>CM043119.1:20285916-20798950 GCA_023701765.1 Hylyphantes graminicola
CACAACAAAGCTAATGCACTAAAATTTCTCGCATTGCAAATAATTTTGTTATATTGTGTGTTGTTTTTTGATTGGGATGTCCGTGTTTGTTGGAAGAGGACATTGAGCCTTAATTTGTTCAAAATAAAAATGTTCTTAAGTTCTTTGTAAGTTCTGTTGATACAACTGTTTCTTCTTCTATTTTTATGTGTGACAACAGAAATTTTAGTGACTAAAAATTAAATTTCATTTGCTAATTAAACCCTTTTCGGTCCCAAAAATTTATTACAGTACAGAAACATCTGTAATATTCACAAATAAGCCTTTAAATTTAGTGTCAAAAATAAGAGTTCCATAAGAAACAAAACTATTTTTTAAAATTTTTCTATATGGTTTTTTTGAAATAATGTCAAAACTGTTTAAACTGATGGAAAACTAAACAAAATAAAAAAATATATATTTTCCTTTTTACTAAAAACACTTCGAGTTATTGATTTTAGTAAGGTATTCTTGACCATATTATAGAAAAAAATAGTAATTATTTTAACCGAAATACGTTTAAATTTGTGTTTTAAATTTATGTGGAACTGAATCGTGAACTTTTCAAAAATCAGGTGAAAACGACTTGTTAGCTATTTTCTAAATAAAAAAAAATAGTAGTTCTGACTTCTATTGAGATTAAAAAATGTAATGTAAAATGAAACTAAATGAATGTAAAGATTTTCTAATAGTACAAAAATGTGAAGATCGAAAGATTGTGTTGTTTGGATTTCATAACGGGACATAAACATTTGGGGAAAAAAATATTGAAAGTGATGATTCCAAATGGCATCACTTGGGACTGAGAGGGTCCAATATGGGTAGTTAGTAAAAGGACAGATTACATTATGTCCAGTTGGACCCGTACATGGACAGACCGACAAAAAAGCATGGAAGATACACCTAAAACAAAAAGTGGGAATCCACTCAGTTGGAGAATTGCATTTTCGACACTGGAAAGGAGTGAAAATATTAACTCAGACTGAGTTAATATCACCGTTTGGAGTGATCATGTCAGAGGTTAACACACAAAGGATCCACTCCTTCGGGGAAGTGGCATTTTCTAGACTGGAAGAGTGAAAATTAATCAGAACTGAGTTAAAATCGGTCGTTCGTTTTAAAGAGTGTAAGTCTCTGATGTCTCTGATCCTTCTATACAAAATTGGAATTTTTATAATCCGACGAAAATAGTCATTTTACGGCTTTTTTTTTATTCTTTTGAATAAAACAAAAAGAGAGTAGACAGGAAAAATGAATGGTGCTATGCAATATTAACACTGAGACTCACTCAGTCAGAGTTACTTTCAGAAGAAGCCACCGGCGCAGTGGTTGGTGTTCTAGCCTTTGGAAAAACTGCTTGGCTCAGGGTTCGAATCCCTGTGTAAAGGCATGGATGTTTGTAGGTTATCATTATTGTTGTTATTTGTCTATGTGTTATGTGTCGTCCTTACTTCGTGTGGTCTCTGTGACTGTCTCTTCTGGCGAGCTGTGGTAATGGGCTATTTAGCTACAATCTTCCTACTAGAGGGCGCATTCACTGTCATTTTTCATACTTTCTAATAAGCTAAGGTCAGTAATTTTAATGTTTACTGGAAAAGGTTGTTAGTTGGTAAAAAATTGCTTTTTTATTAACTTTTTAAACATGTATTTACTTATTTTTGTAATATGACGTGCAGTGCAGCAGTCTCTTTCGAAACTTTTTTTTAATCAAAAAAGTTTTTTTTTACTTATTTTTAAAACAAATTACCCGCAAATTAAACGTCAAACTTTTTTATCTTTTGAATGGGTTTGGTAGCCCAATATAATTTGATCCCCCTCCATTTATTATTTTTATTTAAATCTATGAGTCTTTTTGTCAGCTATTTAATACAATTTTTCTCATTTAAAAATTAAGTCATAAATTTAAGTCAAGGTATAATGCACTTCAAATAAATCAGCTTTAGAAAACAAATATTTTTTATTAAAATATTCTATATGCAGGGAATACAGGCACTGAGAAAATCCTTTAATGAATTTATAACGTGTATCTTGCTACTCATCAGAACAAATTAGTATTCTAAATGCATGTTGTTTAATTGTCATAAAACACGCGTAAATTAAAATTATTTTGGATTATAAAATATTGTTAAACTACAGGATTTTAATATTATTGTCTAAAGTGACTTGACTTTCACTTGTGTTTATTATGATGTTATTTATTGTCTATATCTGAAGGTATTTTGGTTTATGAATCTCGTATTTTTTACGGATCTAATGAAAGGCAATGTTACGAAATGAGAGTAATTTCCAATATATATACTTTTAGTTTATCTCACTAAATCCTTCTTCAAATTTAATAAGTTGTCAATTATTGGATACTGTTTCGTGTCATGACAGAGTTTCGACGTTTATACAACCCCAATTGTTGGACGTCTTAATGTCATCTTGTTAGACTTACCTGTATTAAAATTTATAGCAACTCGAACAACACTATTGGCGCTATGTAACTTTCGGGTGGTTACTCTATTAAACTGCAAAAACATCAACCTCTTTTGGTTAATACTAACACGTAGTTGTAGTTATTAATAATAATTAATCGATAAGTAATCCATTCCCTAAGGAGTTGATTGGTGGAGGGTCAAAACATCGTACGAACATACCTTCGATGTGAGTACCACACATCTGAAGTACGGTGTGTGCATGTGCTTATGTTGAGGTGGGACAGTAGTTGTCGTGTACTTGCGTCGATGGGGGACAGGGGGGTGTGACTGCGCCGAGAGGAGAGGGGACGGGAAACGCATGACAGGACAAACTGGGGAGATGGGGGAAGGAGATCGGAGTGGGGAGGGTGTACTAGGCGATGATCGATAGGGGAGAGAAGGGAAAAATAGGGATGGAGAACGGGGGGGGCAACTGGGGGGGAGGAAATGCATATCGGTTGGAGTAGATAAATAAGGGGAGGAGAAGAACCTAGGAAGAAAATAGGGAGGAGGATGCGGGCGGGCTGGAAGCGCTAGAGGTACCAAGTTACATATGGCGAGAGAGCGTTCGGGACAGAAGTCGAATACTAGAGGAAATCGCACGCATATGATGCGGCGTCTCGGTGTATTGCTTCGCTTCGGATGCTCGGTTTTGTTTTTTTCTCTCCTCATTTCCTTACTCCCCCCCCCTCACCCCTCTGACTCACCCCCGCTATCATCCTCACTATTTCCCACTTCCACTCTTCCCCTCCACGGCTCCTTACCCGTCATCCTCAGCGGGATCATTTTCAGGGAGGATGCAGGGGATTGAAAAATGTCGTATTATTTTATTTAGGAATTCTTATCTGTTACTTGTTGTAGAAAGGTTTTTTGTTTAGGGAAATTCCTTTGGGAATTGTCGGTTGTGGAGTTTGGGTGTATTGATTTTTCTTTATCTTGATGGTGAGCAGGATTTGTTGAAATATCAAAGGATGTAAATTTGAAGGATTGGATATAAAAAATACTTTGAAATCGTTTTTTTTTAATCATCGATATAAGAGGGCTTTCAACTTGTAGCTGGAATGTAATATAATGTTTATATCTTTGTACTATTACTAAGCTATGATCAAAGTAAAAGTTAAAGTCAAACTTTAAAATAATTTTATGGCAGTTATTATTGCATATAGGTTATTTTCTGTTATATTGCTGTTACAAGGGGAAAAAAAAAATATCAAAAATATTTATTCCACAAATTCGAAAACTACTATTTTTTTTTTTTTTGCAGAATCACATAGTAATGGACAAAACTGCCTATGGATGGGATCTGAAAAAAATTATTTTTTTAAAAATCAAAATTAACACTTACTCTCTGTATTCAGAGAATGTCTACACTTCGCGCGATGTATAATGAAAATAAGTTAAACAGGAACAACGTTGCTTTTTGGATGCTACTAGTTTCATTGTAAATTATTTATGTGTTAAAAATTGACGTGTTTTTTATTTGTAAAATTTGGAACGGATTTTTATGTGTAAAAATTGACGGATTTTATGTGCTATAAAAATTGTGACGAATTTTTATGTGTAAAAATTGACGAAGTTTTATGTGTAACAACGATTTAAGGTTTCTAAAAGACGTAGGTTCCTGCCTTCATCAGAAATAAGTAACATCTGGACAAATGTAATCCTTGGCCTTTACGACCTTTAATAACATTGGAAAAAAAAAACCTAAGAAGATGCGCATAAAATTGACTTAAAGATAATGTTAGCTGTATGTTAAAAAAACATCAACATCATAAAAAAAATCTTCAGCCGCTACACATTCCTAGAAGTTTCATCATCTTTTAATTTTCCCATTCACCTCAAATTTTATTTAAACCTTCAAAGTATGGTTGGTACTAAGTTTTTACAAACCCTCACATTGGGTTTTATATAGCTGACTTCTAACTCCTAAAGAATTGGAGCGCCAACAACAACCTTCACCAATATTCTTAAAAAGCTGTAATAAATTAATTCTTCTATGCCCGAATTTCTCACCGATTTGGAAAAGTATCTTAGCAACAGAATGATTTGTTTCTACCTCCCCCCCCCCTTTTCCACCCACGAATCCGCATCCAATCACAATCTTCCCTTTGCGGATATCATTTTTCGCCTATTCGGACAATGGATTATTTTTGTTTTGCTATCAGGATATGCGTGTGTGTTTATTCCATAAAGCATGACCTCCGTCTTTTGAAACATGTTAATATCACCACTAATTTAAACTATTTGCCGCCAAGAGTTAAACGCTATCTTTTTCATGTATCGTACATAGCTCTTTGGAGTAACGACATTTATAAATAGAAATGAAAAATATGGAGTTAAATTTAAATGAATTTATATAAATGTTGTAACCAGCAGAGGTTGTTGATTTTTAATGATTTAATTTTTAAAAATCACATTGAAAAATTAATTTCGGTTGCATTTTTATCTAGGTTTATCCCCCTAATCCTGTTTTTTTCAATAAGATAGCTGGTCTTTTTTAGTTACATCGTTTGGTTGGTTGGTTTTATACATTTATATTTTCAGGCTTGTGTGCTTGGTCAGAGGACCCGCCTTACATCGTTGGTTGTAGGGTTAGAGGTTGAACGTTTCCGGGATTGTCTATTTCGAGTATTCAGGATCTTAAACGCAGATAAATTAGTGTCTAATAATTTAGAAACCGCTCGGTCGAGTGACAAGGTCAATAACTGATCTGGCACCCAAATGGATTTCGAGCGACATCGGTACGCTAACACCGTCGGACTTAGGACTCCGACAACAATTAACAAGCATGCCATTTCCAGTCGACTCGGGAACCCGTAATTTAAGTAGAATTTTTTTTATTATTATTATATTGTATTTTATTATTATTATATTTTATTTCATTAGTATTGTATAATATTTTTTTAGTTATATTTTATTTCATTATTATTATATTTCATTTTTTTATTATTAGATTACGTAGAATGTGGCCAATTTTGAAAGCGGAGCCCTCTGTATTATTGGTAATGCACTTGCAACTTTACAAAACCAAAGCCACCGAAATGCCGGTTCCCAAGCAGTTTGTCAAAATAAATGGCGCCCCAAATTCATTCTTTGCAAATTCCAAAGCTCGACTCGACCCATTTGATTGAAAATAAATTGGGAAAAAAGATATGAATAGCTTTCCATTTTCACAGATAAATCACTTTATTCCTTCTAATTTCGGTCTCTAATGGTCGTGCAAGCATTGTTCAGCATAATTAAATGTGATAAAGGTTCAAAAATCGTTTTAAAGGTTTACTTTAAATATTGCATTAGAATTATGGTTTGGGTTATTTGAAAAGATTTCTTTCAAATTCGATTATGTATTTTTTTTTTATAGTTTTGCTATAAAACTATGTGTATATAGTATCGAAATTCTTTATTATTTTAATCTAATTCTAACATAACTTTAAGTTCTATTTAAAAAATGCTGCTGTGAAATAGATTTTCCTCTATTTTTTTAATGTTCCTGCGGAATTGCAATAAAAGTGTTGGAAGACTTATTAAATTTCACAAAAATAAATACGTTTTTGAAATCTAGAAAATTTTATGTAACTCTTTCATATTGACTTTATAACTTTAAATATGCATTGTTCAGTAGTCCAGAGTTTTTCAAATAAAATATTTTTAAGTTTTTATTACAACCTCTTTTGATAGAAGAACAAGTTCATTATTTTTGTAAATTTTGTGTTCGAATGAAACGGGCATCTTGTAGTACAATATAAAGTGTCCGTCATCTGAAAGAAAATTAATTAAAATTAATTTTTTTACTTGTAAAATAGGTTCAAAAACATTAAGTAAGCGGTGAATAAGTATATAGCAAGAATAAGTATATGCACAAATCACATATACTTATTACAAATCATGCCAATCATAGTTTTTTGCAAATAAGTTTTATATTTCATCAACAAACTAGTAAAGCTCTAGATTAGCGGTCGCCAGTCGCCAACTGGAGACTATTACATCGAAAGTGGCTACCTAAAAATCGAACCCCAGTCGCCAAATGCGGCGATCATAATTTTTCCTTTTTGTTCAACAAATAATTAATTACTGAAGCTGCATTTCTAAAATAATAAAACGCTTCGATTCGATTCTGTCGGGAAGAAAGACTTGATGACAGTTGTTGCTCATCGGGTGAAATTTTCCATCCTCCTCCGTGTGACGTAAATGGAGCTGGGCGATGAAAATCTTAAATGCAAATTTGATTTTTAAATTTTGCTTTACGATTTCGGCAATCTACAGGTGATTGATTTACATCTGATTAAGATCTCAACTATTCATTTAAAACAATTTTGATATGAGAAAATTTCTATGAACATATCGTGGGTCGTGGGCGACGTCAAAAAATTCTCCGAAACTAATAGTAGTTGAACTGATTGTACATAAAATAATTTTCTCCTAACAATAATGGCCAATCACATGATACTACATAGTTTGTATGATACTTTTTTTACTGTCAATCTTATCATATCAAAAATGTCATTAATAAAATTTTCTTTTGTGGAAAATCACACTTTCTTTTTGTCGTAAAAACTGAAATTTAAAACTGGCTACTAAAAATCGAAATGTGGCTACCATTTTTTTTCACTCTGGTAGCCACTGGCTACTATTAAAAATTCCCAGTCTAGAGCATTACAAACTAGGCAGTCGTTAACTAACCAATCGGCATCTAGGTATATGGTGCCACTCACTCCAAAATTTGGCAATTCACCAAGAGTTATCTAATCTTCTATGACATTCACTGCTCAAAATAATTAGTGGAGAACTTTGCGTACTTTTGGTTATCTTTTTAGTCCCAGCTTTTTATTTTTTATTCAAAAAATCTAAATTTTTAAAAATTGTTTCGTGAAAGTCATGTGACGTTGGTATATTACTCTAATCATATTTACCCTTTTTGTGCTCACTAGCACTCAGACTTCATTTTTCAGAAGCTTTTGAACATGTTAAAGTATGTAATAAAAAAATCCATGCATTTTAAGATATCCGAAGTAATTGCACTCTTAAATATTTTCTTACCCACACCCATCATCATTTCGTTCTTGGACGTGCGTATTCTGAAGAACAGCAACTCGTTGCCCGGATCCAAATCCTTCACAGTTTTCCTCGCCAAGTCACTCAATGGGACAAGGGAATTCGCCATTTCTGCAGTTGTAGCATTGTCCATCGAAGTCCGGATACCTTTGAAACAAAAAAAAAATTAGTAACATAGGAGGCATATGTTCCAGAAAGAGTATAATGTCTTAGTTTTCTTTTTATAAGCAATATTCAACAGCCATTTGAGGGAATTTGACATTTTGGGGATCCTGCTTACAAACGGGCCCTGTTTACAATGGACTTGTAACGGGTGCGTAAAGAGACATGAGAAAATTAAACACAGAACAATGCAATGGAGGCATGCTTAAGTAACCAACTAATAGTATAATAATTCTGAAAAAAAAAACCAATAAAGTCTAAAAGTACTATTACAGCCTACTTTAACGGTGATAGGTATACCAATTGTAATGATTGTATTGTATTTATGGTAAGAAAGACGGGCGAACAAAAGTATGATGTACGTTTTTGATGTCCTATACCTAACAAACAAAAAACTATCTACGCCAAACCCGAGCTTAAGTTTGCAGCAGAGAAATGTACTAGGCGGAGGAATCTGCGTAAACAAAGCTGCTGGCGCCGAAATTTCGAGTGCTCCTATTGGCTGCTCCTTCGACCCTGAAATTCGTGCGCCCTGTTACGCCAAAATCGAAGGAAAAAAACAATTAAAATAACACTCTAACTGAATCTAAACTAATAAAAATAATAAGTTTATGTCTTGAAATAATAAATAAATTTGTTTATTGAATGTGAAATACCTTTTTGTATTCGATTTTCGCACTAAAAAAATGATAACTATTTACACTTTTTCTAGTAGAACATTTGTATACTGCAAACTTAAGGTCGGTTTTGGTGTAGAACTCTGATTGTTAGAAAAGAAGACGAAAGAAGGGCGCATACAGATAGATGGGTAAAAAGTAAAAATATTTTCCCCTGGTGCCAAATCTCTCAAACAACAAAAAATAATCCTGAAAATCCGGGACAGTTAGAACGGAGTTTGAAAGGAGCACGGTTAGGTGGATGGGCGGATCAAAGGCAGACATACAGACAGATTGATAAAAATTATAAAATAAAGTTCTACGATGTCATAATAAATAAAATAGAAACTTAAAAATTGCATGGTTAGATAAGAGGGAACGGATAGATGGACGGACGGAGAAAATATATTAAAAACAAGTTTCTGATGCCATACCTTTTAATGAAATATATTTTCCAATTTTTAATTAGATTGTGATAAAACTGAATTGGTGAGGGGGGGGGGGATACGGAAGGACGGACGGAAATCTCACATGTAAATAACCAATTTTTCATTTTTTAAATTTTTTGAATTTAATTAATTAAATAAAAATATATAGTTGTGTTATTTAGTAGTGTTTTAGAGAACTTTTGTAAGAACGGTTACCAAACGGTTTTTGTGCCCTGGGAATCTAGGTATATATTAGCAAAAGATGATAGGTATGAAACTCTACTTCAATAAAGATATTTATTTTACAATATAAGTAAAAGTTTTGCTGAAATAGTTTTGCTAAATGTTTTTAAGGTTTTATTGAAGAAACTACAATGACATTTAAAAATTCTAAATAGTCATTATCAGTCATTTAATACTTTTTAATATAGTTAAATAGAAAATATTCCCGTTTGTCAAAATTATAGTAACTGTTTAAATATTTAGTACTCTTATTTAAAGTTTAAATACTTAAATAAATCAATGAAAAAGTTGTATTTATTTAAGATTTCTGTTTCAAATTGTACCCTTTCTGTAGAAAACACTCACCGACAAAAAAAATATATGACTAAAACTAATCAGTAATTCGTTCGAAATTTGTTTTTCAAATATAAAATCCCAAAGCAATTACAGAAAGGAAAAAATACCCTTGTATTCATTGAATTTTTTTAGTATGCATTGTTTAGAGTTTTCAATAAAGAGTAATTGGGAAAAATTCCTTCCCTCACAAGCAACGACCTCAATAAAATAAATCGAGCATCTATTAGTAAAATAAAACCCGATTTAGTAGGTTCAACATGAATATCAAATTGATGGGAAAAAGCTCCTATTTTTCATGATTTGTCCCTGTCTTTGGCGCAAACATAACTTCCCAATCAGTTTTTTTTAAAAGTGTTTAATGAATTAATTTATTTTGAATTTGTCGTATATAAACTAACACAATCACTATAAAATACCGACAACGACGTATAGAAACTGATTTTTAAAAAAAATCTGATTTGGAAAACACGTCAAGCCGTTGTGCCATACTAACGTGACTTGGGTAGTTAAGTTCAGTAATGTTTGTCCTCATTTAAGTTTGACAGATACTCAGTTACATCTTTGTTCTCAATAGGGATTAAGGTAGTATCAAAAAAGGTATTCAGCCCTCAAAAGCCTTTTTTTAAATTGGATGCTTAAAAATAATCAGCTTAGCAGTGGAAACTACAAAACCTGATCTTCTTAAGGTTTTTCTTTCTCCATTAAAATTTATCCGAGTATTTGAAAGGAGTAATAATTTTTTCGCTATTTGACGGTATTACAAACATATGCATTCTTAAATAGGTACCGAGAATTTTATAAATAAATTATTTACAATGTTATACATTTTTTTTTTTACGTTTAAGAAGAAAACAATCTTAAAGTTATTATTTATTTGTAGTTGTTTTATATTTTAGAAAGTGTGATATTCATTAAACATATTTTTTTGATCTTTAGATATTCTAAAAGGAATCGGAATCTAGCAATTTAGTTTCAGTCTGAAATAGTTAAATTATATTTTTCTGAATACTCTTAACTAAAAATTCATTTTCTTTATAAAACAAACATTTTTAGACAATAAACGAAAAATCGGAATATCATATAACCAAAGCTCTATTTAATAGGACAGCATCCTGTTAAATATTTATAGGCACATTAATAATATCTATGCCTTCTTTTCCTATACTTTCTCCTTATAATTGTTGTTATAGGCTTCAGTCAATCGATAAATACTGAGAAATTCTGGTTGTAATAAAGTATAATAATTACATGGCAAGTTGTGTCTTAGATAGCATATAACTTTTAAAACTTTTTAATAACTCAATCCAAATTTGATTTTACCATTATATCCCCCAAACAGGTTTGTTAAGATTATTTTTTCTTGGTCAGTGTTGCTTGTATGTTAATCTTTAGTGCAATGGCAAAAATTCGTAAGCCCACTAAGTGCAACGATGTCATCAATTTGATTAGTATGATCAAGATTTATATGCCATCCAGTTGTATGAAATAATGGACCACATTTGAAATTTGGCATTTTAGTTACTTGGCAACACAACCCAAATTCGCCATTTGAGAACGGACATAATACCATAGCTGTTCTATTAAAAAATACTAAACTTATTCATTAAATTTTTAATTAATTTTTTTAAATTAATATTAAATGCATTTTAAGTAACACAGGATTGGCCATTTCGGCCACATTGCTCATTTGTTGGCGAAGAATTGAGAGCTTGGCGAAAACTGATCCCTTCATTGTTTGAATTTCAAATTGGATCTTATAGTAACTCATGTGTAAACAACTCACCGCTTTCATTGAAAACCATCACTCCAACAACACTCTTCTTCCGAACCAATCTTTGGTAAATTTCCTCGGCTTTCATTCTAGTAAAGCACAATGAAAAGAATAATGACACAACTTAATTAAATTCCATCAGTTATACAATTCAAGTTACACAATAGACAAATTTACCGCAATGTGATCCATGATAACAAAAGAAATGTGCTAAAATCTACACAAATTTACTTCTATAGGTATCTATGAAAGCTATAAATTCACTAGTAGTAATACACATCAATATCATAATATCAACCTCTTTTCTTGAAAAAAGCACAGCATTTATGCGTTGCTAAGCAACCACTGCTAAAGGAGAATGACAGTTACAGTCGGCGAGACTTAGTGGAATAAAAATATATACGATAAGATATTTTGTATTATTTTATAAACTACTCTTTTCATTTTGATTTAAAAATCGGAAATAAAAAGCATAATTTAAATCTTTTAATAATTAAAAAATTATCGTAAGACAATAATTAACTCGCAGTATTTTCGTGTGCATAGAAACTTTTAATACCTCAGTTTTATAATGCGGTGGATGTTTTAACATCACAAGTGTTTGTATCATTTTTAGATTGGACTATGAAAGTGGGTTACGGACAGACAGATGGAAGAATATAGCATTTATGCAAGTCACTAACTAAATAAGAATTCTCCCCATAGTTTGCTGTGTAGGAAGCCTTGAATACCGTCGGATTAATGATAATGACACTCTTGTACAGGTACACACAAATTAACGATATTAAAAAAAAAAGAACGAAATTCATGTATGAGGGGGGAAAATACTAACACATAATAATCTAAGATAAAATGAGTGACATCACATCAAATTTTTCAATGTACCAGAACATTAATATATATTTCAATAGTAAAAGGGGTACATTAAAATAAGAATAAATTTTTATTTTATTGTTAATGTGTAATAATCATTATACTAATATATAATTATTAATGGCGCTCATTATTGAAATGAGCGCCAGTGTTCTAACAATGAGCATGTTTCTGTTTTTTAATTGGCAACAGAATTGCCGTAAGAAAATAAATTATTTCTTAACGTAGCTTCGGGTGGAAAGATCACCAATCGGAGCACTGATCAAAACACAAAGCAGGAATGAAAAGTGGAAGAACTACGTCACCTGAAAAATATCAATTACATTTATTACTCTACATATCGAATTGCTATTTGTCTATAGTCAACATTTCCAACCTACTGATTACAAGACATTTCTTTTATAACGCTTATGTTTCGGAAAGTTTTCTTACAACAAAATTTTAAGTAGAAAGGTGTGTACCTTTATTTTTTTTCATATTAATTTATATCCGTTACTTAAATATATTGCCAAAGCACACACTTAGGAAAACGTTATATCTAGGAAGCAATTTCTTTAAAAAAATATTAAATTTCAAAAAGCAAAACTCTTTACTCGAAAAAGTACTCAATTCTACGTTTATCGAGTTGAGATATAACTTTAAACTACTTAATAAATCGATGAAAATGTGCAACGTTACCTGGTAGTTTATTAGATTTATTTAGGAAAACATAAATAACTCAGTTTTTAACGAAGTTTCATGGTAAAAAGAAGATATAATTTGCTATCATAAGTACGTGGTACTTTGCATCTGATGCCTCTTAGTATAAAGCAATAACCTCCATAAACATAATACTTGCCGGAAAGAAGAATGATATTCGATAGAGTATTCGCAAAATAACTGTTAATATTTTATTATTTGAAACTTGAAATTTTTCATATTTTCCTCTCTTCAATAGAGTTTAGCTTATTTATAGTTTTGAAAATGTTGCTACTAAATTTAAACATCTGCATAAAGAAATGACATGTTTCTTCAAAAAAAAATTCGTTGTTATATACTGAATAATATACGTAGGTAACAGTGTTGTGAATGCACATTCATAGTAGATATATTCGATTTATTGTGTATCTATACTATATTCGATTTATTGTGTATATTTCGATTCAGGGGAAAATATTCGATTTCTGGTATATACGTAAAAAAAATGATTATATTTCTAATAGTTGTGTTGCATGAAGAGAAGATTGAAAACAAATTCTGATTGCGTTTACAATTTCTCTGGATAAAAATTTATGGACGCTATATAGGCATATCAGAACGTGAGAACAGTTCGATAAATCGGCAAGACAGTAACTCAGAGTTTTTAAGAACAAACTGAATATTAGAATATTATATTACAATTAGAACATTATATTACAAATACAGTAAACTCCCGATTACCCGCGGAATTGGGTGGCGCGGCTTCCGCGGATAAGCGGAATTCGCGGATAATCCGCAAAAATGGAGAAAATACCAGTAAACAAAATTTCTTCTGGGTTTTATTAAAGGAAATTACAGTAATCGTATATAGCATGTACAAATTTACTTCAAAATGTCTATTACTGTCGTTTCTCCTACCATACTGCAAGCACATTTGATTTTTAGAGGATCGGTTTTCCATCTTTTTAATAAGTTGTTGTTTGTCTTGAATCAGGACGAGCAAGACAACTTTTCATAGTTTCTCCCGCATCTCATAGTCAAGACAACTTTTTTTAGTTTCTCCCGCATTTCGCTGGTATCAAAATCACACAGAGCAATTCAATTAAAAATAGCGGGCAGTTTATTTTACAAGTGACGCTTTTTGACAAAAACTTGTTCGTGATGTGCACCTGGCAGAACACCAGGTTTCCTATAGTCATTTTTATTTTAATGCATTCGTTGTTCTCGTGTTAAATGTGCTCGTCGTTCTTTGAACATGTTCGTCTGTCTAGAAAGGAATTCGTTGTTCTTGGAATGCATTCTTCTAAAACGTTTTTAAATAAATAAAATTCATTTATCGCTTTTTTTTTATTTTTATAATATTTGAACTGAAAAATTGGGGGGGGAACGCGGATAATCCGCAAAGCGGATAATCCACCCGCGGGATAATTGGGAGTTTACTGTTATTATATTACAATTAGAACATTATATTACAAATATTGCATTGCAATTAGGACATTATATTACAAATATTATATTACAATTTAGAACATTATCTTACAAATATTGTATTACAATTAGAACATTATATTACAAATATTATATTACAATTAGAACATTATAAATATTATATTATAATTATAACATTATATTACAAATATTATATCACAATTAGAAACATTATAATACAAATATTATATTACAATTAGAACATTATATTACGTATGCATATATTCCATATTGAGCAATGTATATTCCTTATTTAGAAAAATAGTACATCATTTTAAACATTATGATTTCATTTAAATAATTTAATTCATATAAAGACAACAAAAAATAACAAGTTGAAACAAGGAAGAAATATTTATCTTTTATTACAACCTTGAAGAAAGAAACGGAAATTTGAGTGATTCTGTAAATGGTTACCGGAAGAGAGGAACCGGAATTGTCATTTTTTTTTTTTTTGACAGCTGTCGAAGTAAATCCCGACAACAATTATTTCAGGACATTTATCTTAGATACACCCGATAAATATTTTTCCCCTTTAATAATAAAAAAGTATTTATAATTCAATTAGCCTTAATGGTTTGGATATAATTGCTAAGTAACATAAAATTGAGCAGAAATGGTGATATTTTTGATATGGACTCTTGTTTCATCGAAATTGGATATTGCTGTATCACTGACCATTGAGTGTAAGATATTTTAAACTGTTTTTACTTTTAATTATACCTAATATGAAATGTAGGGTAACGGAAGTATTACAATTGGGACCGAAAATCCAAAATGAAGATTTTGTGTTTTTAACCCGTTTTGGAGGGTGCTAATTGTAAAAAAGTGATTTTTGGAAGTTAGTCCGTCTGTCAGAATGTGTGTCTGAAACATCTCCAGAACTCGAACTAAAAGATATACAGAATTCAACTTTTGTATACGAATTTCTAAGTATCTTATAACAAAGGTTTTTGAGAAAATCAAGCACACACAAAGTGTAGATTGTATAAAACAATTTTTTTGGTTTTTAAAGGTATTGCTGAACAACGAAATTAAATATAGATTTATATTTGGTACGAGTTCAGTCAGTGCTAAAGTTTTCGGGAATATTGCGCATGCGCAAAGGTTAATTGCTATAATAACGTATACGTAAACGTAATAAATTTTGTATACGAATTTTCTAAGTATCTTATAACAAAGGTTTTTGAGAAAATCAAGCACACCACAAAGTGTAGATTGTATAAAACATTTTTTTTGGTTTTAAAGGTATTGCTGAACAACGAAATTAAATATAGACTTTATATTTGGTGCGAGTTCAGTCAGTTGCTAAAGTTTTCGGGAATATTGCGCATGCGCAAAGGTTTTATAATTGCTATAAAAACGTTTTTGGTTTTTGACAAGAATTTTAAATTTGGTAATTCAAGTTTCCCAGTACCTGTCGAACGTCATAATAATGATTTTGAGAAATCGCGCATGTGCATTGACATTTTTTGCTTTTAAAGTTATTCAAATTACCTTATTAGAAATAGTATTTATCTTTTAAATGTATTGATTTATTGAGTGGTAATTGAAAAGTTGTGTGGTGTTTTATACACCCGTGATTTGTTTGAACTTTGCCCTATGAATATTAAATCACTCCTAAGCCAATTAGAGTTCAGCCACTTATTGCAAGATATATAGTTAGATTTTTGGAGACATTTGGCTCGTAAAATATCCATTTTGATTGGCACTTTTTTTAATTTTTTAAAAACTTAATATGTTTTACCTTCAGTCTAATTTTTGAACTAAAGGCACACGGATATCTTTGAATGCCACTTAATGAACTAACTAAATGACTATTGTAGACAACTCACTGGTGCTGTAAGACCTTTTGCATACCCATTTTCTACAAATGAATCCTCAAGGCAGATATGGGTTTCTTCGGCTTTTATACTACTGCTGAATAGTTGTTAATTAGGAAAGGAGAACTGTGCTAGTGCTTTCTGTGGCGGTCTTTCTGTAGGCCTCATAGTATATTAGATTCAAAATCTTCAAGGAATGGAAAGAACGAGGAGTTGGAAAAGCTTTTTAATTTTAGAAATCTCTAAAACTCGATTTAATTTTGTGTATTCACCCACGAAATACTAAGTCCTTTTTTCTCCAAGTACCAGAGTGTAAACACCTTGATACTCCTCAGTGGGGTGGGTACGGACCAAGAGAAAGATTCTATTTCCCCGGCGACGTTTAATCCACTACTACTGCGACACGGATTTTCATTATTGGTGGAAACTACTTCTGAAGATGCGAAGATTCGGGGGCACTGGATAGGGAACACACCAGTTGTGGTAAGTAAATTGTCCTTACCTGACTTTACATACTTATTTTCAAAGAATAGTACAATTTTCTGCCCGTGGACACACTGTAAATTTACGAGCATTTGCCTTAAATTTTTATGGGAAAGAGCCTCTTATTTGGGTGGAAAAAAGTTTTGGGGGGGGGGGGGGACCACTAATATGAACAGCCTAATCCCTTAGGGACCTGTTAGGAAAAATTAGGGTGATATCCAGTTATTTTTTTAGTATATGCTCATCTATCTGCTTATAGGAAATGACGGGCAATGAGTGTTTTTTTTAACGAAACGCGGTATGTCTGGAATCTCTGCTGCAGTTATTTAACAGGGGATTTTTTTTCAGTGCTAAACTGCAGTAGTCAGTAACCACAACAATCAATTTTACAAATTGTTGCACAAATATAGCAGACTTATAATGTTCTTCTTCTTCGCCGCTGACACTACAGCCTGTTACAGGCTAAGGGCCGTCTCTCCAAGTCTTCTCCATCCGACTCTGTCCCCCACAATGGCCCTCCATCGGTTAACTCCTAAACACCTTGAGGGTCTCTTCAAGTTTTATCTAGTTGGGGGTCTTCCTCTGCGCCGTTTTTTCCTTCTATCTTTCGAGAAAGTTACTTTTTTAGTGGGGAGGAGGAGGAAAGCTGTCTTCGTATCGAAACACATGTCCCAACCACCTAATGTCGCAGGTTCATACTATAATGTTAGTATACTTTATTACAGATTGGAGTCATATGAGTGCTTGCAATCTTAAACAAAAAGCTGAACTTTTGCTTGGCGAATTTTCTTGCTAATTCGCCGTTATGAAATGAATTGCCGCACGACAGATGTCTGATTTCTTTTGGCGTGTGACAAGATATTGATGCATGCTATCAAAAAACTACTTAACTATTTAAGGTGTATAAATCCATGCTCGCTAATCTTAGGAATGGATCGGTTTACTGATGGTCTTGGTTCGTATTTTATTCTTAAAATAAAATGTTCTAATGTAAAATAAAACAACTAGAAAAAAAAATTCGAAACCAGCCGTCACTTGGTTAACCCTCTAATGCATACTGTTACCGTTTTTGGTAACAAGTAACATAACCCACTTTTTATTCTATTAAATTAGAGCTCCTCCTAGACAAATCTGTGGTTTTTTTCTCTATTACATTTCATTTAAAAGTTTTTTTTAGTTACTAATAATCCTCATAGATTGGAACAGTAGTAAAAAGTGTGTATTCAAAAATTAAAGAGTGAAGTTATTAACTTTTCGTGAAATTACGTTTTTGACAGTATTCAAAGATTATTAATATTTAGTCATCATCATCAGCATTGGCACGACAAGCCCATTGTGGGCCTTGGCCTTCTTCAGAAGACTCTGCCATTCCGCCCTCTTTTTAGAAATCGACCTCCAGGTTCCTGACTTTAAGTACACCGAATAGTCTTCCTCCAGGCAGTCTTTCCATCTCTTTTTTGGTCTTCCTCTTGGTCTACTTCCAAAGGGAGTGGTGTTGAAAAACCTTAAGAGGTGTTCTCTCTTTTGCATTTCATTCTCAGAAAGGTGGCCTGCCCATCTCATTCTAGACAGTTTTATCGATTTAATAATGTCGTCCTCTCTATAAATTTTTGTACAGTTCAAAGTTTATATCTTTTTCGCCATGGTTATTATTTTCCTGTACAGCACCAAAAATAGCTCTCAGGACCTTTCTCTCAAAAATTGCTAATGTCCTCTCTTCCCTCATTGTCAAGGTCCATGTCTCTCTGAGGCGTATGTTAAGACTGGTTTAATTAATGTTTTGTATAACATAATCTATTGTCCTTCTCTTGATTAGGTGGGATTTCAGAAGAGGTCTTAATCCAAAGAAGAAACAGCGATTTTTGCAGCAATGATCCTCCTTGCTGATTTCAGGATTGATGTCATTTTGGTGGTCAATCTGCTGAGCCAAATAGCTGAAGTTCTTCACCGACTGAAATTGAAATGTTCGATCTCAAAAGTTTCAGACTGGTGTTCTTTTTATTAATATTAGTACTAAATTACTAATAAATTGTTTTGAAAAATTAATCATAGTTTTTAAAAAGGGTTATTTTGAAATATTTTTAGTAGTTTTTTCTAGTCATTCTTATCAAAAAAATTGGAATTTTGCAGTTGGTTTTTGTCTTATGGAAAAAATTTTAAAAATTGAAAAATTATTTAAATTCTAATGCCAAGTTAATTTTTTTAGTATTATTTCCATAATGTTTGAGTATTAAAGATACATATATATTTTTTTTGGGATGAAAATAAAAATTCATGCATTAGGGGAACTTTAGGGGGGGGGGGGGAGGGTTAAGTGTTTTTGCAAAACTATACTTTATTTAAAAAACAGGGGGGTGATTATAGGGACTACATTGTAATTCAACGTAAAAATGCATTTTCAGATGCCCCCGCAGCCTTTTGTATCGGTTACCCAGAGCAGCACCGCCGATCCCGCAGCCAGACCAGAACGGGGCGGATCGGGCCACCGACGGATCTAGGACGACGTGTTCCACACAAGGGGTGCTTTTGTCGGATCCGAGTCTGGATTGGAATGCTCCAGAATCTGGAAAATCTGTTTCGGGTGATGGTCTACCTGCCAAAAGTACGTGGCTTTAAGAGGGATGGTCATAGGTCCCTAGAGCTAAAGTATACATTTTGAAGTCAAAATTTTTACGGAAGTACTGCTTTTTTTTATTTTTCAGACCGTTTGAGAATGGTTATAAGAGCAAATAAAGCAATTTTAAGAGAATTTATCACACTTGGATATATATTAGTGTCAAGTTCAAAAATTCCCAAAATATTTTGAAAATTTCTATTTTACAGTTTCTTGTTGGGTAGTTATTAAAAGCAAAATGAAGCCTATTTAAGGGACAAATATTTATCTAGTTGTTTATTTAATTGTTGTAAGTCTTGACATTTCCCAAAATATTTTGAAGATTTCTCTTAGACATTAACTCTAGAAATAAAAAACTAGAAACTCTAGAAATTTTTAAACTTTATCAATAAATCATTAAATAACCGGATGTATTTCCTTTCAAAATTTGTAATTTTTCATGCTATGAGCGAAAAAAAATTGTTTACTCGATAAAAGCAATACTTAGGATTTCGAAACTAAAATGCATTGGTCATTCTGAGAGCTGACCAACGACCATTCTTTAAAACATTCTATTTAGTCACCACAGCTTTATATGAACCCGAATAATCCGGAACTATTGTTTGATTCGGACCAGTGCGCTTCTGCCGTCCTGTAGTACTATAAGTAGTTTTTCGGATAAGTCAAATACGAATTCTAAGCAATTTCTTTATAGTTCTGAGGATTTCTTTGGAATAATACAACTTTTCACTATGAATATTTCATTCATAGTGAGAAAGTTTTAGCAACGGGAAGTCTTTTTCAGGTGGCAATTTTCAGGACTAAAGAAAGGTGTGTTTTTTAGATGTGAAGAATTATTTATTGTTTTTAATTTCGTATTTCTTTTAATATATGAACATGTATTTGAATACATCAAATATTTTTTGAATGGTGTTGTGTAACGTGTTTTTTCTTTTATCTCAGTGGATGTAGCCTATGAAGTATTTAGATTAAGAAAGATGGCACGGAAATTAGCTGCGGAAAAAAAAGTGGGAAGGAATTGGGTATGTAAAATAAATTTTTATAGCAAAAAATTCATACAGTTATTTTTTTTTAAACTTTACCTACCAACATTTGAATTTTTGTTTATGGATAATTTTTTTAAACATTCAAACGAATTAAATAGGGAAATGTGGATTGTTGACCAGTATGGACATTTCCGTCCCTCTCATCTGTTATTGTCTGTCTGACCGTATATTGGCATAATATATTTTACATTATTGTAATTTTTGAACCATGTTAGGAAGTATTCTAAATATTTTGAGTTTTTGTCGTTTGCTGATTTAAAATATTCTATTCTAAATAATTGATTTCTATTTCATAGTAATATGTTTGCATTTTTTTTTTATAAATCTACAAAAATATGCAGATTTATATTTTTATAATTTGATATTTCACATAGCTGATTATTTATTTTATAAATTACAATTTCAATTTCCTTGACCGCGTTTTCTATCATTATTCTAATTTTTTTTTGAATCGGAGTGTTTGTATTATGTATTCCACTTTCTTAATATTTCAATACAGTGAAATAAAATAAGCTGGAATTTCTAAGTAACTTTACTTAAAAGGAAAGCTATTTTTTGAGTGATATCAACTGAAGTTATTTCCGTTTCTTTCAGAGCTTTTTTTTTTACATTCAGGTACTGTATGAAATTATGATAATTCTAGGCAACAAAGGATAAAAGGCCTAGAGATAGCACCAAACAATGAATGCATTTAGCCTGGTGAGCACGGAATATCACACTGAAATTTTTGTAGCTCTGTTTTTGAGATATCAAAGCTAATGCAAAAAATACAATTAAGTTTAGTTTTGAAAGTTTTCATTTTAAAAGCATTAGTTGATTTCTTATGTTTAATTTTAGATGATGAGCACGAACTCTGTTCTGGTTTTACTTTCAGAGTATTTAAACTGGGAGTACCACAACTGTCAACCTATCAGGACCCAATCACTTTAGTGCTTGGTGGGTGTTAAAATTAAATCTACTTTCGAATGAGCCTTTGAGATTTTGTGAAGTGGTTGCCATGTTTTGGACTAGTAAGTATTTTTAAATTTTTCTAACTTATAATGGCGTCGTTATATGATAAAAGCTCAGTAAAAATATAGAAACATTATATATCCGTTTCAAAATATTTTGTATAGTTTATTTTTCGTTACTTTTTAATCCTTCGGGGTGACAGCTTTTTAAGAAGGCAGTTCTTTTGTTTTTATTGTTAAATTTTTGATGGGGATTAGTGGGTGGTATATAGTTACATTTTTCATAGTTACATTCGGTTTTATAATATATAAATAACACAAATTCAAAGCAAATTGATCCAGTAAAATGTTTTTCATTACCTACTAGTGTATTAATAGTAATTTAAAATAAAGAAGAATTTACCATCAGCCTTCACCTTTTAGCCTTCATTTTTTTTTATTCTACAATTCATTTCATTATAAATTCAACAATCTGACTTTGCCGAAAACTAAAATGTATTGTCAAAACATTATATTACATTAAATATTAACAAAACCCAAATTTTGGGCAGGAAAGTTTACTTTGGAAATGCAAAAAGATTCTAAGCTATGATTATCACCTCCCTGGATGACCATCGAATTTAATTGTAATGAAATAGTATGTATAAAAATTGAATTTTGTCTTGTGAAGGTTCTTGAGGTTCTTTTTTGTTTAAACTATGCCTTAAAAGCTTAAATATACATATTTATATTTACATGTGTGACAGTTAGTAAAGGAGTGACATCACACACACGTTTAATTACAATTAAAAAAAAAAAAAAAAAAGTAACTCGTTTTACTTAAACATATAATCTAAGATGCCTTCTGAAGCCATCCTTACTGCCTTTATTTATAACAATAAGATACAAGAAAGAAGAAAAGAAACAGTTTGGGAGGAGTCAGTCAGGGACGACCTGAAAAAGACAAATTAATTAACCTCTGTCAAGGAATACAACGTGTAGAGTAGAGATCAGAAATCAATATATCCCAGAGAGTTGTAAGTAAACTTCGTCCTACTTTTTTTTAGTTCTTTTGGTCAAAGCCACCAAATATGTCTTCTATGGGTATTTGTCTAACTTATCATGGATAGATACTTAAGAGCGAAAAATCATTAAATCAGTTTGGAGTTAAGTTGTTTGTGTGGTTATGACCAAATTAATGCCAATTTGGGTACAATGGATTCTATATATTAGTTTCATAAAAAATCATAATTGATTTTTTTCGTTTCTTTGCAGAAATTTTTTTTAAAAAAATTTCTACAGTATATACAGTGAGCATGAGCTCGGTTTTGTAAAATTATACAATACTTTGTAATCAGCAAATAAATTTAATAAAATAAAAATATATGAAACACCATGTAGTTTTTGTTTAGAAAGGTAATCAAATAAATTGCATTTTTTTAAGTTTTTTAAGATCATTTTCTTGAACTAAATAATTTCCCTTTTTTTAAAAAACTAGATTAATTTAATTATTTAATTTATTTTTCTTTTACTGTTGGAGTTTTTACGCCGAAAGAAGAAAGAGATCAAAGTTTTGTAGCAGTAGAGGATGTTTTTTTTTGTGCATATTTTTTAATGATACTGTGGTTTCTGAGTTAAATAGGCGTTTCTTTCTCAATTTAATAATGGCTGTGCACATCTAGCTATGCATTGATAGTATTGATAATGTAATCGTTTCCGGCTGCTTGTTTTTTTTCTAGCCTACTTTAGGAGCTTTAAACACAGCCAATTACGCCTCGTAATTTCGTAATCGTAATTTTATTTTAGAACCCTGGTCAAGTGACCGAGGTCGACACCTGAGTGGACACCAACGGAACCTCGAGCGACGTCGTACGCTGACGCCCCCCGTCCCCCGCGCGTTCCGTCGGGACTTTGGACTCCACAAATTTAACGAGCATGTCTGTCCCAGTGTACTAGGGCCCATCCGTCACGAGTTGGATTTAATTTTACTTCTTTTTCCAGTACAGAGATCGATTTATATTGGATGACTGGCAGTAGGTGGGATTCGAACCTAAGAAAGTTGAATCCGAGGCCGATGCCTTAATCACTCGGCCACGGACGGGCATATGCATTGAAACAAAAAATCAAAGTATTGGCCTCTATGCATTGAAAAAGAGCATGAAACGTGTAAAACTAGCATGTTAAAATACGAACAATTTTTACGAAGCATACAAAATAGTTATTATAATTGACAATATAGCTCATTTTACTTTACCTTAGCCGCCCCGGTGGCGCAATCGTTAGGATTAGGATTTCTAGCCTTTGGAGCTGCTGGGGTCGGGTTCATAAAAAAAAAAAAAAAAAAAATCCCGGTCAGGCATGGATGTTTGTGACCGTCAATAAATGTTGTTATTTGTCTATGTGTTTGTGTCGTCTCTTTCTTTGTGTCTCCTTGGTCTCTTGTGCTTGTGTCATTTCTGGGGCTTAGTACAATAGACTTAAAGTCTCAAGGCTTGGCAATCTTGAACCCCCCCCCCCCCCCCCCCCTTCAAGAAAGTCATAAGTTATACTTTAACTTTTTTGCAAATAAAACTACATTAAAAATTAACTTATTTCACTGAAATCTTTCTTTCAGATCCGACTTGTGTTGCCCCGCGCATACCCATTGAGAATGGACATTTGGAGGTGAACCGCAAGACCGCGAACTTAGTTTGCGATCCCGAATACACCCGGTCCCGACACCCGTTTGACTTGCGTAAAGAACAGGTGTATGGAACAGAAAGCGTCTCTACTGCTCAGGTGAAGTTTTACACTGACATGCTTGTATTATTTAAGTTCTTGGTTAGCAATAGGGTCCCTAGATATTTGCTCAGGTGACGTGATCATGAAATGTATGTACTTACTTCATGGTTAACTAAAGGTCCCCCCTGTGTGATATTTAAATGCATGTACTACTTAAGGGGAATGGGCACGCTGTACCGGAGGTCTCCAAACTCAAGTTCCTCAATGTTAATCCAATGGGAAAAAACTATTTTCTTTGCCCATTTCTCCGGCTGTATTGAATATTTTTACAAGCGGATTTTTGTATGTGATAAATGTAGCTGATTACCGGTCCCGACAATCCCACTTTTTGAAATTAGTACGGAATATTTTTTTTTAATATTCAATAAATTCTTTTACACAAAATATTCGAAGCAATTTCAAAAAGTGGGATTATAGAGACCTGTAAGTCAGCTACATTTATCACATACAAAAATCGCTTTTGTAAAAATATTCAATACAGCCGGAGAAATGTGGCAAAGAAAATAGTTTTTTTCCCATTGGATTAACATTGAGGCACTTGAGTTTGGAGAACCCCGGTACAGCGCGCCCATTCCCCTTAAGTTCATGGTTAGCAACATGGTCCCTAGATATTGGATCAGGTGACGTGATACTGAAATGAATTTACTATTTACGGTATGACTAGCTGTAGGGTAGGGGTCTTCAGCTATTTTTTGTTTAACGGTTGCGTTGGGTACCTATTCAGGTGTTGGCTCGTCACCTGACTGTGGTTCTAAAATACGACGTCGTCGCTAATAGCCCTCGTGTAGCTCTAGTGCGACGATAATTCAAACCTAACCTCAGCTATTGGTTGAGATAACGTGATACTGAAATGCCTGTACTATTTGAGTTAACGGTTAAGCTAGAGGATCCTCTAGATATTGGCTCAGGTGACGTGATACTGAAATACATGTACTGTTTAAGTTCATGGCTAGGTATATGGGGTCCCTTAATATTTTTTTTGGCTCTGCTGAAAAAGAGAGATTTGTGACAAATTAAACTACATTCACCCGGATCTTAGTCTAATGAAATCACGGTGTAAAGCTATTGGCCTAAAGGGGCCTAAATTGTCTCGGCATTTACCGCCATAAGGACCACATGTCTTATGAGGATTTTATATACGTTAACCTATGCTTTAGTGCTAATGTATTTGAATTTCAGTTGGTTTTTAAGTCCAAAGAAACATCTATTAGCCATTGCTAGTCTGCTTTTTAAATTTCGAATTTGAAGTCATTACACAGCTAGAGTTTATTGTTCCCAAGTATTTAACCTGCTTAACCTTTTCAAATGTGTAGTTATTTATCTTCAGCAGAGCTTTATCTACAGTTTCATTTGTCGCAATCAAGTACTTAGTTTTGTCGTCATTGATGGTTAACCCCATCTTACTAGCTGCAATCTCAAGTGAGCATCAAAAACAGGTTTTTTCGTTGTGTGTGGTATTTCGATAATGTCGATGTCGTCAGCAATATTTAGCATTACGTATTATGAAATAAAAAGTTAGGAAAACCTAGATTTCACTTTGATAGATCTTTGGTGTCGGATTTAGGTTATTTTTATCATTCAAAATATTATATTAGTTAGTGAATGAATATTTTCTTCTCAGTTGTTTTCATACTGAAGAAGAAGAAAAGATTTTTTAAAAGCTTTTCTTTTCCAAAAAGAGAATGAATACACAGAGACCTTTTAGAATTTACTATTTTATAACAATAGACGTAAAACCTGGTATAACTTTTTTTACATGTTGAACAATAACTGTGTAATATTAAAAATACGGTAGTGTAGTCTTATACTAAGCTGATCTGATTTATATTCACATTCAATTAGTAATTTGGGTACATTTCAAATTAAAGTAAAACTCCCAGTTAAATAGAAGATGTTTAATACAGCCAAAAAAAGACGCTGTCTCTTTGTCACTGTTAATTTTCCAGCTTGTTTCGTTTAGTTAACAGCTCGAATAATTTTTTTTGAGAAAAATAGAAAAATATAGCATTTAGCCAAGCATTAGTTTTCATATTTTTCTCCTAAAAGTAATTTAGAATTCAAGTGTTTTTCAAGGAAGAAGTTTTAATAATAAAATAGAGTCTGCTCAAGCAGCTTTAACACAATAGTTTCGTATTAATTTTAGGTATAATTTTTTCATCTTGAGTTGCGTAATTATATGCTTTAATTACGCACAAATTACAGTAATGTAATTTGGGTTGCAATAATGGAGTTCAAGGAAGAAGTTTTAATAATAAATAGAGTCTGCTCAAGCAGCTTTAACACAATAGTTTCGTATTATATTTTAGGTATAATTTTTTCATCTTGAGTTGCGTAATTATATGCTTTAATACGCACAAATTACAGTAATGTAATTTGGGTTGCAATAATGTTTAACTTAGCTTAAAATTTTTTTGGGGAAAATTGCTTACGAAATGCCGTTCTGAGAACTCTTAGAGAAGTTAAAGGTTAAAAATGTTTACAATAGCCACTATATGGTTAAATTAGTTGATTTCAGTTAAACGCGTTGCACTCCGTCACACGCAGTGTTTGCAAGTCATGTAACATCACATACCAGAATTATTGAAGTTTAACTAATTACTTATATTATAAACAAATCACTTATTAAAAATATTTTTAAAAAATGCACTAACACTGGTGGTTCGCTTTATGTATTATACAAATCAGTGAACATATTAAAATAAATGTGATAAGATCTAATAAAGCGGCCACTCTATATGTTGAAGTACAAGAACTACCGTTCCGTAACATAATTTAACATTGTTGATTTAAGATAACATGTCGAACTGCTTCACACAAGATGTGTAGCACCATACACAAGATTTTTAAAACTTGAGTTTGTTTAAGGCGCAAAGGAACCATACTGTAGTACAACAAAAATGACTTGGAACATTTTCTTCTGAAATAATCAATCTATTAGCATACTTTCTCATAGATTTTAGATGCTTGCAAAAATGGTCTGAGTCATCGTTGTAGATATTGTAGCTTACCTGCCAGCTTATCTCATGCCTAGGGGATCATTGTAGAGGATGTACTTGGCTAAGGTTAACGGATATAAGGCTAATTAGAATTTCTTTTCCAATTTATTTCAAACATTTTTAATAAATTAACTTCTAAAAGTTCCTGTAAGTTTACAGACAAAAGTTAATGTAGAAAATAAAAAATTGTCGATTATGTCAGTTTTATGCCTTCGTTAACTTAGTATGATCAGATAATATAATTTGAAGAAAAATTGTGGCCTTCTGTTCGCACTTGTAAATCAACATATTTTCTTCTTTTAACTTTATAGTTCGTGTATTAATGACTTAAAATTCTATTGATTTTTAGGAAATCTTTTGTTATAATTATTTTTTTTCTTTAGGTCCAGATGATAATTGGTAGATTAGAATTTTTGATTAAGCTTCAAGTTTGAAAGCATAGTCCATATCGATGACTTGAAAAATAACTGCGAGGAATTGAAGAAAATTAAGTTTTAATGTGTAAAACAGTCTGAAAGCATTCTTGTTCTGAATGTACTTGTCAATAAAATTATTTGTTATTATTCACAGCGTACTTTTACTTTGACGTTCACAAAAGTGAAATGGAGGTTCTATATATAAAAAAAGAAAGCATTCTTGTTCTGAACATGTACCTGCCAATAAAAATTATTTTTATTTATGCAAACCGTACTTTTACTTTGACGTTAACAAAGTGAAATGGAACTTCTATATTAAAAAAAAGAAAGCATTCTTGTTCTGTATGTGTACTTGTCAATAAAAATTATTTGTATTTATTGAAAGCGTACTTTTACTTTGACGTTAACAAAAGTGAAAATGGAGCTTCTACTTAAAAAAAGAAAACATTCTTGTTCTGAACGTTGTACCTGCCAATAAAACTATTTTTATTTATGCAAAACGTTACTTTTACTTTGACGTTAACAAAAGTGAAATGGAACTTCTATATTAAAAAAAAGAAAGCATTCTTGTTCTGTATGTGTACTTGTCAATAAAAATTATTTGTATTTATTCAAAGCGTACTTTTACTTTGACGTTAACAAAAGTGAAATGGAGCTTTTATAAATAAATACTTAAGTTTGATATTGGGAAAACCGACACTTTTGTAACAATTTTGTAACAAGGAATCGAGTTTTGTTTTTAACAAAGTCTATTTTTTAATTCCTGTTCAAATATAAATTTTTCTTTTTAATACATGTTTATTTGTGGCAAACTTTAACTAACGATGCTTTGATTTAAATTTTATGGTTGAAAATATCCACAAAACTATTTTGGGTGCTGTATCCCCTTAGTATATAGATAAGTTTATCCGAATCCGGTTATCCGAAATTAGGCTTAACGAAAGGTTCTGGATTTTTTTGCTAAAATATAAAATGTATAAGCATAAATAAATACACAAAAAATAAAAACGTACTTGCAAAAAGTTGGATTTATTTCCCAAAATATGCAGTAATTTTTCCATTTTTAGCTGTTAAATTTTATTTCGTTATAAAGCAGCCCTGTCCAGCAATCTTTTAAACAAGAGAACGTCTGAAGTAGTGGCTTCATCTTGCATTTCTATGTATTAAGGGCCTGATCTAATATTTTTGCAGCTTCTGTATGCAAATTGCTGTACTTGATAGACTCGTAATTAAGAAGCGCTTCTATATATATGTCCCATTCGGCCTTTAAAAACGAGGCGCCGAATTACTCTATGACTTCAAAATTGTCTCTCCTCCATCGTTTTTTCTAGGTGTGAAGTGGATGATTCCGATTATCCAAAAAATTCTATGGAAATCTCGATTAACCCTCTAATGCATAAATTTTTATTTTCATCCCAAAGAAATATATATGTATCTCTAATACTCACACATTATGGGAAAAATACTAAAAAAAATTTAACTGCATTAGAATTTAAATAATTTCAATTTTTAAAAAAAATTCTATATGACAAAAACCAACTGCAAAATTCCAATTTTGATAATAATGACTAGAAAACTACTAAAAATATTTCAAAATAAAACTTTTTAACTATGATTAATTTTTAAAAACAATTTATTAGTATGTAGTTACTAATATTATTATTCTTTGAATACTGCCAAAAACGTAATTTCACAAAAGTTAATAACCTCACTCTTTAATTTTGAGTACACTTTTACTTCTGTCATCTATAAGGATTATTAGTAACTAAAACTTTAAAATGAAATGTAATAGAAGAAAAAAAACCACAGATTTGTCTTGGATGAGCTCTAATTTAATAAAATAAAACTGGATTATGTTACTTGTTACCAAACGGTAACAGTATGCATTAGAGGGTTAACTGAAAATGCCTCGGTCCCATACTTTCGGATAAGCGGGACTCTATACTGTATGAAATTTCGTCCCATTCATAATATGGAGTAAGAATATTTCTTATTTCACTGAATGGGAAATAAAGATGCAAGGTGGTGCTCTTGGAAGTAAACCATATTTATTTAGTATAATTCTTCCACAAGCAATTTGAAGGTATGTAGAACATGAAGAAAGACACATATAAAACGTTCTCAAAAAGATATACATTTAAGCTAAAAAATTCTTCACGTGCTTATTATGAAGAGATATAACCGATCAAAGAAGAAAATTTTCAAAAAGAAATATATCACTAAGAAATGAGTCCATCAAAGAAATACATTTGTATTTGGTGACATTCCTTTGCTCAAAAGAATCTACTCTTTGGAAATCTTGTATTTCCTTTGAAATAAACGTTAGAAGTACACATTTAAACCGGATTATTCAATTGATGAACTTTGAAAAAGTATGAAGAATAAAATATTTCAACATAAAAGTAAATTAATGCTTATTCCAATTAGTTTGTTTAGCATAATACTAATGTATAATTACCTAAAACTATAATTATAAAATCGAATGAAACTTTTAATATATTTAACTAAAGATTACTTAAAGAACAATGTTACAAGGATATTTCTGATGTGGGCAGGTAAACTGCACTTACCACAACAATGGATTGCACCATTTTGCTTGAAATAATAAGTTTTCCCCAGGCTAGAGTAAATGAGTTTTTGCAACACCCTAAGTCCCTACAGGCTACTTGACAGACAGTGATTGGGCCCTCTAGAAGGGAAGGGCGTAGGCTATATAACCCATTACCCGCTCGCCAGAAGAGACAGTCACAAGAGACACACAAAGAAGGACGCCACAAACACATAGACAAATAACAACATTTATTGACAAACACAAACATCCATGCCTTTACCGGGATTAGAACCCGAGCCCAGCAGCTCCAAAGGCTAGTACACTAACCATTGTGCCAGTGGGCCGGCTAAAGGCTACTTACTGCAGTTTACTTGCCAGCTGCAGATTTAAAAGAAACGTTTGATATTTTTTAATCCTGCTTACACATTAGCTTCATAATGAGTAATCTCTAGGCAATTGAAAAATGTAACAAATTTATTGGATTGGATTTTCAAAATCGGCTGCTAGGAACCACGTTATGAATGAAAATCTTTGTCATACAAAAACTTAACTAATTCTAGTAATTTGTATATTTAACAAACAGCATATGCATGATGCATCAACATAATGAGCAATACCATAATCGGAACTCAAGTAATTCTAGTAATTCGTTCATATTTAACATACAGCATATGCATGATGCATCAATATAATGCGCAATACCATAATCCTTTTGTGATTGAAAATATTTGTGACAGACAAAATGAAAGCTTATTCTAATTTGTTTATGTTGAAAGTACATAACATAATAATGCAAAATACCTATCCTACTGCCGGTCAAACAATTAGAAATTGGGTACTAGAAATCATGTTATGATTGAAAATCTTTGTCAGACAAAAACTTAAGTTATTCTAATAATTTGTTTATATTTTAGAATGTGCATGATGCATTGACATAATGCGCAATACCATAATTCTGTTGTGATTGAAAATATTTGTGAGTTACAAAATGATAGCTTATTCTAATGTGTTTATGTTAAAAGTATATGACATAATAATGCATAATACCTATCCCATTGCCGGTCAACAATTAGAAATTGGGTACTAGAAATCAGTTTATGATTGAAAACCTTTATCATACAAAAACTTAAGTAATTCCAGTAATTAGTTTGTACTTAACACGCAGCATATGCAAATTGTATATAATTCCTAAAATTACCGATCATCTAACATGCATATCAGGGAGATGGCAATGAATACCGGTTTAAACGAAAAACAGGATTTCCTCGCTATCTTCGATAAACGTTGACATTGCCTAACATATTCCAAAGACGCACATTCACTTGGAGTCCCTGGGTTCAGTTCGTGAACGGAATTCCAAGGATTAAGTACTTGTTGCCTGCATTTCAGAGGAAGTGTAAGTGAAAATGGCCACGGTTCTCATATTCGTTGCTTCGTTATGGAGTATTGCTTCTTCATTGACTGTTGAAGGTATTATTTTTATAAAGTTTACGTTCTTTTAATGGGATTGAATACCCCCAAAAATTTTTGCAAATGACATTTCAATGTTTTTAATGTTTCTTAAACTATGCAATCTTAGCTTTTCAACGATATCTTAAAATAAAAGTTTTAAGTACTAGAAGTATTTTTATATATTATTTTTAATGTTGTTTTGGTAAAATTATCTTATGTTTCATAGGTAAGAAACCCCCATTGTTTACTTTAAACGCTTGTATCTCAAAAGTTACTTTTTAAATGTGCGTGTACCTTTTCTCAGAATCTACACTGCTCAAAACAATTAGGGGAGCACTTTAAGTACTTTTGATACCTTTCAGTCTCAACTTTTTAGTTTTTATTCAAAAAATCTAAAATTTGGGAAGTAGATTCATTATGCATCCAGAATGAAATTTTAAAAAATAGGAAGAGAAATCTTAATATTTTAATTTGAAATTTATGGGGGGGAAATTGGAATCGTAACTTTTGAATTAATTATAACAATACTTTTTCAAAATTTTATTTGTTAAAAAAAAGTTCGAATCAATTTTTAAACATCTAAAAAATGCATGAGTGAAGAATTTCGGATCAATTTATTTGTTTAAAAATTTTTAGAGCGAATTTTATTTTATCATGTTTTTCATATTTTCATTTAATTAAAACAAACATTATTTAATTCTTCAAAATTTTTGATTCTTCCACTAGCGATACATAAGTATGAGCTTCACTTAGTCAGAAAACAATTTGCAAGCTGATGGTTCCAAATGGAATCATTGGGGGTGAAAGTGTTTAACCATGCGCTCCCCTAATTGTTGTGAGCAGTGTACTATAAGTATCAATATAATTTTTTTTAATAAGAATTTAAGAAGTTGGTTTCTAAAAATCGCTGGAGGGATTTGAGTTATAACTTTCTAACTTTTCTTATTTTTAATATTATTGATGTTTGTTTAGGTCAAAAATGTGTTTTTTCACTTAAAAATTTATAATTTAAAAACAAAAGATTTTTTTTAAAAATATAGTTTACACCCCCAGTTTTTAAAATATAGTTAAACACCCATTCAATAAATAGTAAAAATTTCATTGAAAAGTATCAAAATGATTCTGAGAAAAGGACACATATAAAAGGTTATTTTAACATGGGACTTCAATGGAGGACTCCTGCCGCCCTTATAACTACATTGTTTACTAAAGTAACTCGTTTATAAAGCCATAGTTAGACAGTTTGGTCCCTTGAATTGCTCATAGACCTCAATGCTATAATACATTGCTTATGGGGCTGTGAGGCGCCCTGTGGTCAGTGTCTCGATCTACGGATCGGAAGGTCCCGCGATCGAGTCCTGGTCGCTGAAAACTCACCGAGTATATGAGGAGTACGTGCTCGTTAAATCTGTTGGGTCCGAAAGTCAACAAAGGGCGGTCATTGCGCAGTTTCCCACGGGTACAGGTACCTGGAGACTATTTCCCTCCCCTTCAGGGACATGTCTAAATTGTGGAGGTGGTGCGTGATAGATGACAGCATCTGTCACGTATATGTATGCATGTGAGTGTGAGTGTGTGTGTTGCGACTGTCTTACTTGACGAAGGTTTATAAGCGGCTCTCTGAGCACACAAGCCTGAAAATATATGTATACCAACCAACATTGCTTATAAAAACCATTTTAAATTAACACCTCGGTTATAACGCTAGCAGTATGCGTTTATATGGTAACCAAAATCACTACAGTAGAGCCCCGTTTATCCGAATTCCGGTTATCCGAAATACGATTTAGCAAAAAAAAAAAAAAAAAATCTCGAGCCTTTCGGTTAAAATATGGAATGTGTACGCATAAATGAATACACAAAAAATAAATAGGTACTTACAAAGTTGGATTTATTTCTCAAATATATGCAGTAATTTTTATTTTTTATTTTTGCTGCACAATTTTGGTCCCGAACCTTTCGAATAAGCGGGACTCTACTGTATTTTCTATACTTAAAATATTTTATTTTATTCGTCGAATGATGCGAAAAATCGCCAAAATTGAAATTAATTTTCCATACTATTACCTAAAAAAAAAACCATAATACAATAAATTAAAAGGTATATTTAAAGCATACGTATGCAAAAGAGCAAAACAAAAACAAATGTTTTATTAATTTTTGTTTGTAAGATTTTTTTAATTAGTTTTCCAGTTATTAGTGGATCGTAATTCCCCCAAGTCACTCAATTAATATACCATAATTCCTTTAACAAAGAAAGTTTTGTTATTTTTTTATCTGAGAATCTTAAGATTTTTTTAAAGAAAATGGTCTGTTATCAATCGATCGTAATTACTGTAACTGACTCTGTATTGAAAAAAAAATGATAATCAAGAAATTGGTATACTAGATCTATCAACGAAGTAATTGATCACAGGCTTCGTTTGGTAATTTCAAACTAATTAATGCAAATTAAATAAATTATTCTGCTTTAACTGCTCATAAAAAGTTCTTTAGTTTATATTACAATTAGTATTTCAGTTTGACTTAATGTCTTGTTTGAGTATATCTCAATTATATCGAAAACAATTGAAGATTTAAAAAATTAAACAAAATATTGTGTTTTACTTTTTTATTATTAGTTTTTTAATTTGAACATTTTTTTTTATTTTTTATTTTAAATAATTTGTTCGCTTTTTAAAGATGTTACCTGGTTTTTTCTATTTCTTTCCTTCTTATTGCTTCGAACTGAAATTATGTAAGTAAATAAACCAATTTTTCTGCTATTCTCCAAGAAAAATTGGCAATACAATTTGTGTTTTAGTAGCTTATACAAGAAGACATAAGAAATTACGTTTTTTCATTACTACGAACTTGATTTATATTTGCAGAAATCTAAAAAATAAGACAGTCTCAACAAAATTCTAGACAAGAAAATTTTTTTATTGATTTTTCTACACTCCTAAAATGTACCCGGGGTTGACATATGACACCCTGAAATTCTTCGAAGGTTGACATTTTGTGCTTTGAATGTAGACGGCACCTTTATTTTGCCATTGTTTTAAAATATTGAAAAGAAATATTTTTATTTGTAAGAAATATTTGTTTATTAAAGCAATAAATGAATCATTAATTTAATAAGGAAACCTTTCATACTAGAAATATTTTCACGTTTCAAACTACAGTACATTTCCAAAACAAATTTTTTACAAACGATAAGTTCTAATTTCCTGTAAGTATTTGAGCATGATACTAAGTTATAATAATAATATTCTTCATATATACTTAACTAATGTAAAGAAATAATAATAAATGTTTTGGAAGCTAAACTGACAAATCAATTAAAGATCACAGAGAATAATGTTTATCTTACTTAAATAAAATTGAAAAAAAAAACATTTTGCTGAAATAATTTTGCACTCAAATAAAATTGGAGTAAGAGAATTCTTAATCCTTGTCATGTAAAGTGGAGTTAATGAAAAATGATAATGTATTTTTGTTATTCAATCAAGATAAGATAGTCATTAGATCTCTGTGTTACACGAATGGGAAGAAGACCTTTCCTATCTGCCCGAAGTGTTCCATCAAACAGGCGGCACCCGACCACATCCTGGACTGTCTGGGACTTTCCAGACACGATTTGTATGAAAATCCAGTCATGGTCCTAGACTTTTTTCGAGTGACAAACATTATAGACCTAGTTTAGCTCTGCTAAACCAAGGAGATAAGCAACAACAACAACAACAGATAAGATAGTTACATTTATTTAATTTTCAAAACAGAAATTAGGTTTAATTTCTTAGAAGCATATTGATAAGGAATTTTCCGAATACAAAAAGAAAGTTTAAAATTTTGTTGAAAGAAGATGAGATAAAAGATAAATCAGATAAAAAAAGACAATTACTTGAGATCAACAAAGTTGGAACCGATATTTCAAAATATCTAAGCTTTATGTACTTCAATAGATTATCTTACTTAATTTGAGGTGTCCATTACCTCGAAAAAATCTTTATTGGTGCCAATATTCATTTTTTTACAATTGAGCAGCAATGATAATAATCCATTTTTAGCCAAAAAGGTTTTTACAAAATGCACGTAAATTTTCAATATTATTACAATTTTCATTAATTTTTTTTACGATTTTTAATTTTCCTTCTTTTTAGTTTTTCTTAACCACAAATTAATTAAGGGTTCTTTACACATTATAATTGTGCATCTAAATTTTACTTTTCACGTTAAAACAATGTACTAGAACATTTTAAAATAAAACCACCAAAAGAGTCATGGAATTTTTTTTTAAACTTTAAAAAGCATTTGTGGCAGATCTGAACAAAACGGAAGCATACTTAGATTACAATTATATTTGTGTATTAAATCAAAAATTAAAACAGTTTTTAATGTCCCGATTAATAACCCTCAGGATTTAAAATTTTAAAAATATTTAAATTTGTTAAGAAGCTTGATTGCTATCCAAAATATCACCGATCCCTCATCAAACAATTCCGTACTAAATTCAAAAGTACCTTTTCTTTCAAAAGACTCGTTCTGGGCCTCTTTCTGTGTGAATTCGAAAGTAAAGCACACTGACAAAAGTTTGTTGATACGTTGTCAGCAGAAATTGTTTAAATCATTTTTTTTTTGGAGAGGAAAAGCAATTTAAATTTTCGTTACTTTCGCCTGGTAATCACCCGACGGCCCTGGATAAGATAGACATCAAATGCTTCCAAAAAAGAATTCTTAACATCTAGGCCCCAGAGGGACCGGCAGTACACTCTTAAAACAAAAGAGTGAAATCCACTCCAGTTGGAGAAGTACATTTTCGACACTGGAAAGGAATGAATATTAACTCAGACTGAGTTAAAATCAGTCGCGTTTGGAGTGATCCTGTAGGAGGTTTAACACACAAAGGATCCACTCCATAAGGAGAAGTGCATTTTCCAGACTGGTGGAGTGAAAATTAATCAGACTGAGTTAAAATCGTTCGTTCGTTTTAAGAGTGTAGTTAAACTTTAAGTAAATACACTGCTAAACTGTTCCAGTGCCGGAATGCGAGCCACCAGATGCACCCCAATTCGGCGGTTATGGGCCCAGGCAGGACTTCTACCTAGCTGGAGACGTGATTCACTACTACTGTGACACGGATTTCCACATCGGAGGAAACTTCTACAGGAGATGCGAGGACACCGGAGACTGGATAGGGAATACTCCTGTGTGCGGTAAGTTATAAACATATCATCAATCCAAATGTCTATATCTATTATATATTTCTTCAGGCTCAATAAACCCATATACCTCTTAGAGCTAACCAAGTCTGGGCAAGCTTACCACACGACTTTATGTAATAATAATTTTGTTATAATGCACATGTTGACAATTCATCTGCATTTAATTCTCTTTCCATATCCACCTATTTTATCAAATTTATTTCATTTATATACTAGTAATTCGAAAGGAAATGATAGGAGAACGTACGACAAAAGAACATAAACACTTCATGGCCTTAAAATAAGCCGAAAACCAAGAAAAAAAGCAGTGGCTGGCTTCATAATTCAGACTGGCTTATTGCCTAGCCACTACTGGCAATCAAAACATCTGCTTATCGTTGACTAAACCATGATGCTCAGATGAGAAGCGAAATGTGCCAGCTCTGCTTTACGACTTCTTGGGGACTGTCCCTACCTCCCTATCTAGCTTCCTACACTCTTCGCTGGCTGTGTTCCTTTAATGTCTGTGTCCTTTGCTTCTGTTCTGCTTGTTTTGTTAACTTTCAAACAACTAACTTTTTCCAATAAAATCATAATTTTTTAAAAATATTATTTACATACTTATATTATTATCTTCTTTGCTGCAGATGAACCTCAAAACTTCTCCTCCGTAAATCAGACCTCGACGGCCGACCCCAAAGACCAGAACGGTGCCGACCGGGCCGTGGACGGAATGAGGAGCACCTGCTCCCACACCAAAGGTGGAACAGGAGTCCAGTGGATCGCGATGCTGGAGAAGCCAGGACAGCTCTTTCGGGTCATGACTTTCTTACCCAAAGGTCAGTTACAGAGTCTTGTCTTGTCCCCAATGCCGTCTTTACCATAAGGGCACACGGGGCCCGTGTCCAGGGCCCCCATTCTCAGGGGGGCCCCGAAACACCGAAAATGTCTATGCATATACAATTACAAATTGTGTATGCATGCGCGCGCAGGTGTTGTCGTTGATGTCGTATAGTCAGGACACCACATAACATAATGTCTTTGTTTATGGTTGGGGGTATCCCCAAATGATGTATTGAACTTACAGTCTGATAGGAATGAGTGGCGTTATTTTGTTATTGCGGCGTTTTACCGTTTGCGGACACTTTCGCAGTTTATGCGAATAATAAATTAATTGCGAACAACAATCTTACAAGAACGGTTGAGTAATTTGTCAATTATGTGCATAGATAGTGATATCCTTCAAAAAAATTAATTTGAGGATATAATAAAAGATTTTGCTCAACAGAAATCCCGAAAGACACCGTTATCGTAACCAAAAACCAGCAGGTATTTGATTAAATATAATAAATGGTCATACTCAGTAAAAAAATGTCATTTTAATTCGCCTTTTTTACTTTAAAAAAGACCTCAAATTCTTGTGTGCCCAAGGGCCCCAGCATAGTTTAAGACGGCACTGCTTGTCCCGTGTTCATATTGACTCTCGGTTAACCCTGGGGTCTTATCTATAGCTGCCTTAGGGAACTATTGTTCCCCAAAAGGATCCCCAAGGTGAAGATGAGTTACTTCGGCCTTTATACAACGGTTTTCGTTGTTATATTGAATACTGTTAGAAACGCAGTGGTCATCGCCTTGAAGCGAGGCTGGATTAGTTTAAGGTGTGGTTGTGGTGAACCGTCACACATCTGCTGATTAAATTCGCTAAAGAACCGCTTCTTGGGATACCCGCCAATCACCAGTAAAATACATCTGCGTATGGTGTCAAGTGTCCTCGAGTAAATGTAGGCCTTTAATAGTATGCCTTCCAACTATAATGTGAATACTAAGTTGAATACAAATACACTGCGATCCAAAAGTTTAGACAATGACGTTTTTTGGCTGTAAAATTTAGAATTGGGATAGTAGAATTTCAAAACATCCCTATATATATTAAAGAAATATTTTGAAATGCTATAATTGAAATATAATAGCTTGATTTGCTATAACAAAATTTTTTTTCATAAAATAAAATTTTGTATGGTCCCAAAAGTTTAGACACAAATACGAGATTATGCTAATTTAAAGTACATAATGACCTAATTTTGCATTTTTATTGATGAATCATATATTTTTTATACGATAAATTAAAGAAATACGATATCCGGTGAACTAAACAAATTTAATAACGATATTAGTACAATTTTACACCAAAAAGACAATATAGTCACTTTAAATCTTTATTCAAATCATATTTGCTACAAATTTACAATTTAACATATCTAAATACGAACCGAATGAATACCAGCCCATCACCTTAAAGTTTTGCCACGAATTCGTAGACTTATAGACGTTCATTGATCGATTTTCTTGATAAAAAGTGCAGTATTTCCCATATAAAATCACAAAATAGCAACAGATTATTCTTTTTTGCACTTTAGTACAATGCAGAGATGGTCACCTCTTCAAAAACACCAAAAAAAATCGGTTATTCCAAAGTAAATTTACTCAACACCATTACAAACTACCACCTTGATGCTAGAGTTTTTGAGGGGAAAACCGGTGTTTTCAAAAGCATATTTTTCAATATTCGGTTAAACCGAACGTGTTTAAACAGCACTAAAGAGACCGGTTAAATTGTAACCGGTTCAAAGAAACCGGTTTTTCTCAAGAAACTTCAAATTTTAGTATGAAGAAGGAACTTTCGTAATTGTGTGGAATGAACTTGCGTTAAAATTTCCTACTTTTTTTGTCGTTTTTTAAGAGGTGACTATCTCTGCATTGTACTAAAGTGCAAAATAGAATGATATGTCGCTATTTTGTGATTTTAAATGGGAAAGATTGCACTTTTCATCAAGAAAATTGGTCAATGCATGTCTCTAAATCCACGAATTCGTTTCAAAACTTTTAGGTGATGGACTGGTATTCATTCGGTTCGTATTTAGATATGTTAAATTGCAAATTTGAAGCAAATTGGATTTGAATAAAGATTTAATATGGCTTAAATGTCTGTTTGGTGTAAAATTGAACCAATGTCGTTATAAAATCAGCTTAGTTAGCCGGATATCGTTTTTTTTTAAATTTATCACATAAAAAATATATAATTTAACAATAAAAATGCGAAATTAGGCAATTTTGTACTTGAAATTAGCATAATCTCGTATTTTTGTCTAAACTTTTGGGACCATACAAAATTTTATTTTATGAAACTAAAAATTGGTATAGCAAATCAAGCAATTATGTTTCAATTATAGCATTTCCATATACGTACTTAATATATATAGGGATGTTTTGATATTCTAATTTCACAAATCTAAATTTTACAGCTAAAAAACGTCATTGTCTAAACTTTTGGATCGCAGTGTACAAATAAATGCAAATACAAAAATTGTCGACCAATAGCAGGCCAGAGGCGCTTCAAGGTTGGTTCAAAATATATCTAATTTTTTACCTGTTTCCAGTAATATATCGAGATTCTTCTTAAAATCATTTCAACCTAATGCTGATGACTATTTGATAACTTTTGACAACAACCACCATCGATCGATGAATGACACCTTGTATGAAGAATGATTATTTAATGAGCTCTAGACGAGGCGACATAACAGTTCACAAATTAATGGCACCACCTATATAGACGCAAATGGTTTAGTTACAAAATGTTGATATTTTAATGAAAAATTCTGGCATTTATTATTACATATATAGGTTTACATTTATTATTGCTAAAGATTTTGGCTTGATTTGGTCATATTGATGATTTTAGTCTATTAGTCTTAATATTCTATGGACTTACTTTTCAAGGTTATTATGTTACTTTACAATTTAAGTCCTTCCTTCCTTCCTCAAAGGCACGACAGCCCCGGGTGGGCTCTGACCTTCTCAATCAATTTCCTCCAGGCCTGCCTCTGCCTGGCAGTAGTCTTCCAATTTGAGACCTTTAAGATTGATAAGTCTCTTTCCACGCAGTCGGCCCATCTCAGTTTTGGTCGACCTCTGGGCCTTGATCCGATGAGCTGAGCCAAAAAGATTATATTTGTCGAACGCTCTCTGTTAATTCGCATGATGTGACCAGCCCATTTAATTCTTTAAATTTTTATGAATTTGACAACATCAGACTCTCTAAAAGCCAGTTCTGAGGTTGAACGTCTGTACCAAGTGTAATTTAATTACAATCTAAGTAATATATTATATTACTTAAATTGTAACGGATTGTGCTTTTTTGGTTTTTTTTCCGAATATTTTTTTGCATTTCATGTCTCAGTGGATGTTGCGTATGAAGTTTTCATGATAGGAAGAAATGGTCAAGAGCTTAGCTGTGGATCCAAAGTAGGAACCATCGGTATGTAACCACTGTTTAGAAAATGATCATCTTTTCAGAAATATTCATTGTGTAAAATACTTTTATACTATATCCTAAGTTAGATTATAAAACTAATTTATTTGTTTGTTTTTATATTTCCTATGTGGATAAGGATAGTAAAATAAAAACAAATAATTGGGTTGACACGAGTTTTTATTTTTGAATAAAATTTACTACACTGTTAAAAATATTGTGCTAGGGCTTCATCTTACTTATGGTTTCTAGTAGAAGAAAAGGATGTAAAGTTAAATATTTCTCCATATTTTCACTATGTGGTTGAATCATTATTAAGATTTTGGAAGCAAAACCCTGAGAAATGGTTCAACTGAATACTGAAGTTATGGTGAAGCATTTCACCACACAGCCTCTGCAGCTACCAGAGACCATATTTTTAGCCATCAAGCACCAAATTTTTATCAGTGTGTTTTGCAAATTAATAATCATTCAAATGGTCCATTGCTGAGAATACTGCAGATGAAAGCATACAAATTTATTTTATAAGCTGATAAATGGTTGAATTATTACATAAGAATTTATTTATTAGATTAATTAATAGATATAATTTATTATATTAGAATATTTTGCTTTCATAGTAGGATTTATTGTTATTAGATTTTTTCTAAATCGTGTAGAGAAGGAGCTACACAGTTTGAGTTGTTAGTATATTAAAAAGTCTGAATACATAATAAAGTAATGCTGAAGAAACCTATATAACACTAACATAAGGCTGTGGAGAGCCCTGTGGTCAGAGTCTCGATCTCCGGATCAAAAGGTCCCACGTTCGAGTCCTGATCGCTGAAGACCCACCGAGTATATTTGGATATACTCGGTGCATATGCGGAGTACGTGCTCGTTAAATCAGTTGTGTCCGAAAGTCCTGTGGGCGGACATTGCGCAGTTTTCCACGGGTACAGATTCCTGGAGACTATTTCCATCCCCTTCAGGGACATGTCAAAATTGTGGAGGTGGCGCGCGATAGATGCCAGCATCTGTCACGTATGTGTTTGTGAGTGTGAGTTGTGTGTGTGTTATGTCTGTCTTACTTGACGAAAGTTTATAAGCGAGTCTCTGACTAAGCACACAAGCCTGAAAATATATGTATATACCAACCAACCAACGCTAACATACTATTTTTAAATTATTTTTTCAGACTACTTAAATTGGGAGTTTCACAACTGCCCGGGACCCAATAACATTGACATAGTAGGCGTCAAAATTAAATCTTTGTCGGATGTGCCTTTAAGGTTGTGTGAAGTAGTTGCACACGTTTTAACAAGTAAGTATATCATGCATCATTAAATTGAGGTGTAAGTAAGTTCTAGTGTATGGTCAATGCGCCTAAATGTGATAAGATTTCACTACGATTTTACGCTTTGATCCAAGTACTGCATACTCCACATTTTATTGTGCAGCAGGTAGACAAAAGCAGTAAGGAATAAAAGAAACATGTTTGAAATCTTAAATTGTCAATTTTTTTTAATTAATTATATTTGGAAACGGCACTGACGTCTTTAGGAATTTTCTTTCACTTATGGTACATAACTTTTGATATTTTTATATACTCTTTTTTAAATGTTTCATCCACTTATTTTTCCTATGAAAAATTGAGAAAACCCTAGAGTTATTCCAATTAAATATATTTTAAACTATCCATAATTGTACTTTAAAACAGCAACAGCGTTAAAGAAGCTGAATCTCAAAAAAAAAAAAAAAAAAAAAATGAGCAAGGCATTGCAAACAATAATTGGTTCTCGTCATGTAAATAAATGACATAATATAAATATTACAATGTAAGATATGTATTTGTAATTTAAGGCCCAACGTGTGACGATCCCCATGTACGAATTGACAACGGCCGCCTGCTGCTGACAAGAAAAACCGCAACTTTAGTGTGCGACGCCGGATACACAAGAAGCTCGGACAAACGCTTGGACTGCGTAAGAACCGGTGTGTGGAACAGAAAGAGCCTTTACTGCTTAGGTAACAATTTTAAATGATTATTTATTTATTTATTTATTTATTTATTTATTTATTTATTTATTTATTTATTTATTTATTTATTTATTTATTTATTTATTTATTTATTTATTTATTTATTTATTTATTTATTTATTTATTTATTTATTTATTTATTTATTTATTTATTTATTTATTTATTTATTTATTTGGTTGGTATGTTTCACGTCTTGAGTGGATGTAGTTTTACAGAAATGAAAATAAGTTATCGAGTGGTAAATAAATACAGTGGGTGGATCTTACCCAATGAGCTGAACTGAAACTCTGGAAGGAGCATCGAAAATCTCGCCAATAGTGTCGGTGAAGCCCGGCAACCCTGTAAGAGCAACCCAACTTTTGACGCCAATCCTATACTTAGCCTGTTAAAATAGGCATTTTAAACCAACTTTTTCATTAATTTTTTTAACAGAAAATTGATATGTTATTGCTTTAGGAGGTTGTTTGCATAATAAAGTTTCGGAAACATGTAGTTTTAAAAAAATAGAATTGCAGGAACAATCTCTAAAACTTAAATTCCTTGTAGTGCTATTCTTTGGCGAGCGATTGGCGACATCCAATGCAAACTGTCAAGGCAAGTGTCAATTGAGATAGGCGAATTCATGCCAAATGTGGCACATATTCTCCTTAAAACTGTCGCCAAGTGACCCAAAAATAGGCTTCACTAGCTTATCATGGGATGCTCCTTCCAGAGTTTCAGTTCAGCTCAGTGATCTTACCTTATCAAACCCTCTATGTCCCGTGGGACAAGCCAATCGGGCACACAGCCAACTTCATATAATAATTGATTTTCAAACGCCTACCCTAAATACTTCTCACACAAATATTCATTAGAATAACTATTCCAACATCAAAATAAGCTTATTTAATAAAGCTTGGAATATGTTTTCAAAATCCTTTTCATGAAATGTACATAAAATTTTTGAGTATTCCACCAAGATGGAAATGCATTCAGGTTGTTAAGTTAGATATCCAATTTGAATCGAATAAATGCATAAAATTAATAATCAACTGGGTTCACAGATGAAAAAAGAAAAGAACTGACTTAAGGGGTTCAATGATTGTAACCATAGGATTATACATATGAGAAGACCCCCCACCCTCCCCCCAGTACTTGTTTACAGTCAAACATTCCTCTATAGCTATCTAATCAAAGTTGTTCTTACTTCAAACGTGAGCTCGATAATAATGCTGCTTTTAGTGTCGAAGGAATAGCTTTTTATCTTTCGTAAGTGGTTTTAATCACATTGGTTAGATTCAAAACATGCTTCACATCGTCCTGAATTTGGTAAAAAAGTGATTTCTCTATATTTTAAACAGTAGACCGAATGTTACTTTTTTGTAACTTTTAAATCGAACCAAATATAAAAAATTCAAAAGAATTTATTTAACTAAATTATAATTAACAATGTCTTCAGGGTCACAAACTCATTATCATTTAGTTGATTATTTATTTATATCCTGAAAAAGCTAAAAATATAGATATTTTGAATTGTTCTTCATATCGAATGTAAGGTTATATTTATAAAATTGGCTAGGGCTAGTTTTGAAGTAATCAACACTCGTCTCAGTAATCATAATAGCAGTTTAAAAGTTTGAAAATAAAGCAAAATTTAATGACAGTGGACCTCCCCAGAAGAGTAGAATGCTAAGTGTTATTTATGAGGTTCCTGAATAAAAAGCATAGTTTAAATGTTTGTTCTGCATATAAAGTAAGTAAGACTGCCCTTAAAAAGTCAACTGTAAATCTATATAAAAAAAAGGAAGACAAAGACTTGTTTTGACCTGATGAACTATCATATTATTCAAAATCATAATAAGATTTGAAAAGTTTAAAAAGTGTCTAAGTCAAATTTTATAACAGTTGACCAGAATAGATAAGTAGAATACAAACTATATACACTACTAGTTTTGGCATATCTATTTTATCTTTTTATTTTTCAATGAACTTTGTATGTAACGATGGTCGTAAATGAACTTTGATCTTTCTTAGTTAAGGAATTAAAAAAATAAACATAAAATTACCTTTATTTATCAAATAAAATAGAATGTGCTATGTAAAAGAATATTACATACTATACTTTATGATAATAAAGATAATTTTTCTCATGATATTCTTCATAGTTATGAAAAAACTTTAAGAAAGCTACGGAAAGCAACATTGTTTGTTTTGGATATTTGCATCTCAGTTTATAAAATATGTAAATTGATAACAACGAAAAACTATAGCAGTTCATTTTTTACTCTAATTTAATCTAATGGTTCATTGTTTATTTTAATAAAAAGTTTATGTATGGAACAATTTCTTTTTCAGAGAGACAATGGGAAACTGGAAATACTGGTATTGATTCAGATCACAATCCTTAGCTACAAAGCAGTGAAAAAAATCAAGGTAACGAAAAAAAGGCAACTAATGGATTTTAATTATAATTTACTAAACTAAAGTTGAAGTGACATTTTCGCCAACTTTTATGGAGAATATTTAACAACGCTTGTCATGTTCATGAAACATTAACAGACTATAAAATTAGAGGAAACTACCAGCCTAATGGTGATAAACATTTCAACAGACGAAAATAAGACTTCAATCCAGGTATCATTTTTGTCTCAAGTTCATTTTCCAGCGAAAGCTCCTGCTGCTGCTCCGGCGCCTGCCCTAGCACCACTTCCGGAAGAAGAGGAAGCCGACGCTGCTGATGATGACGCAGCTCTACTACCACCTCTTGCTGCAGCCGCCGCTCCTGCAGCAGCACCCGCAAATGCTCCACTTCTGCCACCAGCGGAAGCACCAGAGGCTGCAGCTGCACCAGCCCCAGCAGCACCTCCTCCTCTCCTTCCACCACCTCTACCACCTGCACTTGAAGAAGAGGCGGCATTCGCAGACGAACCTCCTCGATATCCGGAACGACCACCAGCTGCACCGGCAGCCGCTGCAGCAGATGCGGCAGAAGACGAAAAACCACTTCCACCTTTACTTCTTCCACCGCCACTTCCCCCTCCTCTTCCTGATCCTGATCCAGCTGCAGAAGAAGCGGCCCCTGCTGCTGCTGCGCCTCCGGATGCTGCTGCTCCTGACGCAGCAGCTGCTCCGCTACCTCCACTCACGAATCCGTTTCCACCTCCATAAGTGAGACTGTTTCCTCCACCACTGCCTGAACTGTAGGCGAAACCGCTTCCGTCGCCGTCGGAGTAATATTCACTGACGTATCCTCCATCGTTGAAAGAGGCACCACTGTTGCTCGAGGAGGAGCTGAAACTGCTTGTTCCGACTCCTTGGTTGTATTCTGATAGTCCGGAGTTACTTCTGTGGGAATTGTATCCGTCGTCGTATCCACCACTTCCTGCCGCTGCAGCTGCTGCAGCGGCTGCGGCTGCTGCTCCTCCAGCGCTATTTCCTCCTCGGCCTCCTCCTCCTCCTCCCGCAGCAGCAGCGGCGGCGGCTGCAGCTGCTGCTGATCCTCCTCCTGCATTTCCTCCTCGTCCTGCAGCTGCTGCTGCTGCGGAAGCGGCTGCAGCTGATCCACCACCACTTCCCCCTCCACCTCCTCCTCCCGCTGCGGCTGCTGCTGCTGCAGCGGCTGCAGCTGCTGCGCCAGAGCCTCCTCCTCCTCCATCTCCTCCTCCTGCTGCTGCAGCAGCGGCGGCTGCGGCAACTGCTCTACCATTTTGTCCACTTGCAGCTGCGGCTGCTGCAGCAGCTGCTGCTGCTGCCCCACTTCCTCCGCCTGCTGCTGCGGCCGCAGCGGCAGCGGCTGCGGCAACTGCTGCACCATCGTCTCCACTTTCAGCTGCCGCAGCAGCGGCGGCTGCCGCTGCTGCTCCACCATTTCCTCCTCCAGATGCTGCAGCTGCTGCTGCAGCTGCTGCGGCAACTGTCCCTCCATCTTCTCCGCTTGCAGCTGCTGCTGAGGCGGCAGCTGCAGCAGCTGCTCCGCCGTTTCCTCCTCCTGCAGCTGCGGCTGCTGCGGCGGCTGCAGCTGCGGCAACTGTTCTACCATCTTCTCCTCTTGCGGCTGCAGCTGCGGCGGCTGCCGCAACTGCCGCTCCACTGTCATTTCCTCCCCCTCCTGCCGCTGCCGCTGCAGCGGCAGCTGCTGCAGCTGCACTTGCACTTCCTGCCGCACTAGCTGCCGCAGCTGCACTAGCAGATGATCCGCCGCCAGGGCTGGGATGACCTGGTTCCGGTGGAAATGGTCCTGCAATTTATAATTCGCAAAATAATTTTTATTAATAAACCATTATCTTCTTTGATGATCTAATTTAAATTGAGTTTATGACTTGCTGCCGTGGTTTTATTTTTATAAATCAAAACTTATTTAAATTGTTTGACAATTTTTTAATTAATTATAATAGATAATAATATCCATATAACGTTTACAATATTGTAATAAAATCACACAATAAAGTATATAATGGGTTAGTAAAGTGTATCATTACTATCCATCTGCCTTGCCTTCAACACACATTTATCAATTTATCCCAAATTACCATGCTACAAATGTGCCCAAAAATCATTTATATCATAGATAATATGACGACAAAATAATTATATAATATAATATATAGTAAAACGAATAAATTTGACGCTTTTATAATGGCAGTCCGTCCGCACGTCTGTCCGTCTCCCGTCCATAACCCAAACTACAAATGCTATAGGTAAGTGTAATGTATCCAAAAGTTCAGCGCATCGAAGCTAGAAGTAATTGCAAATCTCAGAAAAAGTTGAGTTTGTAGAAATTTAATTATTGATTTAAAAAAAAGTGCACATTTAATATCCATTTAAAAAGCAAAAGAAAGCAATTTTCTAATTCATTTAAATCACCATTGCACTCAATCACCATAACAGAGCTTATATTATTTAAAATAAATAAAAAAAGGTAATAGAAAAATAAATACAATAAATTTAATTTTTTGATTATTAGTCAGTTTAAAATCCAGAGGCATTTTTCAGAATGCCCAGAGAAAAATATCCCATTTAATAATTAGATAATCAAGCAAAATAATGATAAAATATCAATTTATTAATTATGTATCTGCGTACAATAACTAATCAGCAACTCAGTGGCTGAGAAGTTAAACGTGTCCGCCTTCTAAGCCCAAGAACGCGGGTTTGATTCCCGGCTGAGTCGTCGGATTTTCTGGATGAGAAAATCTTGGGCACGCATGTCATATGATTATGTGGCACGTAAAAGATCCCTAGAGGGCTTATTTGGCTTGGGTTCTCTCGTCAAAATTAAATCTCGGCATACTTTAACATCCACAGAGAACTCAGAATCTTTGTAATCTGTGCTTCAAAATCGGTAGCGATAGTCGCCTAGATGGTGCCGCAGGAAAACGGCTCTCAACGGAATATGCCGAGTCTGCAAAAGGCTTGACCAACAATATTGCAGCCCCATTAGAGAAAAAAAAACAATAATCAGTCACATTGAACTGTCACTGTAAATACTGCAAGTACATATGTACCCTATATGAAATTTTTGAAGTTAGCTAATCAAATTTTTGATTAATATAATGCAACCTTTTAAATTTGCCCACGGAGAAATACGAGTAAATATATTCACAAATTTCCCATTCGACTCTGAGTATTATTCATAATTGATGAACTTATGTAGAAGGACTGAAGAAGCATTTAAAAAAAATACATTTTTGTGTCAGTCAACAGATTCTATCCTTTAAATCCTAATAAGTTCCCCTTTTTCATACACTAAGGCCGCCCCGGTGGAGCAATCGTTAGGATGCTAGCCCTTGGAGCTGCTTGGGGTCGGGCCAAAATCCCGGTCAGGCATGGATGTTTGTGACCGTCAATAAATGTTGTTATTTGTCTATGTGTTTGTGTTGTCCTTTCTTTGTGTGTCTCTTGTGTTTGTAAAAACTCTTTCTGTGTGTGTCCCACTTGACGAAAGCTTATAAGCGGTTCTCTGAACAAGAACACAAGCCGGAATATATATGTACCTACCATACCATACACTAAGTTAAGTACATATTTTGCCATTTTGCATGTAGTGTTTTAAACAGATTTAAGTGCAAACTAAAAATTAAACTCATTTTCTAGTTTTCACCATTTTGTCAGGTTTTTAATTCATTATTCATTCCCGGCAATGCGGTATTTTCTAAATAATTTATCACTTTTCCTTTTGAAATTTTTTTGAATTCCTAATTTTTCGAGTGCCCAGTTATTCATATTGCAGGAAACATAGACACTTTCATTTTTGATATTAAACATTCTTTTTGTGACAATGAATTGTAATTTTTCGATCCCCTTGTGTTTTCAGTTTCATTTAGTGAAACATATAAAACTAAGATGACTTGCCGGAAACTTACCGGATCCTGGAAGACGATATCCGCATGCGCATCGGCCTCGGAAGCATTTCTGAAACATATATAAATAAAAATAATTAATTATTATATTTTGAACTTATAAATCTATCACATTTTTTTAAAACAATCTATACAAGGTGTCCATCTTTTAACTTACGTTACAAAAAGTGTTCTGTAAAACAGACTACTGGCCGGAATTTTTATTCATTTGATAGGAGAGCTATTTATCGGTAAAAAATTTTTTTGAGGGAATTTAGCACTACTGGTATGTTTCAGGATTAAATTCGGCATAAAATCAATTTAGAATAATTGTATTATATTATTGTGTTATTTTTAAGAGTAGAAAATGAAAATGTTAAAATTAAAACTAAGCATTAAAAAAATTTGCGTTCTTGGCATCGAAAATTTGAATTTTACTATGCAACATAACCGTAATACCATGAACATGTTTGTTATGAATGACATAAAGGTTATTGTGGGGCTCTATTAGAAGATTTTGGATACTAATTTTTTATTATTTGCGACGTGTATTTCTTATTATTCGGACATCTTATAGTTCTGGCTGATTTCGGGTTATAACGGTAACAATGCATTTATCTACGAAAAGCAAGGGATATTGGCTTTAACCAAGGAATGGATTCTCTTGTACTGAAGTCTAGATTAGTCTGGATAATGTAACAGTGTATCAATCTTATTTTGAAATCAGAATAGGAATCCATAAGCAAAAATCAATTGTGTTAAATATATATACTTACGCCAACGTTGTTGTTGTAAGTAAAGCAGTCAAGTCCGTTTGGCAGGTCCTCTATGTAAAGGACACATGGCGAATATTTATTGATACAATAATACGCACATGGGTTGTAAAAATTCTGTAAAAAAATTACTATTTTAAAAGATGTCCGATGTACTAGTAATGAGTATTAAACGAACATTATATGTATTACTTAAGATTATTGCATTTTTGTTAAGCAAAATAAGTGTTAATCAATGTAGGAAAAATTGCAATAATGAAAACTTCGACGAAAATTTGTGGCTTAATTTAAATAAGTAACCTGTAATAAGTTACCTGTATGACACTATGTGACACTATTTTTCATTTATTCTTGGACATGACGACACATTTTGTGAATTTGTGTAAGACGGCTAAAATTTAAATAATTCAAACTTTCTAACATGCACTGTTCGTTTAGCATATTTATGCGTTATTCGACAGTACATTAACGAATGTTTCAGTGAAATTCGATTTTCGGTTAAAATTGCAAAAATGCTGTAGATTTTAAATTATTATACATTTTAATAGTTTCATGCATGTATCATGGGGCCGTATGTAAAAAATCATTAAATTTTTTAATAATAATAATAGTAGAGAAACCAATTTATAAGTCATTTCAGAACCAAATGTTATTATTCAAATCCAAGCACTTTTATTGTCTCTCGCTAAAAATCAGATTTTTGAAACAATATTTGGTAAATTAAGCATAAGCTCAAGAGGCAGTACAAAACTGACAATCCCCTTACCCTTAATAGACCAAACAGGAAAAAAATTAAGGAAATAGTAATCAACAAAGGCTTTATCAAATAAGTATACATTTCAGGTCAAATTGAACTAGAGTGGCTCTAGTTATGATCAAACTATGTATTTCAAGACCACCAACCAGTAACTCTTACCTGAAGGCCAATGAAGTGATAGCCATAGTTTTGCTGACACAGTTTCGGTATCTCTTGCAAGCAGTCTCCTTCGTAGCATCTCTAAAAAAAAAAAGGTTGCATTTTAGATATTCCCTTAAACATAAATATTTGCCGAACACTTTTAAAGATATCCAAAAAAGTGGTAATTTTTATGTTTTATTTATACCGATAAAAACGTGTAATTAAACTTAAATGTCCTCAGACATTGCAAGAGTAGATGATGAGTTCTGAAATTTTGAAAACAGGTAGAAAATAGTTATACATGAATATGAAAATGTACTCTGGGGGAAAATTGACATGTATAAAAACTTTTTCTAAATTAAAATAAGGATGAATGTTATAATTTCGTACCTTCACGATTTTACGTGTTTACAGTTTAATGTGAAAGCTTAAAAGACGTACTTGATATATGCAACTTGCCTAGCTAAAAGACTTAGCAATGGAATAAGCCAAATGCAAAATAAGAGAATAGCGTTTATTGGAGAATTAAACTTTCAACAATTTAGTAAAAGAAAAATAGTGCGTGGAAATCTCTCCGTAAAGCAGACTCCTTTTTTACATTTAGTTATTATAGTTTTTAAGTAATTCAAATAAAAAATTATATTATTTTTTAAGTATTTCAAATAAAAAGTACAAATAAGTATACTTGCTTTTCCGGATCCGCACGAGGAAAAGTTTTCTTCGACGTGATCAGTTCGCTCTCCGTCGCACACACAAGCGTACGCACAAGGCGAAACCTAAAATACATTAAAATAATAGATACACTACAGTAAAACCCATATTAAGTTTGCAGTATAGAAATGTTCTACGAGAAAAAGGGTAAATAGTTCTCATTTTCGAGCGCTAGAATCGAATAATGAAATTTATTTCACATTCAATAAACGAATTTATTCGTTATTTCAAGACATGTTTTTATTATTTTTATTGGTTTTTGCTTCAGTTAGAGTGTAATATCAATTATTTTTTCCTTCGATTTTGACGTAACAGGGCGCACGAATATCGGGGTTGGCGTATCGCAAAAGAGCGACCAATCAGAGCATCAAAATTTCGACGCCTTTGCTTGGCGACAGCTTTGTTTACGCCGGTTTCCTCCGCGTAGAACATTTCAATGCTGTAAACTTAAGGTGTGTTTTAATGTATACGTTTTCGGTACGAAGTTATCTGGCTTCACTGTAATATTATGGTGTAAAGTTACTCTATAAAACTGGTAGAAGTATAAGCTGCCTCCAGCTTTATGGAGATAGCATCCTTCAATTAATTGTACTCTAAAAACTAAAAACTAAACGCCTTGACGCAACAGCCCGTTAGAGGGCCAAGGCCTGCAGTGGCCATTCCAGCTTACGGGACCAAGGTAATTGTACTCCTACAATGAGAAAAACTAAATTAGAATCTAGCTTTTCTGGTGTGATTACCGAATGCCCACGTAGCACAATTAAATGCTTAACATATTATTTGGTTTCGAGGTTTAATATACCAATTCCTTCAAACAGCGTAAACATTTGGTGTAACACTCTCCATAAAGTTAATAACAACAACTACTGTCACCAGCTATATGGAGTAACCATTGTGCAATGTTAATGAAGTAAAGTTACACCACAAAATAGAAGAAAATGTCTAAGTTTACTCCTACTTGTGCAACGTTTCTCCACTAAATTGGTGCGACGTCACTTCATAAAAATGGAGGCGGCTTGGCTGCCACTAGTATTATGGAGTTACGTATAAAGCACATTTTTACAGATGTTGCTTAAAAAACTAATATTTCACAATGAAATAACACAAAGTATCTTCATAATAGGGTACCTGAACATAAGATACCCATTTTGAACATTGCAAAGGGTAAATCTTTTTTTTTAAACAATGCAGGGCCGTAAGAAGACATTAGACTAAGGATTTTTAGTTTTGGATAATCTTGTTGCTAATTACAACTATTATAAGTAAATTTTTTTATTTAAAATATAAACAATTAACTTAATGTGGGTTATTTAATCAAATCGTACGTAAATGCATAAGAATACAATAAAAAAGACATCAATGTCAACTTTAGGGTCACATTCACAAGCCACGGGATCATTATCCCGGATATCCTAAACTACTCTTCATTAGCTTGATCCTGGGTTGATTCTCTGTTCCTATTCATTAAACCAGGATTAGGATATATGCGAATGCTCTATCCGGAAGCTGTCTCTTATTAGCTCAGAACAAAGATGTGCTACAATCAATATACAACACACTACATCAACGGAGAAAGAAAAGCGATAAATTTATAATAGTTTTTATTTAGAATTATGATGCTCTGTGGCATATTTTTACTGCCTGATGAAATTTGCTGACATAGGCACTGTGCTTCTTGAACGCTGCTTTAAATTTCATCTCTTAAGGTTTTTTTTTTAAAATAAATCAGGTTTACTTTGACCGACTGATAAAACATTAATAACTAGTGTCTTATTTGACAAGTTCCGCGAATGATTCTCCATAACTAATTTTGACCCGATACACTCTAAAAAATGAATGCTCAAAAACGACGAAATTTTCCTTAATTTTGACGATTCCGTTACTGACAAATGCTCCGAGTTTTCGTTTCCTCAAATTGAGGACATTTCATTCGTCATTTTTATGAGGATTCGAATGTCGTCTAATCTAAAGAAATATTTCGTCATTTTTGAGCATGTGAGTACAACAATGAGATTCAGTTTCCTCAAAATCAAGATACAGAATCGTCAAATCACGATCGTAAAAGTGAGGATTCGCGTTTACTCAAAAGTCACGTGATAGTTTGACGAAACAATCCTCAAAATTTTAACGAAATGCGAGGCTTGAGGATTCATGAATCGCCGAAAATGAAAGTGTTATTTCTGAGAGTGTAGCGTTTCAGAAGAAAGAAGAAAAAATACTTGAATGTAGCTCTTCTGCTGACAGCGTCTTGAAAACCTGCATTTTGTGGCACACAGGTCCTTACTTGCTTGTGCTACAAAAAAAATTAAATTCATATTTTAAAAATTGATATACTTTTGGGTGAAATGTCTGGAATAAAATTTAAGAAATATCTCAGACAAATTCAAGGGGGTCGTTTAAATATTAAAAACCACGGTTATCTATATATATACGGAACAAATTCTGTATAAAGCTGTACTATAAACTATACTTTGGTTTCCCATCAATTCTTATAGTTCTAACTTAAACAGTAAAATTTAAGCCTTAGCTCTCTATATTTTTAATCATCCACTTCGCAGGATAAATATATTGCACTTTTAATTTTGCTTTAAAAATTATATTAATACGTAATATAATATTTTAAGTATAGGTTTACGATTAGTTTGGGATCATACGAGGCAATGGTACATTAATTTTCACCAATCCTTTAATTGATATGATGAGGGAATAACTGAGTGTCACAGACCTCTAACCAATTCGACACTTATCAAGAACATCTAAGTTGCTGGTTTAAAAAATTGATCAGTAGGTTCTGATAAATAATTATTCCACTACACTCTTAAAACAAAAGAGTGAAATCCACTCCAGTTGGAGAAGTGCATTTTCGACACCGTAAAGGCATGCATATTTAATCAGAGTTAAAATCACTCGTTTGGAGTGATCCTGTCGGTGGTTTAACACACAAAGGATCTACTCCAAAAGGAGAAGTGCATTTTCCAGTCTGGAGGAGTGAAATCCACTCAGACTGAGTTAAATTAGGAGTGTTTGTTTTAAGAGTGTAGATCGAAACTCCAATCTCTCTCTGAGTACCTTAGATATCTCAGTTATAGCTCTTAAGAAAATTAGACAATGGTTGATGAAAATTTTACGAAATGCTGAGTCACATCAATTAAGAAGTTAAATAAGGAGTATATATTGCTTTGAAATATTAGCAACTCTATAACTTCAGTGAGAGACTTGGGTTACTTAGTTAAAGCTCTCAACAAAAATCAATAAATGGTAAATGAAAACTTTTCCTAAATACTGATTCTCTATTAATAAAGATTTTAAAGAAATAACGTTGTTTCTTTTTTTAATTCTTATCAAATATTGTGTTGTTGTGTCTCGTACCCAACATTTATAAATATAAAATAATTAACAAACATATTTGTTGAGTCTCATTAATTGAATACACAGTATTTATAATGTAAATAGTATAATGGTAGATTTTAAATTAAAACTTGTTTTAATTATCATCATATATTGTGTTTATCACCCCACATGTACCAATTCGTACGATAACAAATCATAAATATGTGTTAACTTACCTGTGTTCAGTGTAAATACTGTAAGTACTAGAAACAGGGCCACGGAGAAATCCATCTCTACTTAATATAGACTGATGGATGAAACGGGAGCTAATCTTCTTAAATCTTAGTTAAAGCTCTCAACAAAATTCGATAAATGGTAAAGGGAAATTTTCCCAAATGTTGATTCACTATTAATAAAGATTTTAAATAAATAGCAATGTTTTTTTTAAATTTTTATCGAATATTGTGTTTCTCACACTACATTTATAAATGTAAAATAATTAACAAACCTATATTTGTTGAGTCGCATTAATTGAATATACAGTATTTATAATGTAAATAGTATAATAGTAGATTTTAAATTAAACGTCGTTTTAATTATCATCAAATATTGTGTTTATGGATAAATTCGTACGAAAACAAATCATAAATATGTGTTAACTTACCTGTGTTCAGTGTAAATACTGTAAGTACTAGAAACAGGGCCACGGAGAAATCCATCTCTACTTAATGTAGACTGATGGATGAAACGGGAGCCAATCTTCAGTCACTAAGTATTTATACGGGGGAGCGGTTTTCGGGGTGTTGTAACGCACACACCTGGACACATTAAAGTTTTACGACGTGTGGAAACATCCCTCTTTCGCTTTCAGACCAGAGTAGTTGGTAACCAACATCTAAAAGGTGTCTAGATGACAGATACCATTAACTATTTCTTATTATTTTTTAAGGGTTTGTATGGTGTAAAAGCAGACTCAGCAGTGTATTAAACGTTGATGTAGGGTAGGGTAGTTAACATTTATATTCCGGCTTGCGTGCTTGATCAGAGACCTGCTTATAAGCGTTCGTCAAATAAGACAGACACAGAAAGAGTTTTACTGTCACAAAGAAGGGAAGTACACATAGCGCGACTGCGGGAATCGAACCCGCACACGTTACAGCGCGGAGACTGCTGGCCTGTGATGCTAACCACTCGGCCATCCAGGCCCAATGTTGATGTAAAAAATGTCAAAATACCCAAATGCTTGGGAATTCCAGTATCACTAACTTTTTAAAAGGTTTCGAAGTCGTAACAAAAGAGATCCTAACAAAAAATTAAGACTGTCAAAAACCTTGTGCTTCGTTTAAACCATAATAATTGTTCCTAGTACACTCTCAAAAATGAATGCTCATAAACGGCGAAATTTTCCTTAATTTTGACGATTCCATTACTGGCAAATGCTCCGAGTTTTCGTTTCCTCAAAGCGAGGAAATTTGAATCGTCATTTTTATGAGGATTTGAATGTCGTCTAATCTAAAGAAATATTTCGTCATTTTTGAGCATGTGAGTACAACAATGAGATTCTGTTTCCTCAAAATCAAGATACAGAATCGTCAAATCACGATTGTAAAAGTGAGGATTCGCGTTTACTCAAAAGTCACGCGATAGTTTGACGAAACAATCCTCAAAATTAACGAAATGAGGCTTGATGATTCATGAATCGTCAAAAATGAAAGTGTTATTTCTGAGAGGTTTTTTTTTGTAGGTACATATATATTTCAGCTTGTGTGCCTCTGTTCAGAGAACCGCTTATAAGCTTTCGTCAAGTAGGACAGACACAGAAAGAATTTTTACAGTCACAAAATGAAAGAAATAACACATAGACAAATAACAACATTTATTGACTGTCAAACATCCATGCCTGACCGGGATTCGAACCCGGTCCCAGCAGCTCCAAAGGCTAGCAACCTAACGATTGAGCCACCGTGGCGGCCATTTGTAAGGGTTTGAATGATGTAAAAGTAGACTCAGCAGTGTATTAAATGTTGGTGTAAAAAATGTCAAAATCCCCAAATGCCTAGGAATCCAAGTACCACTAACTTTTTGAAAGGTTTCGAAGACGTAACAAAAAAGATTAAAACAAAAAATGAAGTTAATGTTGCTTCGTTTGAAAATCATTAAAACGTTACTGTCAAAAAATGTCTACTTTTTTTAACCATAATAAATGTTCCTGGTAATTACAACTTCTTGCTGGTGCAATATTTAAACACATTGTCGGTAGTATCATTTATCAGGTTTTGGAAACAAAATCCTGATAATGGGTTCAGCCGAAGTCCTAAACAATGGTGAAACATCTAACCACCCAGTCGTTGCAGCTACTAGTAACCACATTTGTGGTGAAACCAAGAGCCAAATATTTAACAGTGTAGATAAAGCTTTCGCGTCTTTTCATGTCTATAAATATATGAGCGGCTCAGTGGCTGAGGGGTGATACGTGTCCTTTTTATAAGACCCGGTTTACGAGTCGTCATATTTTCTAAATGAAAAAATTATAGGCACGCATGTCATATGATAATGGGGCAATTAAAAGATCCCTTGAGTACCCATTTGGTTTGGATTCTCTCTGAAAAATTAAATCTTGGCATAATTTAGCATCTACAGAGAGTAATAAGACTGACTACACCACAAAAACGGAAAAAGGTTAGACCACAATAACAGAGTAAAAAAAAAAATATCACCAAAGCCGAATCAAAATTTATAATGGCATTCAACTGTTTTTTCTAAAGTACAATATCCGAAAAGGAAATTTTGTTGTGAAATATAGTTTTATACCCAATTCAAAGTTAGGCCTCCTGAGACCAGACTCGACCCGTCCGTATGTTTTTTTTCTGAGAGGCATAAATATTTAAGTAGTCAATTTTTTTTTCATTCGGCTTTAGGCACTCTTTTTATTTAATTTTATGTTAAGGTAAAATTTCATGAAAATCTGCCACAAGTAGAAAAAAAATTTAATGATTTGGTTTAAAACTTAAAATATAATAATTTCAGGTTAAAAAAAAATGTTGAAGATAAACGTAAGAAGCAAAAATTAAAAAGAAAAATAAAGGTTTAATGGAAAAGGTAAGGAACGAGTATATAAATAAAAAAAAAAAATTTGTTGCATTAGAATACCAAGTAAATGCTTTCAGTTCCTCTTAGTAGTCCAGAGAAAAAAGGAGTTGTACATGCAAACGGTCTGGTATCGCTGATTTTTTTATATGTTGTGTGTAACCTCTAGGTAGCTATAAATGTGAGTTTTCGTCATCCTCGTTCTGTTGCTTTTTTCGCCATCTTGAAAAACGTTCGAAATTTCGCCCATTTCCAGTTTTTGGCCTGAAACTTTTTTCGTAAGTAATTTTAAATCGAACTTTTCGACAAAAAGTTGTAGAAAACAAAATTTTCTTCAAAATCGTTATCAAAAGTGTTTGTTTACTACAAACAGTTTAAGAGCTAAGAAGCAGCAAAAAGGGTGTAAAATTGAGTGTTTCGATTTAGTTTTACTTCCGCGTGACTTTTTATCACCATAACTCATATAAGACTTCATTTTAGCAATAAAATAGGATTTTACAAATCGTAGGAAATTTAATTTCCTATGAAATACACTTATCAAAAATAAGTTTCCTTCATATTTCATGAGGAATTAAGGTTTCATTTACAGCAACACAAAAAGGGCAATTTTCACCCGACAGTACGATGTTTTATTTTTTTTAACCAATAGCTCTTTCGAAGTGTATTTTTCAATATTTTTGTGATTAAAAAACTTGTAGAAGATAATTTTTCTATAAAATGGTTCTTTTGTGAGTTCCATACGATGAAATGTAACGGAACTACATAGTGCCAAAAATGGCGTAAAGTCTTGTTTTTCGCCAAGAGATTTTTTACAACAATGTTTTTTTTTATTATTGGGTTTTTAAGTGGTAAAAAACTCTTGGCGAAAATCAAGATTTTCAAATCCAGATGTGTGGAAGCGGGCTGAATGACAGATTCTGTTGCAAACCTTCTTGTTTAAAATAAAATTAATTAGAAAACCTTTCCCAATGGAAAATTATGTCTCACACTATATGGAAGGCTGTATTATGTTTTCCAAAGTAATTACTAAATGAAAAGTAATATAAACGATATAATTTTAACATGAAAGGTTTTTAGTACCCCCAAAGAATTTGTAAAACTGCTGATAAGTAATTATTTTAACAGTTTCAGAAACTTAACAGTATATTTTTTCTGGTTTTAGAGCGAGAGATTAAGCCTCCAAGAAGATCAAATGTCCCGAACCTCTCCAGATTTCTCTTACATTAACGCCAAACAATTTTATTTCTTACACAGCTTTCATTTAAAAAAATTATGTGTCAATAACCATAACTTTTTGCACCATAATTGTTGCGTCTGCAATTTTGTATTAAAGTTTTTAACACACATAAGTTATTGGATATTAAAGCGTCATGAGAAATGAGAATTTTTTTAATGGAAATCTAAAAAAAAAATTTAATATCTTCATTCGCTAAAAGCTAAAAATTTGAATTGTGATTCGAACAACTTTAAGTTTAACGTACTACTTAGGGTTATGAACTTTTAACGCATATATCTTCGTTAAATTTAATGTGCGAAATTCAGAATATTTAAATGGAAGAATCATATATTGTTTAGAATATTTAGATTTGCTAGAATCTAAAAATTAGAATTTTGATTCGACAAACTTGAATTAAAAGCACACAACAATTAACTTTACACAACTTTACCATATCATATATTTGTTTCTAACTACTCAATTCATTTTTATTGTACTCATTTTATATCATTTTATATTGTGTGCGCTAATATAAACAGGAAATAAAACTAGAAAATTTTAACGTACACAGAAAATGCGGCGATGTAAAGTTATTTAAGAAGTGTGCAAATTTTATTTCATAACGTCCTGTAAATTCGTGATATTTTTTTCTAAACCTAATTTATATTTATCAAGATTTTTTTCTTTTTAACTTTGCAATCTTAAGCTTACGTATGAAAAAAAAATTTATGCTGCAAATTCTATTTCCCTCCACAATTGTTATTCATAAAAGCAGCAAAAATAACCAAAAACAAAACAATTCCTTAGTAGAATTACATTTTAAACCACGGGGAAATGTTGATATTGTGTTTCTAGATTTCTTTTATGTATCTGCGTAGGAAAACAACTCTTTTTTTCATAATCTTCTCGGTTTTCCCTAGAATACTATTGCAGTTATTTAAATTAGGACTAGGTTTTTCTGTTATCTTAAATCATACAAAATAGCTTTTTATGTTTATTTATGATATCTTAACTAAATAAGAAAAACATTCAGTTACTAAACTAAACATATTTCTCAGCCGTAGATTATAAAACAATTTAAAATGCTTCATCCAACGCTAATTTTAAATTCAGCTTAGTGAAAAAATAGTTGTTCCTTGGATTTATGTTTGAATTATACAATTTGTATTATTACATTGGGAAACGGGTCTTATAGGACATTCCCCCTATTTAAAGAATGTATATTCTAAAACTGAAAAACTGTTTGACAAGAGTTTTTTTTATGGTAAATTGGTTAGTTGCTATTTTTATTGTAAAAAAAAAAACGATTCTGAAATTATGAACTACATTGAAGATTACCATTCGAAAATTATATATGTTCGTCTTCATAAAAAAAATACCATATGACTAACGCAATTTAAAAATATACGAGCAATATATGAAATATTAAGAAACATTTTGTCTCTGATGAATCTATCGATTACATTAAATATACGCAGCTGCTTGTTGCTATTTCAAATGCAATGACATTCTAGTACGCATTTTTGAATGCTTGTAGGTTTTGTAACTTATTTTAGTGATCATATTCAAAGTTTTCACAACAGGTCGGCCAAGATATGCAAACAGCATTTATTGCATATTTAAATATACTTAAATTCGCGCAACATGCTTAGACAAAGGGGTTGTATCTAAAATAAATTTTTGTAAACGCCATCGAAAATGTTCCATGGTAAAAGTTTAAGCTTTTAGAGGGGCAGTCACAGATCATTACCAAATATGAAATTATGGTACAGCAAACATTTAAAACGATGTTGAAATACAATAAAAAATTTTAAAGTTGAAACGATGACTTTGTAGAATTACTTTTAATTGCTGCCCCGGTGGCGCAATCGTTAGGATGCTAGCCTTTAGAGCTGCTGGGGTCGGGTTCGAATCCCGGTCAGGCATGGATGTTTGTAACCGTCAATAAATATTGTTATTTGTCTTGTGTTTGTGTTGCCCTTTCTTTGTGTGTGTCTCTTGTGCTTGTAAAAACCCTTTTTATGTCTGTCTCACTTGACGAAAGCTTATAAGCGGTTCTCTGAACAAACACACAAGCTGTATATATGTACCTCCCTACCACACCATACTTTTAATTTCTCTTAAAATAGCATGATAGACGAGTTTTGCGCCAAAACTTATTTTGGAAAAGAATACACAACAGAAATGTAAAGACAGTCCTGTTAAATCTTTACTAACATAAAAAAAAACCACCTCAATCATTGCAGGAAAGTCCAATACTTTGGGCAGGTTAAATTGGTAATAGTCTCTTTTTAAAAAAAAAAAGCTTATTGATTTCAAAAATTCATTCAATATTTTATTTATAAATTAATCTTTTTTTAGGGAAATTAGGACTAAAACAAATAAGTTTTCGTTCCTTCAAATGTACATTTTTCTTACATTTTTTTTTTCTGGAATACCTAAATGTAATTTATTTTAAGGAATTATAATTTTAAAGAATATATTTGCTGTCTTAATAAGAAACATACAATAGTGTTAATCCTCATAGATTAATTCGTAAAATTTAATGTTTTCGAAAACATGTGGGTGTTAATTTGTTATAAATACCATTCTTAATTTGAACTTTGAACAGACAAAATTTTACAGAAATAATTAGTTTAGCGATTAGACAGTGATTAGCGAAATAGACAGAAATAATTAGCTTAACAATGTATCCAAGGTAAAAAGCGTGGCAACTTCGATCGTTAAAATGAACAAGGTTGGATGTTGGGTGGTTTGCAAGGTTTCTATTAACCATCTAATGCATACAGTTGCCATTTGGCAACAAGTAACATAACCCACTTTATTCTACTAAATTAGAGCTCCCTTTCGACAAATCTGTGTTTTTTCATCTATTACATTCCATTTTGATGTTTTAGTTACTGATAACCCTCATAGATAACAGTGCTAAAAGTGTATTCAAAATTAAAGAGTGAGTTTATTAACTTTTGTGAAATTACGTTCTTGGCAGTATTCAAAGTATAATAATATAAGTACTTAATACAAATAAATTGTTTCGAAAAAATAATGATATTTCAAGATAGTTATTTTGAAATATATCTAGTAGATTTCTAGTCATTATTATCAAAATTAGAATTTTGTAGTTGGTTTTTGTCGTATGGAAAAAATTTTAAAAATTGAAATTATTTAAATTCAAATGCAGTTAAATTTTTTTCAGTATTTTTCCCATAATATATGAGTATTAAAGATGCACATATATTTTTTTGGATGAAAATAAAAATTCATGCTTAGAGGGTTAGATGAAGTTGGCTAGAGGAAGGTAACTTGGTAATAATTATGGTATTCATTGAGAAAGATACACAGGATATGGATATACATTTAGCTTATTTTAACTGTTTTTAATTCGAAAGAAAGTTTTTTTTTTGCAATGGGGAAAGTATTGTCATCCGAAAGATTTCCGTTCGTCACGTCGGTTGATGGTTTGCATTAATTTTCATTCTAACAATTTGATTAAAAAAAATCCTTTTAGAAAGGTACGACGTCTGATGCTAATCTTTTTTTACATTTGGCCATCTGTCTGTCTCTACTACTTTCTGTGAGTGTATTTTTATAAATGTGTTGTGTGTTTATTTTTATAAATTCTTATGAATTATGTTTTTCTTTAATAAATACCTTTAAGAGTGAGTTATTATTAAATCAGAACTTTGGATTAGGAACTAATTTGCCACAATCATTCTAAGAAGAAATTGTTAGAAAATTGAATGCTTATGTTATTTTCTTACACTCTTAAAACAAACGAGCGAATTTAACTCAATCTGAGTAATTTTCACTCCTCCAGTCTTGAAAATGCACTTCTCCGAAAGGAGTGGTTCCTTTGTGTGTTAAACCTCCAACAGGATCACTCCAAACGAGTGATTTTAACTCAGTCTGAGTTAATATTCACTCCTTTCCAGTGTCGAAAATGCACTTCACCTACTGGAGTGGATTTCACTATTTTGTTTTAAGAGTGTACTAAAAATTTCTGTTTCCTCAACCCACTGCAGTTCACTGTAAATTAATATCAATTTTTCAAAAGACATATCTCGGTAAACAGATAGATTAGTGATACGTATTACACCCTTGTTGAAACTAACTTTTTTCTGTTTGATTATGAACGGAAAATTTAAAATATACAAACTATATCCGTTGCTTATAAAAGATCTACATGCCTGAATCCTTAGACGGCGACGAGGGTTTGTATACGGGTCATATGTGTACACTTTTCTTTTTAAAATTTATCTTGATCAAAACAGAAAATATCTGTTAAGCATGAATATATTCTACATTAATTTGCTACAGTAAAATTTTGCAAGCCTATTATTTTCTGTAGGGATATTTTCAAGCAACTTTGCTAACAGAATTTTTCTAGGCAACATACATTAGTTTGGGAATCATTATGACAATTCATGGCCTTTGTATATTTTTTTTTATTCGTGAATGTTTGATTAAAATTTTATAACTTCATATTAAAGTTTATATCGTATGATTTAAAACTTCAAGTATCATAAACAATTTGAATTACTGTAACGATTGAAGACAGTTTAGAAGAATTGTTTATACAAAACTAAAAATATCTACTTCTGGTTAGACACTAAGATATAAAGGGTTCAAAACTTCCCACATTTTGAATTATGCTATGTCTTGTAAATTACCGAAAAATCAATATATTTTGAATTATGCCTGGTGAAAGGCTTCATTCTCAGGAATAAAACTTTCATTTTTGACGATTCATGAATCCACAAGCCTCATTTCGTTAATTTTGAGGATTATTTCGTCAAACTATCACGTGACTTTTGAGTAAACGCGAATCCTCACTTTAACGATCTTGATTTGACGATTATGTATCTTGATTTTGAGGAAACTGAATCTCATTGTTGTACTCACATGCTCAAAAATGACGAAATATTTCTTTAGATTAGACGACATTCAATTTTTTTTAAATGACGATTCAAATTTCCTTACACTGAGGAGAGGAAAACTTGGAGCATTTGCCAGTAAACGGAATCGTCAAAATTAAGGAAAATTTCGTCGTTTTTGAGCATTCATTTTTGAGAGTGTCCTACTTTCCTACAATAAATTAGTTGACAATTCAGGATGTCTACTCAAGAAGCTTGCAACCAAAATTCGCGAGCTAAATTTTTTTAATCTTAATTTTCTTGAAGGTAAGGGTAGATACATATACATTCAAGCTTATGTGCTTGATCAGAGACCAGCTTTATAAGCCTTTGTCAAGACACAGAAAGAATATTTGCTGTCACACAGAAATGAAGTACACCCAGGACAAAGGCGGGAATCTTGCATTTGTTGTTTACTTGAATTTGAAACAAGTTTTACGTACATTCATTGTATATTTTTTGTTCAAATGGTACCGAAAAAATGCTTGTAGTTTTGAAAATTCGTAATTGTATGTTTCAAAATATGTCTTTTTTCTACAAAAATAAATTTTTTGAATAAGATTCTTAGGTATAACTATAATACTAAAAGTACAATTTATAACTTCGTACAATTTTTTTTGTAACATAATTTTTAAATTATTTAGAGCCTTTGGAAATCAGTACTAAGAATTGCTCATTTTTGCTAACTATGTTCCTCCCTTAATAAGGATCGCTTATTGTTGAACTTTTCCCTTATTAACTTGCTTTGTTTTGTATGCTGAAAAATTTAATTTTTTGTGGTCTCCATGGATTTTTCTGTTGCACATTCTGAAATTAATTTATCTGTGTAACAAACATTTTAGATACTGTATGACATGTAAAAAACATTCATTAACCATTTCTGCAGGGTTTTTTTTTTTACAAAATATTTTATGATGCAGCCACCTTGAGTTTAGCTCTCACATTCTTTATTTATATTTTAGGGCATCTATAAAACAAAAACAAACGCAATAAAATCTGCTAAATGAATTTTAATAGTAATCATAATTTTGAGCTTTCTCAAAAATGCCATTGAAAATACTGGTCTCAAATAATCTTACAGATCCCAAGAGGGTTTGAGTCAAGTATCCCTATGTGCATTTTTATTATAAAATCCCAATATAAAGTCATTAAAAAATATATTCTTATTATTATTATTATTATTATTATTATTATTATTATTATTATTATTATTATTATTATTATTATTATTATTATTATTATTATTATTATTATTATTATTATTATTATTATTATTATTATTATTATTATTATTATTATTATTATTAAGTGGTTTTGTAGCTAAAACTGTAGACATTTAAGTGAAAAATAAGAAAGTCTTGCCTTTGAACAAAAAAGAAAAAAACTAACATCAGAGTTTAAAGCATTTTCTTTTCAAGCTTGAAAATGAGTTTGGTCTAATAGTTTAAAAAGGTATGCAATGTTTGATTGTTATTTACACTACCTAATCAGCTAACTCAAAGAAAAGAAATACTCTTCCAACTGTCAAAACTTTTTTCAATTATCACAAAAGGTTTTAGGTAATGTATCCCAAAGTGATACAGGGTGATATGGGTCAAGTATCCCTAGCTACCCCCTACAGTTTGGATGGAACAGTGCATGGTCTATATTTGGGTAGATGATGGGATAGCATTATTTAAAGGGGATTTAATTTTTCCGAGAAAAGTATTTTTTTTTTACTTTAGGGCATTTTATACCGCTGCTATCCACAAAAAGTAGCGATACAGGGGTAATTTCACAATGCGCAATTTGGGATATGACTTTCCATTAGACGATCTGTCTGGAGTGACATGATTTATTAAACTATTTACGTAACTCGGTGCATTGCTGAAATTTAATTAATTTCGCTTTTAGCTCATATGAGTCGAAAGGGGTTTTCTTTTCATCAAGAACGCTGTTGTATTTCGGCAATATATTTTACATAGACTTAGAAAGAAGCAGGTCTTGCCCCTAAGGGGAAAGGTGAAGCGACTTTTGAACCAGTATCCCATAAGGCAGTTCGCAAGCCTTAGCACATGGCATGCCATACGCCACCAGAAGGCACCATGAGAGAATTCGACTAATAAAATATATATCTATTTAATATTAACTAATTACAACTTTTTACCAGCTTTGCTAGCATAAGTTTATAGCTGGATATGAATTGATAATTTCTGGCAGACATGAGGTACATATTCATAATAGAAGCATATTAAAAATGCAGTTTTTATTACATGTAACTCTAAGGCAAAAACATTTTTTGTCTTTTGCCATGTATGAATATTTAATTTCGCGATTTTACTGTTGGGGGTGAATTTGTGGATATAATGAACATTCATTACCATTAGTTGATATTTCTTTTTTATTATTCCCATCTGCAGAGATATTTTTGTTGCTCGTTGTCATTTTAACAGATTGATATTTGTATTTTTCCCTTAATCATTGGCATTTTTGGTTGAATTATCATTTATTATAACTGATTATTTAGTACACTGTCTTCATCTTCTTTAATCCATTAACATCATTTCGGATAATGTCTGATATAAAAAAATATTCACTTTCAGTTGTTTTATTTCTATATGGTTATCGTACACTAGTATAAATAAATTTCCTAAGTTTTCAGGACTAGAATTTTTTGCATTTATGACTATAAGTTGCATTGTTCATAATCTGTTCAACTCCGATAAAGTTTGAGAAGTGATTCTCTAATACTTGAATCATTTTTTTTTCAAATTTCAGCGAGTTTTTTCGCAATTGATATTTATTGTGTTTTAATGAGGCTACTATCGAAATAGAATTTATGTAGCTGCCAAAAGATTGATCTCTACAGAAAAACATTATTTTTGATTCTTGAGATATTCTTACAATTCAATATATAGCCCATGGTATTAGCATTTATGGATACTACAAAGAAAGAAAGTGAAATAAACAACAAGCAATAAGGTAAAATTTTGATAGCCTTTATTTAAATAATACAATTTTTCCAGTTTTTCATATACTTGTGACGAAAATCACAGTTTATGTACTTTTCATTTCCTTATAAAATTGTATTACTAGACATTAATTGAAAAAAATATGCCGATCTATCAGTCTCAACGTGAAGCTGCCGCGGCAGCTGCAGAAGCAGCGGAAGCTGCTCCTCCTCCTGCTGATGAAGCAGCGGATGCAGCCGCTGCAGCAGAGCTCGATGCGGCGCCCGTGCCCGAGGCCGCGGCACTTGAGGCCGCAGCAGCAGTTGATGACACAATACCTTGTCCGCCACCACCACCACCACCTCCGGCTGCGGAAGATGAAGCAGCGCTTGAAGAAGAAGATGAGCTTCCTGCACCACCACCACCTCCTCCACCACCTCCGGCTGCGGAAGATGAAGCAGCGCTCGAAGAAGAAGATGAGCTTCCTGCACCACCACCACCTCCTCCTCCTCCACCACCACCAGCTCCAGCCGCTGACGCAGCTGCTGCAGCTGCACTTGAAGCTGCTCCAGTGGCTCCTCCTGCTCCTCCTCCTCCACCTCCTCCCCCAGCAGCACCTGTGGCTCCCGCAGCCGCATCTGATACTGTACCAAGTAAATCTCCTCCACGACCATGGCCTCCTCCCCCACCTCCAGCGCCGGATGCATCTGATGCTCCTCCACCACCACCGTGACCTCCACCACCACCTTGACCTCCGCCACCACCTCCACTTGCAGCTGAAGATGCAGCTGATGCTGCTGATGCTGCGGATCCTCCTCCACCACCATGACCTCCTCCGCCGCCTCTTCCACCGCCATGACCTCCTCCGCCTCCACCACCACTACCTGCGGCTCCAGAAGCACCTGATCCCGCTGCCCCACCTCCTCTTCCGTGTTTCCTACCGCCTCCAGATGCAGACGATGCACCCGATGCTGCTCCAGCTGATCCTCCTCCTCTACCTCCTCCTCCTCCTCTGTGACCTCTTCTACCTGATGCACCCGCTGCAGAAGAAGCACCTGCAGAACTGCCCCCGGACCCACCATGACGACCGCCGTGTCCACTTCTTCTACCTCCACTGCTATCATTATACTCATAGTCGTACTCATACTCGTCGTAGTCGTCTTCATACCCATCATCCTCGTTATACTCTTCATCATATCCATCATCATCATATCCAGCCGGGGCAGCAGACTGATCATCGCTTCCTTCATCTCCGTCAGCATCCCCTTCAGCATCCCCTTCACCATCTCCGCCCCCATCTCCATCTCCTTGTCCGGCACCGACTCCGTCACCTCCACCTCCGCCCCCACCGCCGCCGCCACGGCCCCCTCCTCCGAGTAAACCGTCCGTGAGACCCGACACCGGCTCAGTGGCCTTTCCGACCAAGCCATCCTTTGAGAGTAAACCACCCAGGCCGTCACCGCCACCACCTCCACCTCCATCCCCTCCTCCTCCACCAGGTGCTCCACCTCCAGGTGCTCCGAGAGGTAAAGCTGAGGTTGGACCTCCTCCTCCTCCTCCTCCTTTCTGAGGAATGGCGTGAAGGTCTACAGCGGACGGTTCACCCCCCTTGCCTGGAAGTGCCTCAAGATCCAGGAAGTACTTTCTTCTGGAACCGGCCGGCCCTTGGCCATCAGGCGATGAAGACCCGCCCGATCCTTGGCCTTGGGCCTGTGCGTTTGCCTCTGCATGGGCTTCGGCGTGGGCCTCGGCGTATGCGCTGGCACCTAATCGACAAAGTAATTGATTTGGAAATTAAAGGATATGAATAACTAAATTGGACTAATTATATAAGCAATATAAAAACAGTTTGGAAACTTTGGAAGTAATTCATATATTATTTACTGATCAATGATGATACTTTTCTGCTACAACTACTACAACTCGTTAAACCTCGCAAAATCGGTCGCCTCCCAAAGTTGTGGTCCGGCCAGACATCGTTCAAATGATGCGACAATCAAACGGAATATCATATCGTGGCCGCTGTTGCTAATGAACACACTACAGCTCTAATTTTACCCAGAGTTACTAAGCAGTGACTTATACTAATAGGCAAATTGTTTTGCGTATTAGTAAGTCATTGGTATCAATATTTCCGTCCTAGAGGTTCCCTTGCATGGTTTTAATAGACATATAAACAAACTATTCTTCCGAGGTGCTTCGAAATTTGCACGAACTGTTCTAGGATTCGCCTGATCACATCCTCCCGAGTGAAAGGGTCTCCCCAAACGGGATTCAACTGACGACCCTGTTATGATGTTGGTTTATCTTGAAGATGTACAAATCATGGATCTGGTCTAGCATTGCTGCACTGTTAAAAATAATAGTTCAAGGTTGAACCAATCTACGGTTCAAATTTGCTGCAAGCATGATTTGGTAGACTGTTGAACCATAAAACGGTATTTTCAAATTGGGTAACTATGGTAAGAGGTTGAACCATATGCGGGATTTTCCCAACGCGTAACTATATTGAAAGGTTGAACCATAAAAAGATTCTCACAATGCATAACAATAGTGAAAGGGGGGGAAAACGGTATTTCATACATCGTAAGCTAACGCCATCGGGACTTTGGACCCCACAGATTTAACGAGCACGTCTACTATTTCCAGTAAAGAGATCCGATTTATGGGATGCCTGGCAGTAAGTGGGATTGGAACCCCTGCTCTCCTGAGATGGTGGAAACTCTAGGTTGATGCCATAACCACTCGGCCGCGGACGGGCCAGCTCTCAAGCAGAAGCAGTACTAATGATGGCGTCTGCGTTTGAGTAAACAGTTAAATTGTCGGTTGCAGTTAGTAGAAGTTGAACCGAACTTTCGTGCCATTGGGAGTAGAAGTCGAACCAATTTTTCGTGAAAGCAGGTCTATTTCCAGAATGTGATATTTGGTTGAACCATTTTATGGTGCATCTGCCAGAAATTCTTAATTTTTCACCGATATTTGGTTCAACGTTGAACTGAAATTTTTAACAGTGTGGCCTTAAGCCCATTTCACACCTGCACAACTACTTGCAACTGCAACTCGCAGCTTGTGGTAACCTGGTTTTTCGGGTTCCACAAAAAATTATTTATCTCACAATTTGGCAAGTTTCATTTTTAGAAAGCAAACTTTAATCAAACTATAGGCATCGTTTGCATCAAACAGCAATTTATGTTTCCAAACTTCCTTAATTAGATCAATTTCAATTTTTGCCATCCATTTACTACCCATTTTTAATTGCGCAGACTTTTGCAAGAAAGGAAAGTTGGCTCCGTAAAAAGTAAATAAACAACCAGTTGGCGAAGTCTAGTTCGCCACAATGCAGCCAAAGAAATACAGAGTTCTGATTGGCTAAGGGTACATGCAACTGAGATTTTTTCGTACTCGCATGAAAAAATCTCACGACTTGAGTGCAACTTTTTAATGCATGGTGTCCTATGGGGAGTTGCAAGTAGTAATGACAAGGTGTGAAATGGGCTTTATGGGAGATGTGACAACAGCGCGTTTGTTACCTTTCGGTCCTGACCCTGCGGCAACTACACCCCCGTCTGTGACAGAAGTAGGCTCTGCTAATCTTGGGGCAGGTCCTGAACCCGGACTCAGGATCGAGTTCGGCGTCCGGAGGGGACCAGAGTTGACGAAGTAGGACAGGTCTCCCAGTGCAGAGAGGGTGTTGATTCCTGTGCTGGCCAGCACGCCCTCGGGGTAGGATCCGTAGCCGTATGGAGTGATGGGCACGTTGCGGATGAGGCCGGGGCCACCGTACAGTCTAGTATCTGAAAATGAATATAAAGTTATTGCTTATATATTATGCACTCTCAGAAATAACACTTTCATTTTTGAAGATTCATTCATCCTCAAGCCTCGCATTTCGTTAATTTTGAGGATTATATTGTCAAACTATCACGTGACTTTTGAGTAAACGCGAATCCTCTCTTTAACGATCTTGATTTGACGATTCTGTATCTTGATTTTTAGGAAACTGAATCTCATTGTTGTACTCACATGCTCAAAAATAACGAAATATTTCTCTAGATTAGACGACATTCAAATCCCCATAAAAATGACGAATGAAAGTTCCTCTTACTAGCCACCATTGAGCTCTCGCAAAGCCAAACTGCACCTCGTAATTTAGAACGTGGTCAAATGATGAGGTCGACACCTGAGCTGGCATCCAACTGGACTTCGAGCGACACCGTACGCTAAGGCCGTCGGGAATGTAGACTTCACAAATTTAACGAGCACGTTCGTTCCATGGAACTCGGAGAACCCCGTTATTAAGGAGATTTTATCATTTTTTTAATTTTTTAAAGCAAATTTCGTCTATAGAATGTGACCTAGTTTAAAATGCGGGACCCTCTATGTTGCCTTCTATCACGCAGACAAGCCTCCAACATGTTCTAATCGTCCATTGCAAGAATCGCTGTGCTTGCTTCCACTCAAATTTTATAGTTAGGAAAAAAAACAAAGCACCATATCAGTTAATTTGATTTCGGGCGCCAGATAAGTTTAAGTCGATTTATATTCTTTCGAAAATTCACTTCTTTATTGTTAGCTAAATTTACTTATATTTCGTAAAATGACAGTATGCCAAGCTTAAAGGTTACATGCTATCTCTATTAAGATTAATCTGCAAGGTTCAGTCAAGTCATAATTACTTTTAATACTGTCTTATAATTAATTACTTTGAAAGTGTTTTCTTAAAATATTTTTTTTTCTCCCTTAATCTTCCAGTCAGTAAAAATATATTCGCGCCTTTCAGAATTCTTCTCTAAATTAAATTTTTAATTTGCTGTTTTTAATCTTTTCCTGCTAACACTCTCTAATTAATTATTTTAAACTATGATCTAGATTAAGTTAGATTTCTTTATTGTCAAAACATGTATGTTTTTAAATAGCCTTTTGTTTCAATTTTTTTTATGTAAGTTTGTTTTAATAAAAATCCTTTCAAAATATTAATATTTTACATCGTTTTGTATAACCTAGAAAGCTTTCCTACTTTGAAGTTATTTTTTAAATGCAATGAAAAAACTGCATCAATGATAATTTTAAGAAAACAATTTCAATTACATTACGGTTGATTAAGTAAAATAGTTATAAAGAATTACGTATAGTTTTAACTTTTAACTGAAATTAATTATTAGTTAATTTTTATAAATTTTGTACAATGCCCTTCTGACAAAAGCATGTAATTTTACTTTTGAACAACGAGAAATAGTTATAAAAATGTAATGTTGAAGTAGTTAAATGAAATAACTTAAAATAAAGTACCTGTTTTGCAAGTTGAACATCCATATTGAACGCATCGTCCAGTTTTGCATTGCTGAAACAGTAAAATGTTTTTACCATCTAACAAAAAACTTTCATAAAAAAAAGTCGGTTTGTAACAAAATCTGTTACTTAAACCGCTTATACACATCATTTGTGCTCCAAAGGTGGAAAAATAGCACTACACACAGCCTTTAATTATATAACAAACATAAATTTAAATTAGATTAATTTAATTTCTTTCGAAAATTCAATAATTATTCCTAATTGTTTGCTAAATGTATTTATGTTTTGAAGAATAAATATGCAATATTCAATTCTTAAATCGAAGCTAAAAATTTCATATCACCATACAACAGCATTGAAATAATCAATCAACTTCCAATTTTAACCGAATGATGTTTAAATTAAAATTTACTTTTAAAATAAAGTAAAACGCCCACTTTCTAAACAAATAACACTGTGTACAATACCTTCTGGACTTAGGAACAGTTTACATCTGACTGGATAAAGTCCCTTCAGATGATTAAATTGCAAGCTTATCATAATCATCACTGCAAAACTATGCTACTTAAACTTGCTACATAAAACTAATAGAAGCATTGATTCCTCCAATTTTATGGTGTAACTCGTCAGTCCAGGGAGAATAAGATTGGTCGGCAGATGGCGCTTATTGTATTGACGAACTCAATGTGCTGGTTTCCGATTATTGTCCTGGGGCTGCTGGCGATGTCCGGCGTAAACATTACAGGTTCGTACAAACTAACACAAAACCAAATTTATTAAGTTACATTACACAAGAGAAGATGTTTATTTCTATTTTGTGATGTCTGCCACCGATTTTAAGGAGTTGAGTTCAATTTGTGCAAATTTTCATGCTTTTTAAAAATACGAAAATAAACTCCAAGATTGCTTAATCGATTTAATCTTGAAAATGATTAAAAAAAACTCAATATTAACTATACATTCACAACTGCTTACTCATACACAAGATTCACAGTACATAGTACTTATAGCAAATTGGTGATTGTTTTCGCCTGAGGCAATTTAGTGCAAAATTAGGGCCCTCTAGGCCAATAGCGATCGGCATTAACCAGAATAAGGACCTTGGTGAAGGCGAGTTGCCACATCACCAAGGTTGTCACGACTTTAGAGAAGTCAAGATTTTTGGAATTCTAACTTACCCCTGAGAGCGCTGTGTATCCGACTAGACAGCTGGTCCCATCTCTAATGGGATTGACGTACGTTCGACAGTTATTTCTCTTATTAGATGATACGCATGTGTACTGACAAGAATTGTATTCGTCCTAGAAATAAACAAAACAAAAATAAGTTATTTAAACATCTTGTTCTTCTTCTTCTTCGCTGGCACTACAGCCTGTTACAGGCCAAGGCCGTCTCTCCAAGTCTCCTCCATCTGACTCTGTCCCCCACAATGGCCCTCCATCGGTTAACTCCTAACACCTTGAGGTCTCTTTCAACCACATCCAGCCATCTAGTTGGGGGTCTTTCTCTGCGCCGTTTTCCTTCTGTGCAACAACGTGTTGGGGACTGACAATTTAAGCATACAAGCATTAGAAATTAAAGCATTTATAATCAATTACTCAGATATTAACACCAGACTGTTCAGTGGCAAACATAAGAGGGATAGACATCATAACATAAGAGGGATAGACATCATATATGTGATTTTCGAGAAAGTCAGTGGGTTAGATCATAGAAAATTTGCAAATTCCAAACATTCCCATTTCCATCGTTTTTCAAACATTCTAATTTGGACGTAACAATAGATTTTAAAGGAACACCAAATACGGATATGTTGCAGCATATGTGTTAAAATATAGCAAAAATAGCTTTCTAATACAATTTTCGTTTAGTTATTTTTTATTTTTTAATTTTAACATTTACTCAACGATGGCGGCGGCGCTAAGTAGCTTTAACACAGCAATTTTTTCGCCAAATATGCAATTCATAAGGTTCCCTCCTCAAGAGCCCTATTAAATATTACGTAGATTAGCTGTCTATAGTATATTTAAGTCGTTGATTAACATAATAAAGTTTCTATGGTTTTCGATTTAAAAAAATCTTCATTTTTGAGTTTGTATTATTTCTAAAAGAAAAAAGATCCATAGAAGATATATCATTTATGAATAATTCAAATATCTGGTGATATAGTTCCGCTAGATACTATATTTTAACAATGAAAATTTCGCATTAAATAGATGGTAGCTTACAGCTTATCAGGTAATAGCTTATAAGAAAACAATGTATACCAGTGTGCACTATTGTCGGTGAGAGAATTCATAGTTTACTCCACTAATCCCCGAGTTTTGACTTAAAAATTAAGGATGACATAAGTTATACTATATTTATATAAAATTAATAAATTATTCTTTAAAATATATTTATTTGAAAAAGAATATATAATTTTCGAGATTTTCTTAAACTTTAACTAATGAATTCCTCAAAATTTATTCTCCGAAGTAACGTTTCGCACTAAATTATTCAAAAATTCCGCCATGGTAACTTTTTTCCGCTTCGAATATATATTTTTTTTTTTTGAAAAAAAGTCTTTTGATATTATTTTTCTTTCCCTTCCAAGAAAATTTGCTTGAATAACTTATAGTTTACTGAGAGTTAAAAAATACGATACTTTTATCAAAGAAAGAATGAGCAAAGAAAAAGTATTTTTCGAAAACAAGATTTTTATCAAATACTTTAATGAAAAGTATTCTTTAGTTTTATGAAGCATTATTTTTAATGAGTTTTCTTTATCATTTTTATAAACATATCACAAAAAATGCTAATTCATATTCTACTTTTATCTTTTATAAGTAGATTCATAGGAGTTATTAATTTCAAAAGGACCAAGTAATTAAAAAAAAAGTAATTATATCATTAATTAAAATTTAATAAAATTCGAAAGATTCTAATTAAATTTTGTACTTATTTATTCAAAATATTTTGTTAGTTTAAGAACTATTTTTAATGAACACCTTGAAGATATTCGTAATTTTTTTTAATCACATCTTCTAAGATATTTTCTAAATAGTAGATATAATAAGTGCATTACCTACCAATAATCCAACGTAACTCTTTCCATACAAACGTTGGCACTGCTGCGTACCAGACAATGGTGTGCATTGGCCTTGATAACAGACCTGAAAGAAAAAGGAAATTGCTATGTTAAAATTGAATTAAGGGGACACTTAGTTTAAATACACTTGATAACACACCCGAAAGAGAGAAAAGGGGAGTTGCATTGTCGAAAAGGAAATACTTAATTAACCCTGTAATGCATGAATTTTTTTTCATCCCGAAAATATATATTTGTATATTTAATACTCATACATTATGGGATAAATACGAAAAAAATTAACTTCATTGGAATTTAAATAATTTCAATTTTTAAAATTTTGCAATGTGGCAAAAACCAGCTACAAAATTCCAATTTTGATAAGAAATACTAGAAAACTACTAAATATAATTAAAAATAACCCTCTTGAACTATAATTATTTTTTCAAAGCAATTTATTTGTACTTAGTGTACTAATATTATTATACTTTGAATTCTGCCAAAGGCGTAATTTCGCAACAGTTAATAACTTCACCCTTTAATTTTGAGTACACTTTTTCTACTCTCATCTATGAGGGTTATTAGTAACTAACACTTAAAAATGAAGTATAATAGATGAAAAAACACAGATTTGTCGAGAGGGAGCTCTCTTTGATAGAATAAAGTGGATTATGTTACCTGTTGCCATATGGCAACAGTATGTACTAGAGGTTAAAATAGTAAGTTAAAATACATTTGATAACTCACCTGAAAGAGAAAAAAAAGGAAATCGCATTGTTAAAAAGGAAATTAAGGGAAGTTAAAATAGTTAGTTAAAATACACTAATGGACAACGTGAGATTTTGATCACAGAATAATACCTTTCAAATTTGTAACACTATGTTTCAAATAGAAGATTTTTTAAATTATCGTTTTGAAAAATATTTTTTTAAAGTTCTATGTATAAAAAGAATGATCCTTTTTATTCTTAACCCTTTTTATTTTTCAAAGAGTGGTGTAATGTCCAACAGCACAAAACCCTCAAGCGGAATATTGTTGCAAAAAAAAAAAAAACTTACCACTGCAGTACAATTTCTTTTTTTAAACATTTTCACTTTTTTAGATTAATATATTTTTTGAATTTAGGTTGCTATTTTCAAACAAAAATGAAATTCCACCAATGTTATGTGCCATACTGTAAAAAGTTTCTTTACGGTGACACACCGCTTATTTCTGCAGAACAATAAACACTTCGAATATTTATTTTTCTTGCAGAATAATGGAGAATATTTTGCTTCTGTGACATTATGTCAAATAAATATTTTTAGAATAAAAATAATTGATTAAAAACCACAACAAGTAAAATGTTTTTAATTGTTGTTTGAAAAACGTCTAAAAAATATCACCAACGCTGCACTTTGAATGACTTGTTCACAAAATTTTGAGGATTTTTTTTTTCAATACACCTTTTCTTAGAATATACAAAATATTTTGATTACCTTTATATTTTGTTTCGCATGCGCATACAGAATTCTGCGTATTTTGTTTTCATTTTACTTAAAAGTTTTAGACAAAAATGAAATGGATATTTTTTGAAAAAAAAATGTAGAAGTTATTAAGCAAGGAAATGCACTTACCTCTCTAGAAGATTACGAAGAAAAAACGAGTTCGCTTCTATTGGGTAAGTGCATATCCTGACTGCGAAAGAAATTTCACGAAAATTAGAAAAAATGATCGAATTTTTAAAAAAAATAGAAGTTCTTTTAAAACCGATGTATATTGTATGTTAATAAAACATTTATGAGTTCTTTTAACCCTTTTTAGTCAACTGTAAAACAAAATATACTTTTATTTAGGAACCCCAAAAACTTGATTAAGGAGAATTATTTGATAAAACTGATGGAACAAACTTCGTTATTGTAGAAATAATTCAAAATAAAAATTAAAAAATACCTTAAAAGTGTTTCTTATTTACCTTTTTTTAATGAACGTATTTGTTCTTCATTGCTATAGAGAAAGACCAATCACAACTTCATTACCAGCTACCATTCAACGTATTTTTAATTGGTAGTAATAAAGAGTTGTAACACATTTATATCTTTTGTATCGCGTTTATTACTCAGTATAAACGCTAGCAGTCTGCACGCTGTAACCGATGCGGGTTCGATTCCCGCCTTCGAATTGGGTGTACTTCCCTTATCTGTGAGAGTAAAAATTCTTTCTGTGTCTGTCTTACTTGACAAAGGCTCCATGATTGTGTCTCTGATCAAGCACACAAGCTGGAATATATATGTATATATGTGCCTAACCCTTACCTAACCCTACTCAGTATAAGTCTATCCTAGTTTTTCACTTCCCTTTTTTGAAGAGCACTTAATATTCACCCACAGTAACGTTTGAATTTATGAAAAAATAATCCTTGGTAAAAAAAAATGGATCAAATTGCATTGAAAGCTTTTGGGTACTAAGTTTGTTCAACCTAAAAGGCACTTGAAATATCAACAAGAAATAATAATAAAAAAAAAACATTTGAGATATCTGAGAAATTCTACAAAAATTACTCTGCATTTGCTATGAATAAATTGTGATTTTTTTCTGCACAGTCAAAATTGATAATAAAATTTTTAATACATATTTAACTGTCAAATTTACATTTTAAGGTTAATAGAGAAACTTGCTAGTTTTCGAACAAAACAATACCATATTTAGCCTGAATTTGTCTTCAGATAATTCCCACTTTTAATAAATGTTTCTTTTTTACATAAAAAAGTTAAATTCCAGAAATTACGGTTAATCAATATTTTAAAAAGGCTAATTAATTGTAACCAGTTATTAGTATTTCTCATTTCAAATAATTATTATTATATTATCCAAGGACTTATTATTTTCATATCGTAACAGTTACTCAACAATTGACGCAATGTACCATACAGAAATATATAACTTATACGTTATTGATTTCAATGCCTTTTACAGGACCATTAGAGTTATGAAAAATTCAAAACGATAGTAAACCATTTTTCGTCGATATCAGTAAAAGAAAATTCCGTAGCATTTCCTGAAATTTATTATAAAAAATAGATATAGGCTAAAGAAACTCTTCTTGTATGATATTTCGCAATGCTAGTGACTTAGTTCGCTATAACTATCCACTACTACTATCTAAATCTGGTTAGGTTTATGCGAATCTTTGTAAACTGGTTAATGTTATGGAAATGTTCTTTGAAAGTTGCATTACGCGCGAATACTTTTCGGTTAGTTTATTTACTGTCAGTAGAGTATATTTTCTTTGTAACTTTATGGAAGATTACAAAGCCCTTTGGCTTTGAAATATAGATTTTAAATTTAGTTTATATAAACTGTGTGCTTTATATGGAAGGTTATATTTTATAGAATACTGTCAGTTCTAAAATAAATAAGTCAAATGAAATTGAACCATATATTATTCAAATTATTTGATTATTATTTTCGCATGAATGTTTTTAAAGAAAGTCAATGATTTATCGGATTAAATTATTTTTCATTACTACATGAACAAATAATATACACCAATTATTGTTTTTAGCTTTATGAGGCCATTTATTTTTCTATATTCTTGTCTAGTAATAAAGAAATGCGAGTTTCTTTTTGCTTAATTTTTTTATGTAACACATTTTACTAGTATACATTGGCACTGGAGATTGGATCGGAAAGACATTTTATTTGTCCAATCATAAACCATATTTCCAACATTCTACTTGGCTAATTTTGTGCTTAGCCAAGTCAGTGTTCACAATAATTGAGTAAGGTAAGCAAAAAATATTTTAAATAGTCTTTGGTATTGTATTTAGTATTTAATAGCTCAGTGGCTGAGAGGTTAAACGTGTCCGCCTCGTAAGCTCAAGATCGTGGGTTCGAAATTCGAGTCGTCAGATTTCATGGATGGGAAAATCTTGGGCACGCATGTCATATGATTATGCGGCAAGTAAAAGAATCCTGGAGGGCCCATTGGGCTTGGGTTCTCTCGGCAAAATTAAATCTCGGTATACTTTAACATCCACAGAGAGCTCAGATTCATAGTAATCTGAGCGTCAAAAAATGGTAGCGAGAGTCACCTAGATGCCACCACAAAGAAATGGCTCTCAGTTCTGGGGAATATGCCGAGTCTGCAAAGGCTTGACCGCCAATGTTAAAGCCCCATTTAAAAAAAAAGTATTTAATAGTATTTGGTGAAGAGCTATTTTGAAAGCTTAGACTCAAAGTTGTACCTATTGAACAGTAATGAATTGTAGTTTGTTATAAATGTTTCAAAATCTTACTTTATTTGATCCACAGTATTGGAAATCTGGCTCTAAGTTGTAAGAGTAAACATTATCCACTATGCATCCATACGCACATGGGCCAAACTAAAACACACAATACAAAGCAATTTATAAAATATGTATTTTATAAACTTTAAATTTTGAAACATTATTGGTTAATAAAAATATTTAAACATTAATCTATCATCTTAAAATTTGAAGAAAAAAATTTAAGCAAAATAATAACATAAAATCATTGAAATTACATAACTATCTAAAATATTCTCTGAAATAAATAAGTTCAATAATATAATAAGTTCTTTGCAAATTGAGCTAATAAATTTAAAAAAAAAACTCTTTATTTTAATATAAGTAAACGAAATTTTGAAACATTATTAGATAATAAAAATGTTTAAACATTAATCTATCCTCTTAAAATTTGAAGAAAAAAATTTAAGCAAAGTAATAACATAATAAATCATTGAAATTACATAACTATCTAAAATATTATCTGAAATAAATAAGTTCAGTAATATAATAAGTTCTTTACAAATTGAGCGAATAAATTAAAAAAAACTCTTCATTTTAATATAAGTAAACGATACAAATGCAATATTAATGTCACTCACTTTCTTTACTCATTCGAATATAGATTTCAAATAATTACTATACTAAACAATATATATATAAGAAATAGAAGAGCAAAAGTTTTCACAAACTATAAATTGTTATGCGTGTGTTAAAATTAAAGCATTAGTAAAAAACGATTTTATAGTTATAATCTAATGAAAAAAGAAATTCAAAACATTTCATACTTAAGTGTAGGTGATGAAGCATAGGTTTGTGTAATATTAAGAATTAAAAAAAAAACCCATTTAAATACTAAAAATGCTAATGTACTTAAAATGGTTTTTAAACCTTAGTAGTACCAAAATATGTTTGAATATATTCATGAATTTTAAAAGATAAACTATATTTCCTAACATATATGATCTTCAATAGTAATAGTGTTAAATTATTGGCTAAATACCAAAGTGAAGAATTTTAAAACATATTATCTATTAAAAATGCTGAAATATGTCAGTGTTAATTTACATTATTAAGAAAAATGAATCATGTTACTACTAAAATAAATCTAAAACTAAAACTTTAAACACTATTTACATTAAATAATGTATTTTATGTTAGAATGTATTACTACATCAACCTTCAAAACACAAAGTTTAAATGTCTGCGTTTTGTGTTCAAATGATGTATCGTTTTAATTCAAAGATAAAATATTTTAAAATGTTACTTTTCTACATATATATGAAAAAAATACACACCTGTGCGAAAAAAGACAGCTTGCAATCCCCTTTGCAACCTTCGAGGCATTTGTCTTCACATCCCTCCCCGTGGCAAGCAATCAAATTGGGGGCGGCTCCTATAATAACACAGATTCTTAACACTGTGCACACAGATCCTTAATCCTGTGCAAGTCTCATATGAGACGTTGGTCCTTTTTCTACTAGGTTCATAGTTAATTCAAATGTAAAATTTAAAGTCTATTTACCGCCTAAAAGAAACAAGCTGGTTGGCCAAATTGTCAATTTTTCTTAACTGCATAAGATTTAAACTACCTAATACACTGCTCACAACAATTAGGGGAACGCATGGTTTCTTTTTTTACCCCAATGATTCCATTTCGTATCATCAGCTTCCGATTTTTTTGCTAACTAAGTTGAGTTCGCTCTTATTTATCATTAGATGGAAGAATAATGCCGTTTGAAGAATTAAATTTTTTTTTGTCTTAATTTCATGAAAATATGAAAAACATGGTAAAATAAAATCCCTCCCAAAAAAAATTTAGGAAATAAATTGACACTAAATTCTTCACTCTTTCGTTCTTAGATGTTTAAAAATTGATTTTAAGAATTTTTTTTACAAAGAGAATTTTGGAAAAATTATTTTTATAATTTATTGAAAAAATTATGATTTCAATATTTTTCCCCTTAAATTTTAGTTAAAAAATTTATATTTTGTCTTCTTTTTTCACCATTTTATTCTGGATGCATAATGAATTTATTTCACAAATCTTAGATTATTATAATAAAAAATAAGAAGTTGAAATGAAAGGGCAAATAAAAGTGCTAAAAGTGCTCCTCTAATTGTTTTGAGCAGTGTATTTGGATTTCGTAATTAAAAAAATAGTTAATTTTGAAATGAATTGTTTTTAAAACCGACTCAAATTCATCTCCCACTCAAACTCCTACTCAAAACAACTATTTTTTTCAATTCAGCAAAAATTTAACAGTTGCGACTTTTTAAAAATTTACGTATATGTTTTCTAAAAAAAATCCTGGACGAGTTTATAAGTCTGCATCCCTCAGGTAGATAGCTATTTTAATTTAATATTCTGATTTTTTTTAATACAATAATTGCAAAGAATGCAAAAAAATAAAAAAAAATTGTGTGTGTGAAGCTAATAACTTTACTTTAAATAATTTATTTAAGTTTTGGAAATTAGTTCTTATTATTAAGATATTTTCATTTGCTTAAAGTAGAATTATCGGAATTTTACTAATGAAAAAAGTTGTATACCCTGCGTATAAAATGTATTGAGTTGATAAATTTAAGTAACTGATTTCTTTAAAATATTGTATCGTTAAATAATATTCAGTAATTGTTTATATTTAAACAATATTATTTAGTTTAACTTAGTATATATTTTTTATTTATGTTCAACTTTATAAATCTTAATATAAATAAAAAAAACTGTATTCAAAATAAATTGATGTAAAATAGTTTAATTTTTTTATTTAATTACATTTCACTAGTTTAACTTAAAATATTCTTCAAATATAATTGTTTTGAAACCTTAGTATTTTCTTTCTTACAAGTGTATGACAATGGTTATTCCTATAACAAAGCAAAACTTTCTAATTTTTTCGAAATTAATTTTTGAAGAAGTACTGATCTGTGTGATTGTGAAAGTTTTATAAAATAAGAAATTTGACTGGTGAGATTTTAAGATATAAATGTCATGTAAATGGATTTTCAAAAATTGAAAGAGAGACTAAAAAGGCTCTAAAATACACTCTCAGAAACAACACTTTCATTTTTGACGATTCATGAATCCTCCAGCCTAATTTCGTCAATTTTGCGGATTGTTTCGTCAAACTATCACATGACTTTTCAGTAAACACGAATCCTCACTTTTACGATCATGATTTGACGAATCTGTATCTTGATTTTGAAGAAACAGAAGCTCATTGTTGAACTCACATGCTCAAAAATGACGAAATATTTCTTTCGATTAGACGACATTCAAATCCTCATAAAAATGACGATTCAAATTTCCTCACTTTGAGGAAACGAAAACTCGGAGCATTTGCCAGTCATGGAATCGTCAAAATTAAGGAAAATTTCGTCGTGTTTGAGCATTCATTTTTTAGAGTGTAAGTACGGTAATTGTATAAAATGATATTTATAAGAAATAATCCGACTGACTGGGTTGACAAAAATTAATTGTTGATTACAAGCACTTATCGAAACTTAAAAATAATCTTATCCCAAACACTTACCATTTGTGCCTAAGGCAAGTGTGGCCAGTATCAGTAGCGTTGGTCCCAGCATAGTGATCTTGGATCGTCTTATGCTGTAGATCCCCCGACCTTGCTTTCGGAGATCAAATTTATAGAGTTCAAAAATGTATCTTTTATATCCAAATTTCAGACACCGATCCAGCCATTGGTGCCGCAACGCGCAGCTAAATAAATGCTGTAACTCGCGAAAACGAAATATGTGTCATTAAATACCATTGATAGTCCCCGATGTCGTTTTAAAGCAGTTAAAGTTTGTTTAAGGTATTTTTACTGTAAGGGGAAATATGCAAAGTACATATATTTAGTTTATGTACTTATGCATTTCGAGAAGGTTTTTTTTTCGTGGTTTAGTGTGTTTAAAAATATAGGGCTACGAATGGCCTTATATTGGAGACAATCATAAGGCATAACTTTCAAATTGCTTTAATAATATATAAAACTCTGAAGTTGTTGTTTTTTCGGAGGGTAGGAAATACATAAAACATTGATATTTAAACATTTTACTTTTTCCACCTTAAATTTTTCATCAGGAAGTACATAAACAAATCTTCACTCTTTAGGCTTACCATTGGATAAACGCAAGTAAATGTGTCTATTTTTATGTAATGCTCTAATAATTGGAATAATGAGATGGAAATGAAATATATTACCCAGTTTGCACTATAATGCATAGTAATCTAATTTACGTACTATACACATATTTTCTAAAGCTATAAATTTTTTTAAAGTATGTCTATTTGTGTAGAAGTACAATACTTGTAGGTTAAATTCCCAACAAAGTATGCAGTACATATTGAGAAATGAGTAAATCTGCTGAAAAATTTGAAAATTTAAGAAATGAAATTAAAATTGTAGCCTTGCACAAATACTAAATTATGCCGTTTTGAAAGCAACATTTTATACATTATGCCTAGTAAATGAAAGCTGTTTTTGTTTGAATTCTTTTGCTTCACTTAACAAGTGTAGGTCTTCAGAGTTTGTTTTATTCTTTGCCGCCCCGGTGGCTCAATCGTTAGGATACTGGCCTTTGGAGCTGCTGGGGTCGGGTTCGTTTCCCGGTCATGCATGGATGTTTGTGACCGTCAACAAATGTTGTTATTTGTCCATGTGTTTGTGTCGTCCTTCTTTGTGTGTCTCTAGTGACTGTCTCTTCTGGTGAGCTGAGTAATGGGCTATAAAGCCTACAATCTCCCTTCTAGAGGGCGCAATCACTGTCATTTGTCATTGTTTTATTCTTTAATAGTCGGGTCATATGGGGGAATTATTTGTCAAAAAATCACAACATCCTATTTTTTTCTAAAGTATGAAAGAAATATTTAATTTTCCATGGAGTAAGCTTAAATAATTTAGAATTTCTTTAAATAATCACTTTTTCTAAAATTTAATTATTATTACTTTTATTTTAATTATTGAGTGACCAGGAATTACCCCGGGTTTGGGCAATTAAGGGTCACACATGGGGTAATTGTGGGTCACCCATTTTTTTATAGTAATGCATGTCAAAAGTAAATTAATATTCCAAATTATATCATTTTTAGCACATAAAAAGATTGTTTTAGCACATAAAAGTAATGAAAGCGAAACTTGGCAGATTTTTTTATGCCAAGTTAGATTTCTCTATTCATCTTTCCTCATACATGTATATTGAACCATCAAAAGAACTCTATTTTGACACAAAAAAATTCAATGGACTCTATTACAGCAATCCAAACTGAATTATATCGCACAAATAAATATATTTTCAAAAGTTTTTATATTAAATACAGTTTCTCGTAAGTTTAACGCAATGGCAACAGTGAAAATATTGAATAAAAATAGAATTTCCATGCTATTTCAATGTAGATTAAATTTTTTGTTATTTAAATTTTAAATAAACTTCTAAATCGAATTTTTTAATGAAATTTGGAATGCAGCCTAATCAGATATTTTGCCTCAAAATGACGTATACCACTTAGCTAAAAAAAAACTAAAAAATCAAAAAATATCACTGACCCAGAATTACCCCAGTGACCAAGAATTACCCCAGTAAACTGGGGGGAAATCACTATACCTTTAAAACTATTTTAAGAAATAATAATGAAAAAATTTATATAGGAATGAAAAGTTTAGACCTTTTCCTATTGAAAAATAGCACCAACAAAATAGTTAGTTCAAATATGTGTCTCCAGTATGGATCTTAAAAAAAATCATGTTTTTCAAAGGCAATCTTTTTTGAAGATAGTTTTATAGTAGTGTAAAAAGTATTTTTTTTCTATTATTTGCTGCAGAGTTACATTGTTTTTGAACTTAATACAAGAAAATAGAATGTATAAGGGTGACTTGGCATAATTTTTTTTCTCTAAAAACCATATTTCATCCTTAAAACTTAGTGACCATTATTTACCCCGGAAGAAGAGTGACCCATAATTCCCCCATGTGACCCTAATTAGTTTTTAAATTTTTTTACAAATATTTTTGATTTACTAAATTCCTTCAACACCATACCATTATAAAGAAAACTTTTGCATATCATGTAAAAAATATCGTAGTTTACATTTTGGATATTTCAGTTTTCCATACCCTTAAAAAAGTATTTCCTACAACAGTAAAAAAGAACTATCGATTATTGACTAAATTGGACAAAACATCTAAAATATATGATGATGTCGTGTCCATGGATATAAGATTATATGGGACCGAAGGTCTCATAGACTACTTCAGCGATCTGTAGACAATCGAAAATATATTAAAAGATCTTAAGCTACCTATAATTTAAATGTGATAAATATGCAACTCGAAGATATCATATTTTTAGAATAATATTTATATTGATCAAAAACTCTTGATTTAATATATTCTAATATTTACAACACTTGGCGTTTCACATTCCTATGTTAAGTTTCCATGTCAATCTCAATGGGCCGAAATCCGATGATGAAATGTTGTAAGTCATGGCTGATAATAATATTCCTTCCTATTTCACCTCCTTCTCGATATTAGTAGTTGAAAATCCAAGATTTGCATATTTGAGTAAGAAAGCCCAGACTTTCGAATGATCTATGGTAATTGATTATTATATTCGATTTGCTAAAGTTTTATTAATGGATGATGTATAAAGCGGGCTTTCACTTCTAGTAATTGAATCGGTGAGTGCAGAAACCACTTCAGTCAAAAAAAAATCCGAAAACTCGTTTTCAATGAAAATAAGTGCAGAAAGGCAAGATGCGTGTTGGGTGCAAAAACTACGTTAGTCTGTTGAGTAGTTCCGTAAATACAGGACGTTTGTTTCGAGTGTTGAGTGCAGAAATAGAGGAGGAGTTATTACGTTTTTTCTCCCTCCTGAAAAATTTTAAATTTGTGACTGACGTTGCTTCTGCAATCACCGATTCAATTTGTACAGCAATTTATATTTTTTTTTATGATGAATATTTTTCTTATTGCAGTCACTGTATGAAGCCGCAGTTTAATATGCATAAAGTTACGATTGCCCACATAAGGTATATCTCATTAGTTTGAAAATAAGAGTTTTTTTCCGTTTTTTTTTTCTTTTTCAAAAATATAGATACCGTTACTAATACACTTAAGGGCGCATTGTTCGGCGAACTTGCCCCCCAAAAAGAAAGTCAAAAGTCATAAGTCATACTAATACACTTTTCTTTACTTCTTTTTTTTTTCAGATACGTGCTGCTTGTAGTGGTATATGCCGGATTCGATCCACCAAACTTTAAATACATTTGTTAAACTACTTCATAACTGCGTACCAAGCTTCACGTACATGGTTGAATGTTGAGAGAGATGCATTATATTGTATTATTAAAATGAAGTTAAAGAATATATACTCATGTTTCTGAGAAAAACGTTAAAATCCAAAAACGCGATATAAACTTGTAAACCAGGAATAACAGTGAGATGTGAATAAATAAGATAAAGTAAATGCTATTTTTAAAATTTTAATTTTTTTTAAAGAGTAAGATAAACTTTTTATAAACAGGGAGAAATTATTTAACTAGCTTCATTCCTTTGTCCAATAAACATTTTCCCCGTATTTTTAAAAAGTTTTACTTTGCACACTTGTTCATAAATAACTATATTATATTCCATCTTCAATTTAACAATTTTGTTCCCAGTGGTGCTGATGTTTATTGTCATTAAACTAAAAGTATTATTTATACTGCATTCAAAGCTTTCTTTTCTGATACCATGCTTCAATATAAGCTTTTTTTTAATTATATCTTTTTGAAATTTGATTAATTCTGCTTACTGAAAGTAAGTTATTCTTATAACATTATACGGATTTTCAAATAAACATTTGTGACTGTTGCGAATTCGTGAACAATCGAAACGCTTTCATTCTTTTGTAAATGTAAAACGACAGTTTTAACATTAAAAAAAGAATCTAAACATTTATTTATTAACAAAGAAAAGCCTAAGCTCATTTTTTAAAAAAAAGTTTTTATTTTTTTTAATTAATACTGATTTGAATAAACTGATTTTTGATTTGATTATTTTTTAAGAAATATATTAGTTTTCGTTTTGAAATCATACCTTAGAATCCAATTCGACACATTTTGATGTTTTAACTCATTTTGATGTTTTCGACTCATTTTGATGTTATTTTATATTTCCGCCTGAATAATAACTTTAAGGGTTAATTTAAAGGTTAGAGGAATATTTAAATAAAAGTATAGTGACAGAGCACGGATAACAATGACGAATTTTTTTTTTATAAATTTAACTTTTTCACAAACATAGATTTTGAATGGATTATTATTCTCATATATTTTTCTCTTTACAAAAGCATCATTTCTTATAAGCTACAATTCGATAAAACCTTAAATAGCTTGTAACGTATATTTTGGTAGTAGGATTGTCTAAATCAAAACATTAAACTTTTAGATAATCTGTATATTTATTTAAAATCCTGTTTTTATTCTATTCGAAAATAACTTAGTACCCCAACAAAAATATCTGCAATTTAATCTTAGATGTTAAGAAGATAAATTTGCAATATTTCAATTTCATCATAATACAAGGTTTTAAAATATTTAGCTTTAGTTTATAGGGATACATCAGGCTGATTCCGATGTTTTCTCCGTGCATTCAATCGTAAGTACTAATTTATCATTCTATACATATAAATAAACAGGGGTTTCCCTGCAAGAAAACATTTTCATAAGATTCGGATTTTTCGGGCCTCTAAAATCGTTTAAATTTTTAATGTGAATCATACATATGTAAGGTAATGCAACTTAAAGTAGAATGAAATGGAAGGTGGGGTTTTTTGGAGAGGGAAGCATTGCACACGGAAAAAAATACTTTTTCCCACGATTTAAGTCTGCTCATCACCCCCATACCCGGCCCTCCTGCGATCGGGCTTGCTAATGGTAAGTCCATGGGGAAGAAATGGCTTTTATCCCCCTCCCCCCCCCCCCCAAAAAAAAAAGCAATGAAATGAAAGGAGTATTTTGATGCGTTTTTTTTTAATTCATAAAACTCCAATAAAATTGTGCTTTTAGAGGCTACGTTTTTTATAAACGTTACTTACTTTTTGTTAATAGAAAAAAATTCGATTAAAAAAAGGTAAGTAACGTTTTTAAAAAAATAACCTCTAACAACACAATTTTATTGGAACTTTTAAGAATAAAAAAAACTCATCAAAATATTCCTATAATTTCATTGCCTTTTTTAGGGGGGGGGGGAATAAAAGCCATTCCCCCCCCCCATGGTCTTACCATTAGCAAGCCCGATCGCAGGAGGAAGGGGTATGGGGGTGATGAGCAGCCTTAAGGAGGCAGATAATTTCTTGTATAATTGTATAATCTCATTCATTTTCATTTGCCCTCTTTCACTCCATCCAATAGAATCTGGAGAAGGTCCTGTGCTCCAGTGAGCACAGGACCTTCTCCAGATTCTATTGATGGCCAGATGTTTCGCCTCCCGCTATGTTGTCCCCACGTCAGTTTGTATAATCTACTTGTAGATTATAGGTCTCTTTGGATAACAAAAATATTATCAGTTTAAAAAATATTTAATTTCAGGCATAAAAATGCCACTTACATTAGTTAAAAAAAACAAATTAAAAAAATTGTTACCATTTCAAACTCTCTTTTTAATAAATAAAGGCCTAAGTAATACATAATATACATTTAAAATAAGTTATTGATAATATAAAAAGGAATAGTCGTAGGAAATTCAATTCATTGAAATAAACTTTTCGTTTATATCGCTAAAATAATGCGGATTTCGTAGTTTTCTAAGAAAAACAAACATTGAAAAGTATACTGCCCCCTGACATTTATTTCTGAAAAAAAGTGCATATGATTGGAAAGGATATTTTAAATGGGGTTTTTAATGGTATATCTTATGAAATTTTATAAGTTTAGAACTAAGTACTTCACCAATATATATTTTTAATTTAAAAAATGATATTTATAAATTCCATTATTGATGACTATTTTTAATGAAAAAACTATTGTAAAATATTGTTATACAAATTTTATTTTTGTACATCTCTAACTGATACTAATGAGACTGTGTGGTTATTTTTTTTACTCACAATTCTGTCACATGAAATTGCAATAATCAATCTTATTTTCATTTTAATTTCGATGTCAACAAAGCGATCTGGTGTGCCAATTTAATTAAACTTGCAAAATTAAATAAAGTTTATTTAATAACGTTTTTTCGCTTTAAATTTATACCATTCGTTATAATGGCCCCTTTAACACCAGGAGGATATTCACATTTTGTACTTTCCTTATGCTTCCCATTCATTAGGCACCATTTTATTGCTTTTAATTATATTTTTAATAAATACCCCCAAAAATTATTTTGTTAAGAAATGTCTGGGAAAATTGAAGGGTGGAGAGTTTCTATTTGACGAAGTTCTAAAGAGCGAGGCGACATTGATTAAACGCGATTTTTTTAAAAATTGTCCTTAACAAGGTTAAATTAACTCATTCCATTTGATATTAAAATCGGTAAACAATCTACAGTGCATAAAATCCCCGTCACTTTTATGGAGATTTCCCATGATTTCAGGGTGGCTACAGGATCAGGGAATCATGGAAAAGTCAGGGAATTTAATCAATCTGGAAAAATCAGGGAAAAGTCAGGGAAATTGGTGATTTTTGTTAAAAATCAGGGAAAATTTCCAAAAGTGCCATTTCAATTGGTAAAAGAAAGGATAAAAAAAAGTTTAATCCGGAAAAGGCTTTCACCTAAGTGGGTGAGTTGCTGCTTAAAGTCTTATCATAACTAAAAAAATTATTATATGGGCTTTAACGCTTGCTTTTTTTATAGATTTGTTTTAAAAAGCTCATTGTATATTCATTAAATTTTTTTAAAAAAATCTTTTTTTTTAATGTTATATATACTAGAAGGTGGTTTTACAAATACCAGAAGGATACCAGCATGCTAATATAGTTCATTGCCACTAATCAGGGAATTTTTTACATTCAGCCTGGAAAATCAGGGAAAAGTCAGGGAATTTGTTTTCACAGATTCTGTAGCCACCCTGGATTTGGACATTTTCGATTATTTTCGCTTACTTACGGTCTTTAACCGTTTTAAATAAACTCGTTTACAGTTTAGAAACGTTTTCCCCAAAACAGTTTATACATGACGTCACTTAGGAGACAAGTTAACACGTCATTAGCATTACTTATTTTAGCTTGGCTCCGCAAAGTGGTTCGGCGGCTTGGTTGGTATGAATCTTCACTCGTAACTACACTCCGTGCCAACCTTACTTGGGAAAAGCAAAGAGGAAAAAGGCAGAATGAAAAGCACGGGTTGGTCCGTTAGTTGGAAACTCTTATAAGGTAATATTTACATACAAAATGATCTGAATACTATTAAACCAAAATACACTTTTCATTCTGATAAAATTGCCAAATTTTCTCAAATAATATTAAAATATGTTAGACTTTAAACGAAATTAATGTTTTAAACATGTTTTCTGGATGGATTCACAAATAATTTATGGTACTCTTTCCATCCGCGGAAGGATCTTCTCCATAGCATTTTATTACTATTTACCTCACTTAGGTTGGCAAGAAGTGCAATAGTTTTCAGATTGGAGTCGTACCTTAGTACTCGAAATATTTTCTATATTTAAAAAGCAAGTGAAATGTGTGTGTAACAAGAAAACGTATTTTAAATGGCTGGAACCTTATTGAATACGAATAGTTTCCGTATTTTTTTTTCTCTTTTTTCTGGTAGCTTAAGTGCCATGTTAAGACTGCAAATTCGTCAGATATTTTTTCTTTGCAGCATAACTCAGTGTTTCAATTAACTTCTCCCTTTTTCCCCGATTAACATGTATTAAATGAAAATCAATAGATAGTAAAGAAATCTTAATCTTTTTTGACTACTTGACAAAATGTTTTAGTTATTTCTTAGATCCTAAGAAACCTAGTATAAATACTTAACTATCTTTATATATGTTTGCTTTGAAACTAGTTTACGATTTTCGCATTTACAACAATATTTAATTAAATGAAAAGAAATTAAGTTAAGTGCACATACATCTGATGTCTTGGAAGTCCTCTCGATCTTTTATTTCGTATATTTTGTTAGCAAGCTGCACTTCTGTATAATTAAGATTCTTTTAAATAAATAAAAATAAAGTATAGCAAATTGTACTGAGTTAATTTTATTTGAATAATAACCATTTTATTTTATTTGAGCATTTTTTATCTCAACGTCGCAGCTACATTTTAAAATTTATCTACTAATACCACTCAACAAGTATGCAAAGATTTGTTTTAAGTATTCTTTTTGTACTTAGCTTTACTAAGTGTTAGGAAACTAAATATTTGATTAGTAAATTAAATTTACACTTGAAGCTCTTTATTATTGTTCATGTTGTTTTATGACATTTTACTCTTTTATTTTTGCTTCGTGTGCAGCTTTATGGTATGGTATGGCATATATATTTCAGCTTGTGTGCTTGTTCAGAGAACCGCTTATAAGCTTTCGTCAAGTGGGACAGACACAGAAAGAATATTAACAGTCACAAAGAAAGGAATAACACATAGACAAATAACAACAATTATTGACGGTCACAAACATCCATGCCTGACCGGTATTCGAAGCCTACCCCAGCAACTCCAAAGGCTAGAGTCCTAACGATTGCGCCACCGTGGTAGCTGTGCAGCTTTACTCGCTCTTTATATCACACCGTCTTAGTTCTTGACGTTTCTCACATGTCTATAGCATTTGTAGTTGTATATGAAAGTGGAGATTTATAGAAGGTTGTACATGGTCTTTATAAAGCTTCCTCTTTATGTAAATTTAGAGTGGAAGCTGAAATTCGTGTTAACCTTAACTATTTAAGGAATTGTTGATCAATTCAATTACTATAAATTGACTAATTATTAAAAAAGATATTACGAAAAGATTAATAAACAATATAGATAATCCAAATATCCTAAAAATATTTTTAAAAAAATCTTGTGTAAATATTAAAGTTTATGAAACATAAAAGAAAGAAAAGAGGAAATTTAACATGTTTTGTTTGGATATAATTGAATTTTTTCCTTTTAGCAGAATTTCAGTTTCAATGCAATGTTTTAAAATACATTGCATTTGTTGACCAATTAATAAAAATGCAAGTTGCATTGTTTAATATTTTGCTGGAAGAAAATATTCAATATCAAGTAAAAATCAAAGTAAATACACAACTAATAAATGCATTTTATTTTTAAAATACCAAAACAACATTTAAAAATTCTTTTGTAGCATTTTCTTCTTTAATAAATACTATTTTCTTCAACAAAATTACAAAACACTATTTTAATAAACGAAACATGTCAGCTAAAATTTAATCTGAAGCTTGTCTGCCGCAGAGATGTCAGTACTTAATTAAAAGGTATTCTTAGTTAATTAATTTTAAATAATTAATTATAATCGTAAGTCTCTTATGTTAAGCTTTCCGGTTTACAGTCTGTTATGCAGTGTTTAAAACATCCTAACATTTTATGAAGCAACTTCACTCACTTGAAAATGAGGCTCAAAATTTCATATGTTTTACACTTTTTTTCTTGTTACTTAAGGACTATTTATAGCGACTTAGCCACTGAATAATTATTGAGAAATGACACTTTTAAAAAAAATTGAAAATATTCGTTTCATGTAATGTATAATAAAATAATTAATATCGAATTCAGGGGAATTATTTATTTCTAGCAACATTACTTTGCATTAAATCTTTCACTGCCTTAGAGGAAATATTAACTTTTCTACTTTTAAAAACTCCATGATAAAAGTTCAATCGATTTTCAGTCTATTAATAAATATCCTTGATTAGATACTTCCTCAAATTGTTCTTTAAATCTATAAAAAAGACATAACCACACTTAATTATTGTTTGACTATCACAATAAATGCCCAAATACAGAAAAATACAAAATGGCTACCATAGAAGCATAACCTTCATTATCGTATAACGAAACTAATTGGGTTAACAACTTCAAGATACTATGACCTTTTGATAAACTTGGACAACTCGTGATCCCCTAGAGAACGACAAAAACTTTTCTTTCATCCCGAGCTTTTCTTACCCATGGCACATACCAATTGAAAGCATACTTTTACGAGGTATTTTATGGCCTACATAATAACAAAGAAACGTAAAAAAGACGCCAACATGTCTTAAAAAGTACATGGTTTATACTAAAGCTGTTGAAAAATACTTAGTAATTAAGTAAAAAGTTATTTGGCACGGCTTCATAAACTCTTAAAAATGAATGCTAAAAAAACGACGAAATTTTCCTTAATTTTGACGATTCCGTTACTGGCAAATGCTCCGAGTTTTCCTCTCCTCAAAGTGAGGAAATTTGAATCGTCATTTTTTTTGAGGATTTGAATGTCGTCTATTCTAAAGAAATAGTTCGTCATGTTTGAGCATGTGAGTACAACAATGAGATTCAGTTTCCTCAAAATCAAGATACAGAATCGTCAAATCAAGATCGTAAAAGTGAGGATTCGCGTTTACTCAAAAGTCATGTGATAGTTTGACGAAACAATCCTCAAAGTTAACGAAATGAGGCTTGAGGATTAATGAATCGTCAAAAATGAAAGTGTTATTTCTGAGAGTGTACTGACATCTCATTTATTCCGGTCTAAAAACGCATTTTTAACTGCCAAGTTAAGACATATATTTTTTTTTATACTAAAGGTTAAGTTTTTCTATCTTTTACTTTAACTATTACCGTTGAATTTAGACAATTTGCGACGTCTTAATGCACTGCCTGGCTTTTTATTACTTTTGATGATTTGATGACTATGATGTAGCAAATGTTAACACTTAAGCTCAAAAAGTTGTTTTTTTAAACTACGATAAAAAAAAAACAAGACGAAGAGCTTCAATACCAATCTATAACACCACGTGATTCGCTAAGAGTTGGAAACTAAACTTGAACACAGCCAATTACGACTTGTAATTTAGAACTCTGGTCAAGTGAAGAAAAGTAAGATATTGTTCAAAATGACTACGGTATCGCAAGTAAAATTGTAATCCAGTGGAGAATTTCTCTACAGAATGCGTTGATATACAGCGAGAGAAAGCATTCGAATTAGCAAAAGTGCAACGCAATAAAATTCAATGCTGTCACCCTTACTTGTGTAGTCCATATGTTTTCCTGCAATAAATAGAAGTATACTACTGAAGTTTTCACGAAGTGAGTCCTATTAGAATTGTGACGAAACAAAACCTCAACTGAATGGCGTCTAATTATTGCCAACAAGACATGGTTTTCAACAAATCATCGCCTGCAGAACATCGTCATCACCTGCTACTAATGAAAACAATTCATTAAATCAGTAACATTTACAGTAATTAATTATAAATAATTGCAATTAACTACTGTAAACTGTAGCCAATAGTTTTAAGAGCGACTGGTAAGCAAAAGGTCCGTTTTCTGTTGCCAATGGAGTCAGAAAAATATATCAATAAATTATACCATTTGAAGATTTCTCTTGAACGTGCCAAATGTTTACGCCGGCGATGTTTATCTCATCGAAACCCATCTACTCTTATGATGCATAACTAGAATCACTCAATATCGACTTCAACTAATGCATACAGAGTCAGGACTTATTGGATCTTGATGGACGCTGATCACACAAGTTGCCACGACTCTGTCTACGTTATAGTCCTTACGATTGCATCGCACGCCTGCTTCCCCCATCACCTATTATGGTTTTCAGGGAAACTGCGTGAGGGGCGATATTTTCGATTTTAATCTACTCTACTTGGGTTCGGAAAGAAGTTGCTATTAACCTCACAGAAGAGCCTCAGCAAGGTTCATCTGTGAGGTCTTATATGATTGTTAGGTTTCAACGGCATTTGAATCAAGGTCTATGAAGGTTTAAAACATGACGGTGGCGTCGGTTTTTGAAAAACCACACGAGTAGGTGGAGGAAGCCAAGCTTGCGTTGTAATTGTACGGACTATAGTAGAGCCAATATCCTGGTGACTCTATGCCAACCAATCCTCTCCACATTATTCCTCCGAAGCCTCGCTATTGCCGCCCTCTTCTTCCCCCTCCTCTTCTTCTTCATCCTGCTCAGGTGGTGCCAGCTGCATCTTGATCCCTTTAGACAGGATCAGCTCGGATGTCCGGTCCCAGAGCTCTTTGATATGCTTCTCGGTCCAGTCCGAGTTCCGGGCCTCGCTTATCCGGCAGTCCTTGAACATGGACCCGGACTCCTTGAGGACATCTTTGGACGACAGACAGTATAGGACGGTCTGGATGCCTTCCTCGGTGGTGCGGTACAGGATCTTGGCGCAGGTCTGGTTGAATTTGCCGAAAGGGCCTTCGAGGTTGCGGTACAGGCCTGTGTTCAGGTAACCTGTTTGGAAAATTAGTATACAATCAAGCAGAAATGTATACAATCAGGCAAATACTATCGGGCACCTTACAATCAGACAAAAAAATACATCTGGAGGATTTCTTTTTGGCGATAATCTAAAATTATACTTCTTTAATAATTATTTATGAGTTTTATAATAATTAAACGTCACATGATGTGCATTCACAGCGCAGTGCAAGAGAAGCACTTTTGCCATCAACCTGCGTTGCAAAAATAGAGGATATTTTTAATTTAATGTTTATTGACTCTATATTTACTTTTTACAGTCGTTCAGGTTTGATATTACTAATATTTTCTAAATAAAGGTATAAATAATCAAGCCTTTCTTTTAGATAAGTGTGCAAACTAGAATTGCCCAAATATGCAAACCGTTACCTCGTTTCATGAGTATGAAATCTGTGGATTCACTTTTTTAAATTGCAGATGACACTTGAATTTTGAACTGCCACAATTTCATTTTTTAATTAAAAACCAAAGGAAAATTTGTAGCAAAATTCAGTTTTTTTGTTTGAGTTCTTGTAAAATGTTCTTATATTGTTTTAACCCGATATTTGTGAAGCATAGATATCTCACAGAACAATTGCAAAAGAATAAAAGGGTCATTTTACTACCAAAAGATCTTTGGCCCAAAAGGTGTGAGGGGAATCCAACTCATACGGATATCAACTTGTCAAATACAAGAAGCTACAACAATTCAAACATCGTCCTACAAACCTGGATCAACAGAATAAGCCACAATCCCTTCATCCCCATGCTTATGAGCCAGCTCCTTTGTCATCAAATGCAAGGCCAGCTTGCTGCTCCTGTAAACCCCTCGCATGCTGTATCCCCCTCCACACTTCCCTTCCAGCTCATCCATGTTGACAATGTGTCCAGACCTGAGGCTACCACAGACCACGTTGACAAGCCGGACCGGACTGCTGGACGTTCCGTGTTTTAGAAGTTTCTCGCTGAGAAGGTTGGTGAGGAGGAAGTGGCCGACGTAGTTGACGCCGAGCATCATGTCCAGGTCGTCTGAGGTCTTGGATTGGGGACATAGGGTTGCTGGAATGGTTCAGAACGAAAGTTTTAGTTGGTGTATCATTTATATTAATGAAGTATAAATTTAAAAAAAATAGTTAAATTGTATTTTTCCGTTATAATTTATAAAAAATTCGTTTTAAAAAAATGTGAGCGACAACATTTACTGTTAACTGGACCTCGATATTAATTCTCTTGTTTAATCCCTTCGTGTTAGTTGAAGTAAAGCCGAAGGAAAAAAATGATTGCGGGGCGAAGTTTTAAAGGTTTTTTGTACAAGAAAAGGACCTAGTCTTATGGTACTTATCCGCAAAATTAGTTCTCGTTTTAACCACTTCGTGTTTGTTGAAATAAAATTGTAAGAAAAAAAACATGTTTATAAGGCTAAGTTTTAAGAGTTTTGCACATGAAGACAAACTAATCTATTTTACTCATTACGACTATGAAAGTCTACAGAAATATTAGTAATATATCTTTTTACTTGTATGTCACGTACAAAATGTGACTTGCTTACTAAATTACAAAATTGTACTAAAATTTTGCGCTAATACAGATCAGAAAGACGTGTAATGCCAAAAGATAGGGAACAGAATATTTTGCCTAACAAAATATATTAGAAAATACAATATTCGATAACTGAAAGCAAATGGCAAATAGGAAAAAAATAAAAAAAATAACGCCCTATCCCTCTGTCTGAGGAATAAGAAAAATGGTTGAAGTGTTAACTTGCTTTCACTGACGAACATTTAAATTAAAACTATTAACTAAAAATTTCTGAAGAAGATGGTTATAAATGGCTCCTCAATGATTTAAATGTTAAAATTCAATAAAACTAACTGTTGCATTTATAAATTTAAAAAAATTCATGTGTTGCTGGAAAGCCTAAAAGTTATGTTTATAAGTCTGTATCCTTCAGATGTATATACACTCTTAAAAATGAATGCTCAAAAACGACGAAATTTTCGTTAATTTTGACGATTCCATTACTGGCAAATGCTCCGAGTTTTCGTTTCCTCAAAGTGAGGAAATTTGAATCGTCATTTTTATGAGGATTCGAATGTCGTCTAAGCTAAAGAAATATTTCGTAATTTTTGAGCATGTGAGTGCAACAATGAGATTCAGTTTCCTTAAAATCAAGATACAGAATCGTCAAATCAAGATCGTAAAAGTGAAGATTCGCGCTTACTCAAAAGTCACGTGATAGTTTGACGAAACAATCCTCAAAATTAACGAAATGAGGCTTGAGGATTCATGAATCCTCAAAAATGAAAGTGTTATTTTTGAGAGTGTATAAAGACTATCCAACCCGCGTTATTGACAACTGCGTCTATCTTCTCCTCGGTTTCCGCCAGCTCCTGGCAGAAGTCGTAGACCGAGTCCAGACTGGTGAGGTCCATGAACATGGTCCGGACGTTGAAGGACCCCGTCTTGCTCCTCAGGAAGAACGCGGTCGAGTCGCGGCGAGCTTTGGTCCGGCACGCCACGATCACGCGCGCGCCGCGCTTGGCGAGCTCCACGGACAGGGCTCGGCCCAGGCCACTGCTGCCACCTGGAAAAGACGCAACGAGATTAATGATAAGTCAAGGGGAAGAACCACTTGATATTTTAGGAGTCTTCCCATAATTGAATCGGTGAGTGCAGAAACAACGTCAGTCTACAAATTTCAAATTTTTCAGGATTGAGAAAAAACGTAATAACTCCTCCTCTATTTCTGCACTCAACACTCGAAACAAACGTCCTGTATTTACGGAACTACTCAACAGAGCAACGTAGTTTTTGCACCCAACACGCATCTTGCCTTTCTACGCTTATTTTCATTGAAAACGAGTTTTCGGATTTTCTTTTGACTGAAGTGGTTTCTGCACTCACCGATTCAATTGTGTCTGCTTGGTGGACATTGGCGACAGGAAACCGGTTTTTCTTTAGGTTCTTCATTCGCGGTACAAACATGTGACTCGTGTCCGCTGATCTCTGGCGTGAATGAGGGTTGCCGCGAAAGGAAAACAAAGCGAGTGACTGGTTTCTTTACACCAGTTTAGGCGATTTCTCGCTATCATCGCCAAAGAGGCCTATTGAGGAAAGCCTTCTACAAAATCAAGCGGTTTTTCCCCCTGTACTCTTCAAGTGCTAATCAGAAAGTATCTCCAACTTTGTGCAGGATACATGAAGAAAACAGCGAGGATTGTTGGCGACATTGTACCATTCAACTGTAGGCACAATTCTAATGAAGGTGGGCCTACTGAAACATGTAAAAAAAAGTTGTTTTTTTACTAAATAAACTATGTAGGCTAATAGTCTACGTTGTTTTCTTCATAATGATAGTGTTGATAACCGAAATAATAATTATTATAATGCATCGTAATAACAGTACATGGAAATTGGAAAGCAGGCTATGCATCTGGTAAAAAAATATTTTTAAATTGCAACTCATTTAGTAACTTTTTGCATTACAGTGTTGTAATGTTTGTTTTGCAGCCAATTAATATTTTCTTGACGTACAGAGTCACAAATTACTCCAATAGCGTTTAACAATTTACTCCAATAGCGTTAAAAAAGAGAATGTGGGTGCATCCAATTACTGCCGGGTATCACACAATAAATTTTACATTATATGTTAATTTACAGATTAGGATAATTTAGGCACTTTTACCATCACACTGTGATGGTAATTTACATGGATTTTTTTTAAAAATTGCGTGTCCTTTTTTAGACAGTCGCGTAGGGTTTGATACAAACTTAGTTAAGAGTACTAATGGCGAGATATTTTCCAAGAGAAATCTGTTTTTAAACTGACTTGTTTTTTTTAACTAGCTTTCAACCAAATACAATTTACTGTTTTTCGAAATTTTGGTTCAAATCGCGATGTCATATTATCATTACAAAATTGAAAAGAATAATAACTCTGAAATGAAAGAACGCAGATACTTTTAACTGGTTATACAGTCTTCATGCAATTTCTAGAAAGAACGTTTTTAGTGAAATATTAAAAAAAAAAAAAATTAGTAGTTACAGAGCCTTTGTGGGTCAAATATTCAAACAAACAAAGTATAACATAATTTAATTTGTATTTTAATATAAAATATAACCGGGAGGAGGGGGCAATTACACCCCCTCCTCCCGGATTTCGAAGTTGAAAGAAAATAGTAGAACTGTTTTAAAAAATTCGCCTATTTCGTGCCGATTTTGTGTGTAAAGGTACATAGATGATTCTATTATGAGTATACATTTTAAACAGCACATACCACCCTATTTTGCAGCTAACCAGCTACCTTTCCCCGAAGGTGGAGAATATTGTGACAGGGGTGGCAAATCTATAGTCGAATACATCTTAAAATCCGATCCTGCTGATGCGTCACCTGACAACGTAAATAAAATAGAAACCAAGCCATTTGAAGTTGGCGGTTTAAGCTTATTACATTTTTCTCCAGTTCCGTTCTCTTTTTCCCCACTTAAAAACTGATGGAATAGCGAAAAGCAGCTTGCTATTTATATTCCTCCTCTCTAGTTTGACGCATGACAAACGTTAGCAACTCCACGGATATGAAACAGATTCGCACATTTCTCCACGTATGTAAACAAACATAAATATTCTCTCTGACTCTTTTGGGTTGCTATTCTAGGGCAGGCTTTGGGAGAATATGCAAGAAAAAGCTATCTTTTTTATGATTTTAACTTTTAAGAGCTAACTCTCGCTTTCGAATGAAACTCAGTATTGTTTTAATGGAATATCCGTGAACAATCTATGCATCTGAGCTTATTTATAAAACTATCCACTTGATCAACTTAATTTTAAATTAAGCTAAATTTCTTTGTTCCAATTTGAAAATTACTTATGCCTATGCATACTTATATTTCAACTCTCTATTTTACCAAACTTGCTTGAATTTGTAGTTTTGCGAGATAATTAGCAATTTTTATCACGTCGAAAATGACTTTTTAAATAGTGAAATTTATACAAATAACAAATTTGATAGACCATCGCCTAAGTCAGCCTGTTGTTTAACGAAACATTATTTATTATACATTACATTCTACAAGGACAGCATATGTGGATTAACCAGTTATCTGCGTAATTGTTATAGAATTGTCAAATATTTATAAATGAATTTATTTATTAATTATTTAACTTCTTTTATGTATTCATAAAATGCCTTGAAAAGATCTGTAATCTTTAAAAATTATGAGCTTGCATTTTTTTTAGTTTGTAAGCAAAGATGTTAAGATTATAGAGAGGAATTTCAATTAACTAGCTTGTTTGAGCATGAAACAAAAAAAAAAGTTTAAAGAAAAGAGAAAATCAGCTGATCAAGAGAGTGCAAGTAACTCTTTTTGTAACACCAGTATTACTGAATTAAACAATTCGTGAAGAATATCTTGATTAACAATTAACAGAGATGACAATTAACATTTACAAAAGTATTCATTTAATAGTTTTTTAAAAAGTTGAATTTTCTTTTGTAATTATATTCCAAGTTTTTTAATTAAATTAAAGAACACTATGGTCCATGAGGTGGTGCTCATCCCTTTTACTGCGGCCATTTAGACGAGGTCCAATGCTAGCAGAAATTGTCCATGAGTGGCTAGTTCAACTATAAACACCCAGTTAACATCCCAACCAATCATAATACTCCGGATTACGATGAAAAGCTGAATGAATCCATGACTAAACATACATTATTAAAATAATGTATGTTTATAAAATGATTAAAATTATTAAAATAATGTATGTTTCTAAAATGATTAAAATTATTAAAATAATGTATGTTTATAAAATGATTAAAATTATTAAAATAATGTATGTTTATAAAATGATTAAAATTATTAAAATAATGTATGTTTATAAAATGATTAAAATTATTAAAATAATGTATGTTTATAAAATGATTAAAATTATTAAAATAATGTATGTTTATAAAATGATTAAAATTATTAAAATAATGTATGTTAAACCTCTGATATAAAATGATTAAAATTATTAAAATAATGTGTTAAATGAATGTTATTAAAATAATGTGGCTGCGTGATTAGCTCTCTGACTACCACGAATCAAGCTGCAAACTAGAGGGGTCCACTCAGCCCTGTCTTCTTTCTGGTATTAATAGATGAATACCATTCTTTCTTGGTTGATAAGCTATAACTGGTGGTCAGTGCCAAATTAGCCATTTTTCATAGATAACCGCTATTTATACACTCTTAAAACAAAAGAGTAAAATCCACTCCAGTAGGAGAAGTGCATTTTCGACACTGGAAAGGGGTGAATAATAACTCAGACTGAGTTAAAATCACTCGCTTGGATTGATCCTGTCAGAGGTTTAACACACAAAGGATCCACTCCAAAAGGAGAAGTGCATTTTCTAGACTGGAGGAGTGAAAATTAATCAGACTGAGTTAAAATCGCTCGTTCGTTTTAAGAGTGTACAAAAAATAATGACAAAGAGTGTACAAAAATAATGACTGCGTGATTAGCTCTCACCCTACCACGAATCAAGCTGCCAACTAGAGAGGTCCACTCAGCCCATCATTTTTCTGGTATTGATAGATGAATACCATCTTTCTTGGTAAGCCAAATTAGCCATTTTGCATGGAAAACTGCTATTTATAGGAGTTGAAGCCCAATGGCTTTGGAACGGCGAAGAGCATTGCTTCATCAGCCAACAAGTGTTTGATGGAAATTTAAACAACTTAACTTAAAATAATAATTTAATAAATATCAATACCTGTAACCACAATAGTTTTTCCATCGAATCTGGCATCAGCATCGAAGTATTCGGTCGATCGAATAAAGTTCCGAATTAAGAAAATCAGTCCACCAATCACAGCTAAGGGAAATATCAAGATGAAAGCGTACACTGATAAAGTACCTTCTAACATTTTGAAATTTTAAATGAGAGAAAAGTATCCCTAAGAAAATCCAAATCGCGAAAACATAAGACACCAAACGAAAAAGGTAAAAAAAATAAGTTTCGGAACCTTAGTTCCAACCGTTGGACGAAGAGTTCTTCAATAAGAAACTAGATTCGGGGGAAAAAGTGAAGATCGCAAAGTCGACACCCCCGCAAATGTCGATGATTGGGCATGCGCAGAGGCGGGACAACTAAAAGTTGTTCTTAGACTATCCTCTGAAAGTTTGTGAAGTTAAAGTCTAAAGTATTTTGAAAAATATTTTTGAAAGAATAGGGTGTTCCAATGTACTTAATCATTGTAACGGGTTTACCTGTTGATACACCATAAATGAATTTGGTTCGAAATCTGTAAAGGAAATTTTAAAAATGAGTGGTTTATCTATTACCCTATCTTACTTTGGTTTATGATCTATAAAAGCGTTTTAATTTTTTAAAAATTAAATTTGCTTGAAGTCTCTGTTTTTATTTCAGCAAATAGTTAAAAGGCGATTCTAAAAGTGTTATTGAACATAATTTAATATAAATTACTGTAAGAATTTTATCCCATTGCTATCACTAAAGAAATAAAGGAATACTTATTTAAAGGAAAAAATTATTCTTCTGTGTATTTAGGACAAGTTGTTTTTCAAAACTCGGCAACACGAATTACTATAAGGTCGGAACATCCTGACAACTTTTTCATTATTTATGAATTTTTGTCTGATTTATTCCACTTCTTCTCACTATAATTATCGCTTGAAGAAGATGTGTTCAATTTTCTAACGATACAATCCAATTATTAAATGACAGTGATGAAAACCTTTAAGTTTCATGGACCTGAAGGCTACAAAGGCCAATATCTTAATCACTAGGCCACGGTGCCTCTCTCTGCGTATTTTACGATTTTGCTCCATTTTCACCAAGAATCTTACTTATCTTAGTGGGACGAAAGAAAAGGGCGTCTTATTTGGACTTCTCCACGTGCCTCAGCCATGAGTCACGTGACGTCGGCCCCCGCACAACTGGGGGAAAATTAAAAAAGATATGACGAGAAAGTTTGCTGAACCGTGAAAGATGCTCGGCTCTCTCCCCTCTTTCTCTTCCCAAGTTAGAAGTTATAATAGGTCAAAAAAAAATACACAGGGAGATGTATCCAGGACCACCATGTATACCTGTATACCTAGCTTCTTAAACTTAGAAAACTTAAGTAATAACTTCAGGAAATATTCAGGTCGGTCTTAGCGTTATTACTTATATGGGAAAATGCTAACTCACTTTCTCTCTGTTTGCCTTCATCGAAATTTATTGCTTCTAATTCTTGAATGTGGTAAGTTAAGCGTGAAAAAAATTGTTTTTTTGGGCAAAAGAAAAAAGTTCTAGCTATTTTCTTGTTTAAAAAAAAGCAAATGTGATATTTTTTCTGTTGAACACTACTAACAACACAACTTATGTTCAGGTATCAATCATTGGAACGGGATGCATGCATGGGTGCAATGCATGCACTAAATAACTCATTATTAGGAAGTATAAACATGTCATAAGCAAGCAAATTTTCTCCTTTAGTTTACCTAAATAAATAAAATATAAGACAAATGAAGACCATATAGTATTGAACCATTTATTCGGACAAATTTAGTCACGTTAAAAAATGAAGATAAAATACTGGTTGATGGTTCATAAGGGTTTTATTTAATGAAACTTCCAAATAAGTTTTTAATGGGTTAAAAGTGCTGTTTCATAAATGAAGCCTTAATTACAATATAAAATGACTTAGTAACAAGTAACAGACGGTTTATTCAAAGTTTTCTGTGTATTTTCTACAGAGACAAAAACTACAAGAAATTTCTTAACATAAACTTTTTAATGTCCTGGTTGGTCTTTTTCTTCAAAATCGCTCGTATCCGCATGAGATGACGATGACAGCTAGTACTGAAATTTAAGTGGATCGACATTGTAATTTCAAGTAAAAAAGATTTTTTTTTGCTATAAAATGTATTACCAGCATTACCAGCGGGCACCAAATTATATCCACAGATTTTACATTAATTTCACATTAAAAATTCGGTGAGATTGCCCAAAGTTATGAGTGGCAAGAAAACTGGCCAATTTTTTATGTAACATGGCTTTTAATATTTTAAGTACATAAAAAGCAACGCGTAAAGGTAAATGCATGGTTGAAAAAAACTTAACTGGCCCGAATATTGATTTTAAAAACGTTAGGTATTATATAAAAAAATACATAAAACAAAAGAATATATTGTTCAAAAAGGGTTTTTAAAATCAGATGGAAAAAATAGTTTTTTTATTTTTTATTTATTTTTTAAATCATCCTTAGCCAAAATGTCGACACTATTAAAGCGCCCAGGGCCAAACGCTGTGACCCTATACAAAACATCTGCTCGTGCGCTTTCCCTCAAAACTCGGAAGGAGAAAATATCTGTAATGGGTGTTTCTCCTCTAATAAGAAAAGTAGTCTTTGAAAAAAAACTCACTCGCATCTGTTACATAAATATAAGGGATTCGAAAGAAGCTTTCATTTAAATGGTGTGAAATATTTTATCTGACATGATGGTTGCATAAAAGAATAGTGAGAAATTAATTTGTTTCTTAAAGGTCTCATACCACTTAAGTGGAATTTGTTTTGCATGCAGATGTTGGCTAAAGTAACTCTTTCCTCGTTCCAAAAATTGGATCTCATCCATTTAGATGTCTAATAAGATTAGTGGGATAGTTTAGCTTGCATTTTACTGAGGTTCATCGAAAGTTTAATTTTTCGCATCTAGAGTCATACTGATTATGATAATTATGCGCTATTTTTATTGTTTATGATAATTATGTACTGCTTTCTATTCAATGCACGAACTGTAATGGGATTGTTTCACGGAGGATCTGGCAATAGCTACACTGTGTTGTTTTCCTTTCTCTACAATTACTTTTGTCTTGGTTAAGTTTGTTTGTTTTTAGAGCTATATTTAGTTTAGTGTGCTTGGTCAGCACACAGACCTGATTATATCTACTAACCAACTAACCAAAACAAAAGTAAATAGAGAGCAGAGACATTTAGAGAGTTGTTAGAGAGTAAGAAAAACAAGACCATACAGCTATTGTCAGATCCTTCGTGAAACAGCCCCATTACATAATACTTATTTTAATTTTTATGATTATGTCTAAATATTTTAATTTTTTTTTATACTTGTCCTCTTGAGACCCAAGCAAAACTGTATTCTTTATGTTAACATATTTTTAATTAAATATATATTAAAAAGTATACTTTGCAAGTTAATATTTTTTTAAGTAATAAAATGAAGTTGTGTGTGTGTGTGTCTTATAGACTCATAAACTAGCCCATTGTTTGACTCGTAAACTTGGCACAAATGTGTGTAGTTACAGATTTTGAACTTTCAGAGCTCAAAATGTTCTATTTTTAGAGAAAATTCGAATATTCTGAAAAAAAATACACCACTTTCGCTCAAATCCGATCATTTTCCCCCTTTAGTGATGCCATTGGGCAGAAAAAATTATGTCAAACTTAAGAAAAATAATTGCAATGAAATATGTGTATTTTATTACGTTGCAAACCTTCAGAAACTAAAGTCATTATTTGAAAATTAATTGACATGTTTCAAGTGGCATAATTGAGTTTAGTCTCCTTTCCAAAACTTTATTGTGGGTTTAGGTTAATGATATTTCATGAATTACTTAATATGAAATATATGTAAGATAATTAAAGTATTGCGGGTGGGGTTTAAAATCCCAAATGGAGATTTTTTGTTTTCTACACATTTTAGGAGAGGGATGCTGATTTTTTTTAAACAATTATTTGTCTGAAACCAACCTGTATTGTGAGCTAAAAGAGCTACGGTACACGAGTTACCAAAACCAGACGAACGTCATATTAAGGTTTTCGAGGAACTTGCATACACAAAGGGTATATGTCATAGAATTTTTTTGGTTTTAAAGGTATTGCTGAAAAACTAAAAAAAGCTACAGACTTCAAATTTGGTCCACAAGTTCCCAGTACCTAAGTCAGATATAATAAGATTTCGTAATTGTGAAAATGAGAGCTTCCCTAAAACTTTTTAGGTTTTAAAGTTTTTGAAATTATCTTATAAGGTATGCAACTTCCTTTAATTGTATGTATTGATTCACGGAAGTAATTAAAAGCTGTGTGGTGTCACACAACCCTAGTTAATTTGATAGATATGACATCAGAGACTTATTTCATATACAGGGTGGTTATAAAATAACTCTCGCTATTCGGAGTGCTCTGTAGCTTTAATAAATAATCCAAATGCAAAAAACTTAGCGACACTTACAAATCAAGAGGGGGGGGGGGGGGGGGGGATGGAATCATAAAAAACAAACTCGTCACTTGACCAGGGTTCTAAATTACGAGGCGTAATTGGATGTGGTGGTCGTAATTAGCCATAATTGGCTATTAGGCTGGGCCGAAACAGGGGGTCAAAAACAAAATATTTTGTTTTCGCTTAGCGATAGTGCGGAAAAGTTGTATTTTTCTTCCAAATTGAAGATCCTAAAATTTAAAAGCGATCAAAAAATAATTTCATGGGGCGCCAGCGGCAAGAAAATTGGGGGTCATAAGACCGGGGGTCAAAAATACAATTAGTGTTTTTGGCTTAGTGATAGAGCGGAAAAGTTATATTTTCTCTTCAAATAAAATTCCCTAAAATTTAGAAGCAATAAATCAATTCCTTCATGGAGCGCCGGCCACCAGAAATTGGTTTTTCTCAATAAAAAAGGGCTTTTTTAAGAACTGTTCCCTTAAAAAAGGGCAATTTATAAAAATCGTCGACATAAAATAAATGAAGGTAAAAACAGATACTAAATTTAAAACAAATCATCATTAAATTTATTAAAATAGTAATATTCCTCTATGTAATCAGTAAGGTTACATTTTTTAGGAAATCATCACTAAAAAAACTCCAAACGCAAATCTACACGATAAAAACATTTCAATTCATTTTTACTCATATTTTACAATTTTAAAATCTCTTTACTTCCAAATGCAGAGAAATAAAAAGAGGCAATGATTCTTGGTTTTTTTTTTTTTTTTTTTGAGTAGATGAAACAATCCTTCGCGCATCTTAGCACCAAACTACTGAAGCTTTACTATTCTCTCAACAGGATATTACATTAAAATATGGTGGGAACTCTATGAGAGACCATCACTCATTATTGATAGATGACTCTTCAATTAATTGCTTGAGTTTTTCGTCCGTAATTTCCAATTGACGGCTCCAATATGTGACTTTTGCCATGAAATCATCTCCACAGAATCAGTAGCTTAGAAGTTTAGCAAAGGATGGCGAAATTTTTATATGTATTGTTGACTGAATATTTACTTTTCCTTACTTTTAAGTATTCTTGGTATAACTAATTCTTGAATAGATTTTAATTCATCCGGAAACTTAAGTGGTAAAATATTCTTTGGAGAGGCAAAATATTCATTAGTCTGTATAACAGGATCAACTACTTTTTGGAGTTGTACTGGAAGGTAACTAGAAAGTTAGATCAGCTTAAATAGATGACTGGAACCATCGTCACAAGAGGGCTGTAATTTAATATGAGAGTATATTAGTCCATATACCTTTACTAAATACGTAGACAATATCTTAAGAGTTTCCGTAGGATATCTTTGGTTGATGTATAACCAAAGAATGAGATTTACTGTTGTAAGCGATCTTGAATGGGACAGCTTGCCAGGGTTCTGCGCAGCTAAATCAGGGGTGCAAATACCGCTTGATACTGCCAAACATGTATCAAGAAGATACTTTTGATCACTACTGAGATCTGAAAATGCTCGCAATCGATCCGGAAAACTTCATTGAACCCGTTGAAAGTCAATAAATGGTTGTTTTCACAGTTCTGTAAGTAGCTATTCGGCCATGCAGTCTTTCCATCTATAAATTTATGGAGATGTCTCAAAGTTAATTTCCATGAAACAAACAAATAAGCCATTGTAGAGGTTTTCTTGCTTCTTTTTCCAACAATGTAATAATACCATTCTTATTACCTGTATTGATAACAGTTCAATCACATATAATGGCTACGAGATTTGTAATATTTTTTTGTCTTGGAAAAAAAATGAATAATTCCTTGAGTGATGTTCAGAGAGCTTCTCGATTTCAAAGTCACGTAACCTAAATACTTTGATGTAGGATCTTTAATTAAATGGATGTTCTCCTGCCCTTCTGAAACCGTTTAGCGGTAGAATTTATGAGTGTAGATCCACCAGGTGCGATCCCGTTGCTGAGACAGGCTTGCGCTTGCAATTCCCCTCTTCGCCCCCCTCCCCCCCCCCCATGTTCTACACTCTACCTACTTTTTTTAAAAAATACATGTAACTATAAAAAATGGCAATTTGATAATATATGTATATATGTTTTTAGAAGCTATTCAAAGGTGTTCGCGACATCTTATTTTGAACACTTTTCCGTTGAAAAACAAAATGCTGAAAAATACGACAAAATTCTAAAAGTTGGTGCCGTGGCGCCCCATGAAAACATTTTTTGATTGGAAAAATATTTTTAGTACTTGATCTAGATGAGAAAATACAACTTTTTTTCACTATCGCTAACGATTTTACGAACTTTAATTTTTTCGGCCCACCCTATTGGCTATACCTCGTAACTTAGAATCTTGGTCAAGAGACGAGTTTGTTTTTTATGATTCCATTCTTTTTGAAAAAAAATAAACTCGTCTCTTGACCAGAGTTCCAAATTACGAGGCGTGATTAGCTGTGTTGGCCGTAATTGGCCATAATTGACGAAACCTCGTAATTTAGAACACCGGTCAAGAGACGAGTTTGTTTTTTAGGATTATTTTTTTAGGATTCTATCTTTTTAATGATTCCAATCTTTTCCCCCTTTCTTGATTAGTATAAGTGTCTCAATTTTTGATGCATTCGGATTATTCATTAAGGCTACAGACCACTCCGAATAGCGAGCGTTATTTTATAACCACCCTGTATTCTGTCCTTCCGTCCTCATGCTATAAGAATATCTGTGAATATTAAACTAAATGGAAACTAGGTTAATTTAGTTCTTTCAGGACTTCACATTCTGACTAAAAAAAGTCCTCGACATCTTTTTTAAGTAGATAAAAGTTTTTATCTTCTACGAAACTAGGACAATGGAACGCGGGTGGCATGGGGTAATGTTGCATATGCATCTCGTTATATATTTAGTCAAGTGGCGTTGCTAAGAATGTCCGAGGACGCTTCTGATGCGATTGGAGAAGATCCAAAATTATGCTTCATTTTGCACAGTTAGCGCATTTTTTCCTCTTGTCTCCCACAACACTTGGACTAAAAACAATTGACTCCTTTGGCTACATTCACTCAATATCAACTTGTATACTAACTCTACACAGTAATCTCGACAATTAGTATTTGTATTTGGAGCGTTTGCGGACGCTTCGTGTGACAAACGAAGCATTTTTTCGTCAATTTAAAAGCTCTCTAGAACAACAGCTATCCTCTTTAGGTTACCAAAATAGTAGTAAAACGCGGTGTCACATCTCTGTATTAATTAGCCAACTCGATATTAATCTGTATATTATTTTGAAATATGGATACACCGAAATAATTTTTATCTGTAGGGTCAATCCAAATCTCGAACGACTCTCTGATGCGGTACGTTATATTTAGGACGAATGGGGTCTACGTTATACAGGGTGGCTACAGGATCAGGGAAATCAGGGAATCATGGAAAAGTCAGGGAATTTAATCAATCTGGAAAAATCAGGGAAAAGTCAGGGAAATTGATGATTTTTTTTTAAATCAGGGAAGATTTCCAAAAGTGCAATTTTAACCAGTAAAAGAGAGGATAAAAAAAAAGTCTAATCCTGAAAAGGCTTTCAAAGTGGTTGAGTTACTGCTTATTAATCTTTCGTTTTAACTGCCTTGCCCTTCCCCAAGCTCTAGTGCAATGTTATTAAACTTCACCACTCTCGGCCCATATCAATAAAAACTAAACTTCATTTCAGTAAAAAACAAGTTTAAATTATTATTAATAAAATTTAAGATGTGAGAAATCTAATTAAAATTTGAAGATTAATTACATTAAGATCTCTTCAAATATTGGCCAACTAACTTCTAGTGCAATCCAACAATGCTTCCTCATTGAACTTATTTTGCTGGCTGGTATTTTTTTTTAAATCCATTGATGACATCGAACACCTAATAATACTTTTATATCATAGCTTGATAACCTTAATAAGTCTGATCATAACTAAAAAAAAATTATTATATGGGCTTTAATGCTTGCTTTTTTTTATAGATTTGTTTTAAAAAGCTCATTGTATATTCATTAAATTTTTTTTTTTAATCTTTTTTTTAAATGCCGGCCTTAATGGTTGCGTTGGATGCCTATTAAGGTGTTGGCTTGTCACTTGACTGTGGTTCTAAAATACGACGCCCGTCGCCAATAGCCCTCGTGTAGCTCTAGTGCAATGCTAATTCAAACCTAACCTAACCTAAATCTTTTTTTAATGTTAAATATACTAGAAAGTGGTTTTACTAATACCAGGAGGAAACCAGCATGCTAATACAGTTCATTGCCGCTAATCAGGGAAATTTTTTACATTTAGTCTGGAAAATCAGGGAAAAGTCAGGGAATTTGTTTTCACAGATTCTGTAGCCACCCTGCTATATTTACTAAACGAATAATGCTATTCGTGCTAATTACCTAACTTTGCTATAGATACCTATCCAGTTGTATGAAATGTGAATTAGAATTTCATATACTATGCCTAACATGAGTTTTTGCATAGTTATCAGCTTCATTTTTTTTAACACTGACTAATGACTCCGTTTTCTAAAATTGTGCAAAAAATAAAGTATATAAAATGATTCATATGTCATTATGTAGATCCTCAGTTTTATTCAAAATTTGGCGAACTCATAACATTAAATTCAGGGGACGTATGACTGTCTATTCGCAGGATTCTTTAAGTAATTTGAATGTTTTAATCTAAAATAATTTAAACAAATGCTGAAAAACCTGAAAAGCACTTATCATTTTTAATCAATTAAACAAAAAAAAATATTTCAGGTATTGCCACTTCAAACTAAATGACCACTAACTTATTATAATTTATTTGATTTGATTTAATTGCCAAAATTAATTTATTAAATGGTAAATATTATCTCGAGACATATAAGTCGTTATTTTAGCCATTTAGGATCAGAAGTGAATCGAATAACAAAGTAAAAAGAACAAGATTCAAAACAAAGATTATCTTACATTAACCCAACTGTACAGTTAAATTTTGTTTAAACTAGCAACTAATAATGACATTTTACCGTAACAGAAGCATCATTTAATATCCTTTTTGTCGATAATTTCTCACAAAAAATTTAATACTTATATCATTTCAATTAAAATTCCCTGGAATTTGTAAATGTCTCAAGAAAACATTAATCGCACTCAAGCACAACCTTTAAGAAATCCATTAAATTTAAGGAACTTGACAAATAACACCTTCTCTATGTTTGATGTCCGAAACTGGTACAACATCTGGGCAGAATCAGTCCAGAACGATGAAATTGTTGAAAATGCTGATATAAGTATGCTACATTCTGTAATTTGTTTCATTTAAAAAAATTTTTTTAACAGATTATCGAAACGATAAAATTCTAGTATCCATTCCGTCACCAACGCCAAAATGACTCAAGCTCCTTATTCTCAAATAAGTATCAATATAAAAATTTATAAAAACACGATATTTTAGAAAAATTTAGTAATAACGAAAACCAAACAACTACAAATTGCAAACTTTATCGTGCCAACTGAAGTTGTCGACGGAACGGATGCTCTAGGACTTGACCATATCAGTCTTCGTGAAACCTTTAAATTTATATATTTTTAAAAAATCCAGAAAACTTTATCAATTTTAGATTAAAAGAATTAGTACTTAATAGTTCTTGTATTTAAACCGAGCAAATGATAAACAGAAATCATTAACCACTGCCATTTTACTTCAAACATAACTTCACAGTTGTCGATTATCATCATTATTGGTTGCAGTATATGTCTTCAAGTATAAATAATGTACAGCATGCCTCATATGTCAAATATATTTCATTTTACTTAGCCAAAATTATTTATTAAGAAGTTACTTAAGTATTTAACAAAAAACGTCCTAATTAAACAGATTATTGATTTGTCATATTTTAATTCTTAAACAGAATTATTTATCAACAATAACAGTGTAATATTTTTCAAAAAAGCCTTAGCTTCTAAAAAAATTAATAGAAAATCGAAATTTTTTTTTTGCCAGTTCGAGCAAGTCTACAAAAGCAAAACTTGCCCGATCCATCCGAATTTGTACTTGCCTCGGGAAAGTCGGGCAATAGATGTGATGACCCGTTACTCTAATGTCTATGCTAAACTCTGAATATATTGTATACTTTCCCTTCAAGTGTGTAATATTAATATACCATAATCTATGGAACATACCACACTATATTAACCAACATCCACAGAACAGCAATCTATGGAACCATTCTTAGTTTTTAAATACTAAAAATAAAATTTAGAAAAAATAGTTCAAAAGGTTATGAGGGTCACCTAGTGTCAATCATGCCTTTCATCTTATTTTCAAAATTGCATTACTTCTATTTAATATTGCGTATTATTTCAGGACCAGTAGCCACCGTCATCAGTTGCCCATTATGCCAAACTAATGTGGATGACATGAGACTGACATTGCGGCCGGCAGAATATGAAGGCTCTCCATGCTTTGTTTGTGCCAGAACACCAGGATTCATTGAACCAGGACAGACGGGAGGCTGGGTGTTTGTTCCCGACATCCAAGAATTCGTTGATGAATTGGGAATGGAGGTTGGATTACAAACTCCAAGCGACGAGCAACGTCCTCAAGATGTCGAAGGACAATCATCTCCAGTGGTTGAACGACAAACTCCACAGGATGAAACAACCACCGCCACTCCAACTCCGGCAGTTCCAAAAACAAAAACTGCCGCCAAAAGTTCAACTGTTCGAAAGAGTCCAAAGACCAGCAAGCCAACTAAGCGCAAGGCAGCAAGTCCAGCTTCGAAAAATACAAAAAAATAAATGACGGCTAGTGATTTTGACACGCACAAATAAAAGAAGATTTGCATTAGACTGAGTGATACTATAAATGAACAATAATGGCAATTAACTTAAGCAATGCTGAGAATCAATAATGGTAATTAGCTTAAGTAATGCAGTGAAAATTACATATCAGGTTAATTTAAGTAAAACAGCAGAAATTGTGTGCATATCTGATCAATTTAAGTAATGAAGTGAAAACTTTTTATGTGAATTCTGGCTAATAAACCTATGGATAAAATGTGTTTTTTTTCTCATTGTTACACATCCATTTTTTGTGTGGGGGGGGGGGGGGGGTGAGGAGGGTTTTAACTTAGGAACAAAAAAAAAATCTTAGATTATTTAAATGATTGTCTTTGCCTTATAAATATATTCTTTCTCGTATAACACTATAACAGTTTTCTTTTGACTTCCCAATTACATTTTATTCAGTCTAGATGCAAACTTTAATTATAAACCGAAAACTAGCAACATCAAAAAAATATGAAATTGAGTTTTGTAATATGAAGATATTGTTTTACTGATATTTGTCTTGTTGTTTAATGGTACCAATTGAATTCCATTAATGAAATAAAAACCTCAATATTGAAAGTTAATTTTGCTTATGAAAAACTTTATTGCTGTTACAGTTGAGAAACTTTTACTACCATAAAGCTTGGGAAAACTTTGACCCCAACTAGCTATCTACATAACTTAATTATTTACATAAGCCAGCGCACCAATTATTGAAAAAAAAAGCTCTAAATTCATGTGAAGAGTTAGTCTGAAAATAAATTGGGTAAAGAGTTTTACCAAAAGACCAAGGCTACAATAATTGATGGTATACGACTCATAAATCATTCAGCCCCTGATAATATGTGAATCATATGTATAAGCATCTGGATTCAAAGTTATACAGATATACATTACTATAAATAAGATATACTAGTATCATAAGATAAAAACAATACAAAATAATTTTTAGCATAACATTTTTATTTCAATATACAAATTATAATGGAGATAAACACATACCTAACATTTCCTTTTCATACATCACCTAAACCTATCATAAGTAATTACATCCAGTTCCCAAAATAAAATTATCAATACAAATCAAACCCACAATTCTAAAAATATTGTGGTACACTTCTTATAATAAAAAAACTTATAAAAATAGTTTTAAAGAAAATTATAATCCATTTTACACTTTATAGTTTATAATATTTTTTTTAACACAAAGCTCAAATATTTTCCTTAAAAAAAGCCTTTTAAGAAATGGAATTATTACACACTTTTCATTTGTACTTTGGTAAAAATGTGAGTTTGTAAATAGTAAATGCATTAGGACAATGCAATTCTTTATATTAATTTTTTTAAAAAAATTTATTAGTATTTTGAAATCCAAAAGAAAAAATATTTTCTTATACTCGTATTTCTTACAAAATAAAAAAATATATATTTAACTATTTAAGTAATGAGTATATTAAACAAGCTTGGTTTCATTTTGTTCTTTAAACATCATTAATGCAAACATTTTTTTCAAATATTTTAATATAAAAACTACTTCGTTTTAGCACCATTTTTAAATTGCATGATATCACATTAACAAATTACATTTATAAGAATATATTTCATTTTAGAAAGAATATGTATAGTTTAAAGAGATTACTCAAAATATTACTTGAAATTTACTTAGAAATCTTATTTAAGAAATTTTTTTATTCCAAGTTTTGTAAAATTGCCAAAATTTTTCTAAAAATTAAAATCTTCGACAAAAAATACATCTTTTATATGTATTGAAAGGAATCATTAAATGAATAAACAATACAAGTATTTAAACTCGAAGAATATCTGCAATTTAGCATATGATACGTGAAAGAGATAACGATGATCTAGGCATAAATCACTTTATTATATAAAAATGAACATGTTTAAAAAGACATAGGTCTTGCTTCATCATAATAATTCACAAATCAACAAAATAGTACACACATAAAAAAAATAGTACACATTTGTGAGCATTGCCTAATTTAGCAAAACTCAGACTATAGGCACAACAAATTTCGAGGGCCCCTTTACAAAAAATTTGGAACATGATTGCTTGTAATGATAGTGCTAGTCGGCCGATGTATCATATTTTTGTTACCATTTAATCGGTTTCCTTTTATAACATCGGTCAAACCAATAACGTTAGATCAATTTCCCGAGTCAAAGTCAAGCTAAAAATAAAGTGGAGTCTCTAAAAATTTCAGAATTTACTGCAATTTTAGGGATTTACAGTATTTGACATATTAGAAACTAAAATTTGGGGGCCCCGGGGTAACAGGCCTCATGGTAGATTAGCCCTTGGTTATGAACAGCATCTGATAAAGCAAGACATCAATATTTGTCAATTTTTACACAATAAAACTATTTGTACCACAAACCAATGTTGTCTCTTTCATGGATATCCATTTCTCATTTGAACTAATTTGCATTAATCATGGCAATTAACTTAAAAGCCCTCCTCTCACATTTCATCACTACCTGAGTAAGCAACTAAAGCAACATCACATATGCATCAAAATAATTGGACCATGCGAGTTAACCTTATTGGCCTCTAAACACAGAGATTTTCTTGTTTAATTCTTTAAAAAAATCAGATTTTAGGATGACTAAGACAAATAAGAAAAGTCAAGGAGGGTACAAAGGGAGGACGGAGATGGTTAATGATTATGACTTACCTAATACACCACTATAAACTTGTAGTTTATTCTTTTTCGGTCGATTAATTTTGTTCTGTGTAGCTTCTCCAGACAGACCGCTTTTGTAAGTACAAAAACAGATATTGGCAGTCAAAAGCTCTGTTACTTTTATTATTGTAAGCACAAAAGCTATTTGTAATCAATTTAGTTCACTTACTTTTTTACTATTATCTGTATAAAAAAACCAGTAAAGAAGTAGTAAAACATTAGTGATAATTGATTACAAACAACTGTTACAATCATTAATGTTATTTGTAATCTAATCATTAATGTTCTGCGAATTCTTTACCATTGGCAGTATAAAACAGTTATAGCCAAACATTAATGTTCTTTTACTGTTACGATTTGTAAGTACGAAAACAGTTAGTGGCAACCATTATTCATCTGTTACTTTTAACTGTTGAAGTTCAAAAACAATTATTACAATAATTAAAATAACACTAAACATTTTCTAAAGAAAAATAAATCCCAAGTAAAAAAATATTATTTAAAAATAAAAACTATGAACAGCGATTAAATTGCATCTATATCACAGTAATGGGAAAAAAAATAGTTAAGTGCAGGCACAAAAATACATACAATAAAATTATTTAAATTTACAACACCTAGGATTAAACTTTTTAATTTTCTGAAATTTCTGTTTTGGCTTGCATAACAACTTTTACGACAAGATTCAAATCTTCACAATAATTATATATAGTTTTGTTTGAACTTTTCATTGTATCTTTAAACATGTTTACTATTTACATATTAAAAATAAATATGTTTTGTATTCATTTAAATTCAAACTACTTGAATTGTAAAGATGTTTAGCCATTTTGATAAAGACATATTTTACAAATTTAGAAGCTTTTCAAATTTTAGATCTAATCAAGGAAAATAATTTTCTGAAAAAAAAATTCAGTATAAAGTCAGCTCATAGACTTATTTTATAGTTTTTTTTTAAATTATTATGGACTAAAGAGATATTTCTAATTATATATATTTTGACAGCAAGAGACATTAGGGTCAACAATAATAATTATGAGCATTATATAATGGTGACCAGGGCCACTTTTCATAAAACTCATTTAAAGTAAAAAAAATTCTTAAAATTATATTATATCCAACTTTACATTTTGTTACAGGAACCTTAAAGTGTTGTAAGACAATGAAATAGTGCTGATCACAATGACTATGTTCTCATTATCACTTAAAATTAGAAGTCTATTCTTTTCAAAGTATAAGTAGCCTGATCATTGGTAAACGTTCAAAAATGTTAAAGTCTATATATTAAAAATAAATGTTAGAAAAAATGAAAAAAAAAAGGATGTTTGAAATGGTGTAGAACAATTGTCCAACATTGCCAATTTGTTCATGCAGTATTTAGTACAACTATATATTTTGTCAAACAACTAATATATTTGGAACAACATGGTTTTACAAATCTAATGTAAACTTAAAAGCTATTAAGACTATATTAAAAAAAAACACATTTGTTGCATTTTTTGATTTTCAAAAGGTTTAAAAAAACATAAAAAAAAACTACACACTTGGCAAATCAATTGTTTAAAATGGAAGTAAGGCATGCATTGCCAAATTTTACAGATACACATACATTAAAGAGCAAAAACTAAATAGTTTTAAATTTTAAAAAAATATTATACATACCAAAACACTTAAATCATAAAAAAAATACAAAAATTACAGGCATTACAAATCTGTTTAAACTTATCTAGTTCATTATATGATACTTAACATCCTGTAGACTTTTTAATTTTAACACATGTCCATCATGTCCATAACAAACTATATATTTAGTAATATTTCTTTTCTTAACATAAACTGAACGTAAAATTAGCAGCAATCAAAATAATTACGCTGTACGAGATCACTTTATTGGTGAAAACGAAGTAGGACGCAACCAACGGCTTTTCATTTCTCGAATAAGAGGAACTGAAAAAGAAAATATGAAAATATAATGGCTTTTCATTTCTCAAATAACAGGAACTCAAATACAAAAGATAAGTTCAGCTTCATCATGCTTTAATGGTTGCTTCGTTGCACTTCTTTGGTTTATTTAAGTGTACGTATAATTGATGATTACATTTGAGAAAGCACATTTTTGAACGAAGGGTAAAATTGTGGGTTTAACTTCTTGATTTCAAAGAAAAATACTTATATTATTTTGCAAAAAAAAATTTGTTGAACTTGTTTGATTTATTGTGCTTTTTTCTGCCAAATAAATTGTCTTCAAAAATATTTTTTTTAAATATTACAGCAAATTATTATTTTTTCAATGTGGAATGCTTTTTAACCTGATGGAAAAAAATAACACTTTTAGATTGTAACTAAAACATATGCAAGCTAATTCCATCCAGAATTGCCATTTCTGTAATGTAAGTCCTGTGTGTTAAACAGTGATTATCATTACAACTTTTAATATTAAATGAAAAAAACAATCAGTGGGACAGTCACACAGTTCTCATTAAAATATTAGATCGACACTTACAGTATTGATCGACACTTACTGCAACTAAATAATTTAAATAAACTAATGACAATACTCTAATAATTTAACATTTCTTTTTCAAATTTAAAAAGCTTTCTTAACTTTAAAAAAATTCAGTATGATGAAATTAGCCGACATTACAAGGTAATAACAATACTGCTGCTTAATATTTGCTAAAATTATGCTTCAAAATTTAGATAACAAAAAGGTAATGCATTTTAATGTTTTAACAAAATACCGGCTCCACATTCAGCGTATTTGTTTTATTAAGAAAAAAATCTCTCTCTTTGTAGTTTATGTTGATCAAGAGTCTGCAGGACTATATGCTAAATCTATATATTATTTAAATGTTACTGAAGTAAATATTCACTTTTACCAAGTTTGTAAGATATCCAAGCAAACAACAACATAGCAAAATTGATTGCATTCATTTAGATGAGATTTCTCTTAGCCATAACTTCATTGTAAAAATATATCATTTCAGTTGATGAGATATGCTTTAAAATAAGGAAAGCAATAGCATGGTTGTAATTTTTTGTAAGCAGGCAATGAGTATTTTCAAAGAACATTGTGACTTTTGCCTTGCAGTATCTTCTTCAAGACAAGGCCTTTTACTTAAATACGAAGAGTCCAGGGGAAGAAACCCTTCATTGCACAGGAATCTTCCGATAATCAGATCTGCTTGGCGAGTGTTGGCAACAGGAATCCGGTGTCTTCCTTGTTTTTTCTCTCACGGTACAAGCAAGCGACTCATGCCTAATGTTAATCAGGATTGCGCAAAAGAAAAATCAAGTAGGAAACATGTTGCCTTACACCAGGAGTTTAGGTGATGACTCACTATTGTCGCCAAAACGGCCTTATGCAGACAGATTCCTATGCAATGAAGGGCTTTTTCCCACTGTATTTTTCACATACAAAACAAATTCGTAACAAAAAAAAAACCAATTTTGAAGCCAAAGTTTTAATTTATACACAGAAACTCGTTAGAATAAAGCTTTCTATTTGTGCGAGTCAAAAACCATATTTGGATGAACCTAAAGCTAAATAGCAATTTGACAAACAAACCTGTGTAAGCCACACATTCATCCCAGCCAGGTTTCCTCCAGGCAGCTTCTCGAAATTCTTTTCTCATTACAAGATCCTTGTAGCCTACAAAATAATGCAATTATAATAACACTACATTTTATGAAAAAATTTAATTTGTTTCTGGTTCCAGATGAATTCTGAGTTTATTTAAAACACTTCTTAACTATATTAAATGCTGTGTTTTCAAAAAAATATTTGAAAAAATCCTTTTTGTAATGCCATGTGAATTTCCGGTCTCCTTATTACAATAGCTTCTCTTGTGTATTATTTACATGAAGAAAAAAATCATAAATTTGATAATGTTGCAATGATAATATTACCCCTGATATAATTATGTATAATAAAACATCAATACATATATTTTTAGTATACCAAAATGTCAACAAATATTTAAAATAGGTTATTCAAAATGTTATAAATTTCAGGCTAATTCTGCTTTATTGTGTAGTTTATTTATTGCTACTAAAAAAACTAAACTTATCTTGATTTTAAATTTCTTCTCTCCAAGTTACAAGTTACATATTTTTAAACCTTTTAACTATTCAATCATAACAAACTAATACTTACTCCATATATGATGAACCATATACAATTGGCCGATTTGAGAGAAAAATCCAGCCACAGCACTGCTTTTTCGATAAGATACACCCCGTGCCCTATATAGAATAACAAAAAGTTTAGTAATTACAATAAAAGAAAAAAATATTTTTCACAATTTTAATCAAAACAGAAAAATCTAAAATTATGTAGCTTTATTAATCAAACATAACATCCTAAGTTTTTGTTTTAAACTAACTTTTGCTAGATAATGACCTTTAAAAACAAAATTATTTGCAATAATGAAAATACAGCAACGTTCCAAAAAAAAAATCCCATACATTTTTAAGAAATAAGTAATTCTTCATATATTTTTGTTAACGTCATATTTTATTTAATTGAAATTTAAAAGATATTTAGAACAAAAACTCACCAATTATTTCCCCATTCAATCATTGTACCAGGCTAGAAAAAAATATATTTTAAATGACATGATTTGAAACAGGACTAAATAAAACTTATTAAATACAAAAATATTAACCATAAAATATAAGTTCTTCAATCGCTATATCTTAAATAAATTATGACCATTCAAAACTAATTTTCACAGATATATTCACAATGTTTGATTACCTTCAAAACATATGATCGAATTTCATACATGCTATTTCTTTCTTGTGGCTCTGGATCACCCCAATAACTAAACGGCAGCATGAATTGATTGGTGCGGGAAACTATGTTTTTGACTAGACTTTTGGACAAGGTGCTAAGTTCTTCATCCTCATGATACATTTCGAAAACTTTGTTAGCATTTGCGTATCCTTCGTTGAATCTCCATATGTGTACTAAAAAATATAGTATCAAAACAATGAGGAAATATATACTACACTCCGGGCCAACCTAACTTGGGTAAAAACATAGAGTAAAAGTGCAGAGGGAAAAGCGTGATTGGTCTGTTAGTTGGAAACTCTTGTAAGGTAATATTTACATACAAAATTATCTGCATACAATTTAACCAAAATATACTCTTCATTCTGATAAAATTGCTAAAATTTCTCAAATAATATTCAAATCTGTTGGACCTTAAATGAAATTAATGTTTTAAACATGCTTTCTGGATGGATTCACAAATAATTTATGGAACTCTTTACATCTGCGGAAGGATCTTCTCCATAGCATATTTCTATTTACCCCCATTTTGTAAAAAAAAAACTATCCACAGTTACCCTTTGGTATGAAAAGTGGCAAAACATTTTAAGATTTAAAATTGTATTACTAAATCGTTTAATACGAAAATATTTTTCAATTTAGTTTTCATACTTTATACTACTTTATCCCTACCATTATTGTATTCGCTGTATTGAATTATTATTATTATTTTATTTACTTTATTACGATACAGCTGATATTAGTTTGCAAATATGAAAGTAAATTAATAAAGTAAATTATTAAATAATTTTGATAATATTTTGAGCTTATTTGAGATTATAGTTCTCTTAATATTTATTTGATTTTCATAGTTTTGCATGGTAGTAATATGAAAAGCGAAAAATTTTATTTAATAAATTGTCAACAGATATTTGAAAAAAAAAAATATTTTAAAATGTTAGAAATTTTCCACTGATTCTGCTTTCATTGCACATAGTTTTCACTGTTACTTACTAAACTGATCTTGATTCCCAATTTCTACTCTCCAACTTCCAACTAATTCTGAAGGCTCGGACTTTTGTTGAAGTTTTTGACTCAGTGCTTCACTAAAAAAATAAGAAACAAAATATTGAACAAGAAAAGTTACATTTTAGAATCTATACAAAAGAATTAAACATTTTCAAATAAAAATCATTAATTTTTAAACAAAAAGGTTTGGTAAACTTGCCATTGCAACTTTCAACTATGTAATGAATGATTTTTTTTCTCCATATGAGTTTTTGCTAAATTATGTTTAAAATTAAACACAAATAATTCTACACTGCTCTCTGTATGTTGTTAAACTTAACATAAACTGGAATACTTTAAACAAATCATACTTACTAATCTTTTAAATATGGGTCAATGCAATCAGGTTTTACATCATGAACTAGGAGAAAATATAAAGTTGAGCAATCCATATGATAAGCATACAAGCTTTAAAAGTAAAAAGTAATGTATAATAACGAATTTTAAATTTCAGAATTTTACAAAATAAAAATATAGTTAGATACACCAGGCAAAATAGTTTTTTTTTTGTATAAGGACTGGATAAAAGATTTTTAAAAAAAATTGGACAATTGGTTGAGAATTTTGATTAAGAAATTCTTAGTTTTACATCATGATTTTAATGATAGGATGAAAAAGCTCTTGGTAACTTCTTGGAGGATAAGTGGCGATATTTGGCAAAGATTAGCATGTTGTACCAATCTGTGTATACCTAACTTAAACGATTTGTGTGCAAAGAAAAATATTGTGCACAAATGCTTACTTTGGCTTAGTTGAAGAAAATCATGTGGTTGTGATTCCCCACAATAGCATAATTTTAAATATATGAATATGACTGACTATTGTTAATGGAAAAGTAAGTATTTAAAATAAAGGTACATTAATGAGTTCATTAGAATCAGCGTTTTCCCATAAGATCTAATATCTATAGAAGGCAAGTAGTCACTTAAAAGCTGCAAACAAAATAGGTCCATATCATTACATACTAGTTTGCTCAAGTATTAGGTTTCAGAATTATTATTAAATTGTAATCTCACTTTAAAAAAGAAATTGCTTGATGTTCTTAAAAATTTAAAAACATGGTAAATTTTTAAATGAAAAAGGATTTTTGCTGAATTTCACCAATAAATAAAATTACCTATGCATCAAATCATGCATCCAATCAAGCATGCAAAGTACAGCTAAGATATTTGACCGTTAGCAAGATTTTGCGAGATTCAGATTTAATGCAGGGTTACTATACATGTCTATTTTTAAGAAATAATGTTTAGTATATTTGGGCATTTTCATTGCTTGGTAACGTAACACAAATCGAGACCAGCCATAAAATCATAGCTGTTCCCATTATAATACCTTAGTAAGATGAACGCTTTAACAAAACATACATACTTTGTAGTTCATACACTCTTTCAGTGTCAGACAACAATTTGGAATGGGAATCCTTTCCAGGTTCTATCTTGCGAACATGCAATAGCTTACTAAGCCATCCTTCGCCACCTGCGTTAGCATGGACAATAGTGGATGTTGACAATGCCCTGAAAATAAAAGTGTTTTATTGGATGCTGTTTGTGTAAAAATTTGAGTTCATTCATGCTTTCACCTAACAAACAAAACAGACTTGTCACATGACTTTCATGTGTGTTAAGAACAAAGTTACTGTTTTAAAAAAAAGGCATGGAAATCTTTTCTATTTTATGGACGCATATTTTGTCGCACTGAAGCGTTGCCAGAAAAACACAGTATACACAGTTAAAGGTTCTCATTAAAATATTCAGTTTGGCAGTGGTTGTAATTATTTGGGGATTAACTAACAGCCTCAAAATTACTAGGTTAGTTTGAATTATCATTGAACTAGAGCTGCTATTGCCAAGACGGGCGTCGTAATTTATAACCACAGACAAGTGACGAGCCAATACCTGTGAGTAGGCACCCAAAGCATCAGTTAAAGGCGACATTGTATGCAGCATTGGGACTTTGGAGCATATTTAATGCATGCAATATCTCTACTTGGGGTAAGTCTTCATATCTGGCTGCACAAGCTGTTTATAGGTAGGCGGTTATTTTAGCGATGACCGGACCTGAACCTGGGACCTCCACATGCAAGGTAAATGCCTTAACTGACTGGGCTCCCCAGCTTCAACAAACTGACCCAGAGTGATCATCACCCAACGATGCCCCTGCTATGATGTGCTCAACCACGGTTGCTAACTTGCTGCTAATGCTCTCACTTACTCGCTGCTCAACACTGCACACAACTTCTTCTTCTTCTTTCTTATCCCTCTGATCTGGATCAGATCAGTTCCATGAGTCCCTCCGCCTTCAGTTTATCTAGAACAACATGAGGGCTACGCAGAAGGTCCTCCCGAGATAAGGCAATACATCGAAGTAAATGCTCGGCAGTGGCCTCGCTTGTGTTACACTTTGTACAAGTGGAGAAGATTTTGTCTCCCCCGGAGAACCTAAGAGTCCTAAGATGACCGGATTTGAGCCTTGTCAATGCTGTCTGGTCCTGTCTTACACCGTCAAAGCTCAGAGCACCTCCAGGGCTAGAGCCAGAGTACCAAGGATGAGGAGGTGATAGTTTCCAAGACGAGTTGACAAGAGCCTTTCTTCTGGAGTATATTTCATGGAAAGTTAAAGGCTCAGCAAGACGCAGGGGCAGAGATGACCCGTTCTTAGCCAAACTATCGGCGATGTCATTATATTTAAGGTTAACATGAGATGGTATCCATTGAAAATGTATAATGGAGGACCTGGATATCATCTTAAGTTTTTCAAAAACACGGATGCCCCGTTGGTCAACAATATTCCTCCAATTTTCAAGATACTGTATAACGCTACGACTATCTACAAGTAACCAAATATCTCCGACGAGTTGTCGTTCTAAAGAAAAGTCTAGAGCCATGTCAATGGCAAATAGTTCTGAGCCGAAGACGGAACTAAAATCAGCATTCCGTTGTTTGAGCAAGGTTTCTTCACTGCCGGATTTAATAAATACCCCGCTTCCAGTATGGCCATTTTCATCTTTACTACCGTCAGTATAAATCAGTACAGCACCAGATGGTATATTATTGATTACTTCCAGAGCAGCTTGTCTTAAGAATTCAGGATGTTGAGAAGATTTATTGGTGTAAGTCAATAGTTCTGTATGGAAGTACACATCAGTCAGTGAGTCAAGGGGGGAAGCGATAGGCTTTAGAGAGTTAGACGAAACAGAGGGTTTCAAAACATCTGCACACAACTAAACTCATACACCACACGCGCAACCTCAATATACTATCTGCACCAGAAGGCACTGCATTCCCACCAGTAATCTAGTTAACATCGAAAAAAGTGGTATAAAAAGCCGTAGCAACTCATGTCCACCTTGGGGATTCTTTTAGTGGACAATGGGTAGCTGAGGCAGCAACGAATTCATATCATTTTCAAAATAATTATTAATAAATTACAAATTTTAAATGACTTTATTCATTGTCAAAATGGAAATGTAGTGTTTGTTTAACAAGGGTAAAGCCATCTATCAAATACAACTGTTGAATATTGACAATTTCCCGAAACATTCCGGATTTGGAAGAAAAAAAATTACCTGGCTCCACTTAATAAAAACAATTTTTTATTCTCCCTACATAATAAACTACGAACTAGTGGTAACATTTTACAAAATTTTAACTTTATATCTTTGAAAAAATAACTATTAGATACAGTTGGATTTTAACTAAAAAGAAAATTAAATCTTATAAAAAAAATAGCAAAATTTGACTATCTTTAGTAAATAAATAAGTAGGTGCTTGCGATTTTTCACATCCACCGGATAAAAACGTTGGAGCGCCATCTATCCCATTGATACTTAAGCAGAGACCAATTTGAAAAGTTCGATTTAAAATGAAATATATATATTTTTAAAATCATTTTTCAATTCGTCTCCTCCTTTTCAAAATTCTTTCAACTAAATATTTCTGGCAATTACAGAGTAATTTTTATTGAAACTAGTCAAAACTGATTACAATAAAAAAAATTAAAAATTAATTAGGTTAGGTAATTGTTAATTCATTCAGTTTTATCTTCAAAACATTCTATAGATTTATAAAAAATCGTTTTATTTACGCCTGCTCTTCAATATTAGAATGTAAAATAGAATGTTATTTTTTATTTTTCAAGTAAAATATTTTTATACCGAGAATTATATAAAATACTAGAATTGTTTTTCAATCTTTAATTATTATACTACAGATTTCAAATATATTAATATACATATCAAAATATATTGTAATGAAGAATTTTACTTCAAAGTAAATTAAAAGTAAGAATTTTTTAATGTATTTAAAAGTTTCTCTCTTGAATATTTTTTTTTAATTCTTCCATTTATTTCGAATATGAAAATAATGAATGAATACAACAGTTAGTATTTACAATTTTTTTTAAATTATGTTAAGCTTTTTTGCATTGAAATGATAGATGGCGATATCATTTCAATGGCAAAAAAAATCTTATCATTTATATTTAATAAGTTCCAAACTAATCAATATGTTTTTTCAGACAGGACTGATGACAGCAGGTTATGGGGGCTTTCGGGGTAAAACGAACTTAAGCAGATGCCGGAAAAACATAACCCTTTTAAGGTATCCTCTATGTATCCATCTACATTCGAGATAGATTTTTTGAAAACAATTTTTTATTTAGCATATAAATTATCAAAAAAATATATAGAAAAAAAAGTCGAGAATACAAACTCATTTTTAGCTATTACCTATGTTGTTAAATTAGGGAGTAAAACATCGTTACGCAAAATCTTATTTTATAAAATCTACTTAAATTAAAAAAAAAAACCCTTTTACTACCTTACATTACTAACCCTGTTGAAGGCAATGAACTAAAATGTATAAAGGAAATATTTAAAAGGGAAAAATTATTGTCCATCGAGACACAATCCTCAGGGGTTTTCGTTAAAAAATTGTTTGTTTTTTTAATTGCTACTTTGAAAAAACCATCTATAAAAAATGAAATTACATATAGAACCCTATAATTCTAGGTCAGTACCTATAAAACAATTTTATCAATATGCTGGAATTAAAATTGGTGAAGGTATCCATAAAACTTTTTGTGAAATCGTATTTTAGGCGAGGGGGTTCAATCATGTTTTACCTAGGGGGCTGTTGCCCTTCAAAGATATTGATACTTCCTCTTTTAGGTCACATTTAAAGAAATGTTTGAATAATGGACATTTTACACAATTTCGTAAAACTTCTAAACGCACGGAAAGAAACAAAATATATATGCGGGATATCAAGATAAGATACAGGTGTATGTACTGTGTGTGCAGATGGTGCAGGAAACTCTTTGAAAAAGGTGATGTACAAAATTCGAATATGCTAATGACGCATTGCAGTAACTGTAAGGAGTGGTATCACAAAAAATGTTAAAAGATCACAAAAGTTGTTTTCAGTAAGGAAAACTACATTAGAATTGTATGAACATGAACTATTGGAAATTCTGAGCTTTTTTTATGCGTAATTACATGATACATACTATATTTTATATAATTATATTATATTTTATATTTTAAAGTATTTATTATGGATATACATATATAGTAAAATTTTATATTTTTTTCACCAACTTCAAGCTTGATATATATCCATATTATAAACTTAAATTTTAGCCACATTGACATTTTTTACATTGTTAATTTTCATTCATTATTGTAACAAAGTCATCAATTTAATGTTCTTTTTTGTAGGAAATTTTAAGGCTGTCTATATTGTGCATAGAATTATTTTAATTATTTTAGAATATTAGCGTACAAACGATTGTACTGAAATATAAGTACGTTTTATAATCAGTAGAAATTTTCTTACAAATATCATGAAAGAATAAAAGTACATTCCATTACTTTATAAAAAAAAAGTGCTAGTGGCTTGTTTTTATTAATAATTTGTTTATTTCGGAAAATTGAACACTCAATGAAAACTAAAAACTACTACAAACTAAGCTCAGAAGAGATAAGTAAATATCCTTGAAAACTAAAAATATATAAATATATAAAAAAAAATTCATATGAAACGCGCGTAAAACCTCATGTAAAATATCTTTATGTGCCTTTATGCCTAAATTTGCATAGAAAACCTTATGTTTAAAAATTTATACAATTTTATTATAAAAAAATATAAAATGTTAAAAATTAAAATCTTGTGTACCTTTTTTGCTTGAAAATTATCGGGCTTTTCAATCATTTAATAATTTATCTTTTAGCTCTAGGAAATAAAATGTTTTACACTATGCAGGCACAATGCTTGTCAAATTTAATGAACCTTTTATAACTTTTTTTTTAGTATAAATTCCATTTTTTCTTAAAAAGTAATCCAAATAACAGAACTAAATTATTTTTTGTAAATTTTGTTTTATTCAGTATATTCGAAGAATTAAAAAAAAATCTATTTCAGATAGAAACTTCTTCAAATGTATTCAAAAATTCTCCAATTTACTTTTAATATACTACTTCTAAGTAAATTCCTTCATTACTATTTTGATACATATATATTTTTTAAAATCCGAGTATAATAATTAAAGATAGAAAAAAAAAGAAAATTCTAGTATTTTATAGTACAAAAATATATTACTTAAAAAAAAACATTCGATTTTACATTCTGATATTGAAGAGCAGACGTTAATTAAGGAATTTTTTTTAATCTATGGAATGTTTTAAAGATAAAACTGAATGATTTTTTTTAAATTTCATTGTAATCAGTTTTGACAGTTTCTATAAAAATTAATTATTCTGTAGTTGCTTGGATTATTTAGTCTAAGAAATTCTGAAAAGGTGGAGACGAATTGAAAAATGATTTTAAAAAATATTTATATTAAATTAGAAATCGAACTTTTCAAATGGGTCTCTGCTTAAGTATTAATAAGATAGATAGCGCTACGATTTTTGCCATTCTTTTACATCTCTATGACGTCATTTTATCCGGTGGATGTGAAATCGCAAGCACTAAAAAAGTAAACATTGGTTGAAAGTAACAGTATATATTATATTTTAAAAAATATATCATTCGCTGATTAAATATGCAAGCATTTGTGATTTTAATTTAATAGCTTCCAGGGATTATTTCATTAAAATACTTTTCAACTTTTAATGAAATAGCTATGCAAACTGTCAGGGGTCAGGATCGCAGTTCTACTTTGTAAGTTCTTGTTTTGTAATGGCAACCATATAAGCTTGTAGTTGTTATGCCGTGTGTTTTCAAATTTTTAACTTAAAATTTCTTTAAAAGTATTTAAATATCTACTGGATATTATGCTTCATGTAACAAATCATTTTGTGAAATATGACTTGTAATCCTACGGGTAAGTGAAAGCTTTGATAAAAAAGTTACATTTTAAGTACTTTTAACTTCGGTTAATTAATAGCGCCAAATCTATTTTGATTACAATTCCTATGATTCCTTGCAATTATGTGGTATTACTTGTGACACCCCTTGGGAATAACTTATGTAAATAAGAAAATAAACAAAAGTCAGGTGTCGATTAAAGTTTATTTAGAATTAATGAAATCACATCTGTCACTGAATATATACGGCAAAGTCACATTTCAAATATAAACAACTAGCATTTAAAGATAAGAACAAAATCAATTTAAAGTTCTACTGAATAAACGATTAAAAGTTAAAAGTCTTAAATTTACAACAGAAATATTTAATTTCGATGACTCGATACACTTAGCTGCGGAACTTGCGGAGGCGGGCGAACGTGGCGGTCAGGTCTCAACCGGAACCATTGACGCCTAACCCCGGGACTGTCACGGGAGGCTCCTGGGTATGGTTGTTCTTGGTACACTGGAAGACTTCAGACCATCATAGCACTTGAGGGATTCACGAATTGAGAAAACGAGAAGCGTAGCCTGCCAGCAGGACTACGGAAACACACAAACGGCGCAAGCACTAAATGACAAGCGCGGGAAAATGATAAGAGCCACAGTCTTCTTGAAGAGAGAGTCTTTTATACCAGCCCGAGAGTCCGATTTGCATAACATCGGCGGCTTCTTTGGGCTTTTCCCCGTAATTTTTGGCTGCGTTGAGGCCGGACCGCCACACTCCCCCTCCTCCCCAAACCACATTCCTACAGGGAAAATGAAACAATGTCAGTAAAACATTCAAAAACAGTACATTCAAAGTTAAAACATTCAAATTAGCACATTTAAAAAAAAAATACTGTTATGGCAGAAATTTTTAATTTACATCTTCATCAACTCTGACAGTACGGTAGCTAAAGCAACTAGAATAAAACAGCTATTCCAACCTGCTCATTACCACTGCACTGTAAAACTCATATCCGTAGATCTCCGGATATGTATAAATTTCCTTAGAGGAAATCACAAATGCGGTATTTCTAAAACAATCAAAAAACTTTTAGTTAGTATATAACAAGAAACAATTGGGCCGGCCAAAACTCAAAAAAATTAACACGACGTCATACGTATACTTAACAGGAAACCTCACATTCAGTAAATATCACATAAACACATACAAAAAAAGTTCCTACACTATGAAACACTATAACTTGTATAGCACCCCTAGTATGCAACTTTTATTTCACAATCATTCATGCACAATAAATAACAAAATTACAATTACCATTTATTTATTTTTTTTTTTTTGACAGAAAGTCAAAAACACAATAACAATATTATTTTGTACTGAAAGTCAGAAATCCCACTCACTCTTCCCCCGTCTCTCAAAAAAGGACGCGTCTTTACTTTAACTTGACAATTAAAGCTTGACATGGGGAAAACTTGACTTTAAACTTCAAATTGAACATACATTTAAAAGAACTTTTCCTAAGCAAAAACTCATTTCCCATAACCCTTGAAAAAAAGTAAACTTGGCTATGTTCGACGATCACCAAAATCTATCACCCAAACACGCCCATCTCGTGTTCAAGGTTTTTTTTTTTTTTTAAATTAAAGTATATAAAACCCAATAATGTTAATCTAATCCAACAAATTACTCCAAAAAAACTGAAATTTCAAAATTTTGATTAACTGACCACACGAAACTGATGAAGCTAAATGAACTGAGCCGAACCCCGTACGTCTATTTAGATTTCAGGGAACGTAAGCCTGCCAATGCCCTATAATCCACTCTAGGCTTTCGCGTAGGTCTGACAATTCTACTCGTTGTCACAGGTGATTCCTGAGCAGCAACATTGTCAGGGCCATCTTCATGGTTCACAATCATAGATCCATCCGGCCCAGGGTCATTACTTGAATCCAAAAGTCGAATGTCGACGCTCGGTCCCGCCGCGAAAATGTCCATAGGTGACAGAGGATCGAAGTTCATTTCAGTTAAATTACTTTGATCGAACAACATCTTCAGGTTATCACTTGACGAACATTCGGAAATTGAATCGGTCAAATCGGGAGACACTATTTCTTTATCGTCACGTCCTGTGTAAGGCTTCAAATCGGCAATATTGTGCGTGCCCAACCTCCGGTTCGTTCGATCTTCTACCAACCGGTATGTCAAGTCGGAGACAACTTCGGTGATTCGGCACGGACCTTCCCATTTAGGCATAAATTTTGAAATCTGATGTCTATCTAGAGACGAAAGATGATGAGTCCTCAGCCATACTAGATCACCCACGGCATAAACCTTGTGCTCACGTTTCTTGTCATACCCACGCTTTTGACGGGCCTGGTTCTTTTCTTCGGTATTCTGAACTTTTGACAAAACGTCTTCAAACTTCTGGGCAGCTTCCCATCGGTCATCTCCTACCATACCATCCCAGGGCAGCTGGACGGATATATTTTAAAAAAGACAACCACAATTAAAAACATTAGTACCAAAAACCCAACGAGTGTTACAGGATCCATTTCCAAAAGAACGATTAATTCAATCAATTTTTTTTTTTAATTATATTTACTTCAACAATTAAAATTTAATTACGTTAACTACTAATATTTACAAAGGTCAGTACCTTATGATAAAAGTATAGAGGAAGAGGAATGGGATATCGCTTATCATTAAGACAAATCTTATAACCACAAACAACACACTTATTCCACAATAAAAAAAATTACCCCTTTACTATTAAAGCCTAAAGTTTGTTATATATATTCCATTTGAATAATCACAGCATACAGACCATAATATACCAATATTAGCCTATTCCCGCCTACAAGTCCCAAAACAATCACCAGCAAATATGCATGTGTAGTCACTCTAAATATTATTTAGATGGACACAATACTTAAAACAAAATAATCAATCTCCCTCCCTCTCAAAAAAATATTAAATGTATAAAACAAGAAATATTTTTATTTAAGCTTAAACTTATAGTACCAAAAATTCAAAACTTAGCTTAGGGAAATTTTGTAGCACAAGAACAAGCCGCTACCCAGTAACAGATGCAAATGCAGAAATTCGAAGATGTCGCGGACGCCAATCTGTGACACCCCTTTGGAATAACTTATGTAAATAAGAAAATAAACAAAAGTCAGGTGTCGATTAAAGTTTATTTAGAATTAATGAAATCACATCTGTCACTGAATATATACGGCAAAGTCACATTTCAAATATAAACAACTAGCATTTAAAGATAAGAACAAAATCAATTTAAAGTTCTACTGAATAAACGATTAAAAGTTAAAAGTCTTAAATTTACAACAGAAATATTTAATTTCGATGACTCGATACACTTAGCTGCGGAACTTGCGGAGGCGGGCGAACGTGGCGGTCAGGTCTCAACCGGAACCATTGACGCCTAACCCCGGGACTGTCACGGGAGGCTCCTGGGTATGGTTGTTCCTGGTACACTGGAAGACTTCAGACCATCATAACACTTGAGGAATTCACGAATTGAGAAAACGAGAAGCGTAGCCTGCCAGCAGGACTACGAAAACACACAAACGGCGCAAGCACTAAATGACAAGCGCGGGAAAATGATAAGAGCCACAGTCTTCTTGAAGAGAGAGTCTTTTATACCAGCCCGAGAGTCCGATTTGCATAACATCGGCGGCTTCTTTGGGCTTTTCCCCGTAATTTTTGGCTGCGTTGAGGCCGGACCGCCACATACTTGCTTCTAGTATTGTTTAATAAGTCTTTGTGTTAATATTTTAATATTGTGTGCTAAAAGGTTCAATATTATGTGTACACATAATCTTGTGTACTTGACAGGTTCGTTCAGTTTTGTAGCTTGTTTACCTTGACAGGTTTCATTTCAATCGTATCTTATTATAGGCTTGTAAAAAATTGAGACTGGTCCGATTTATATAATACGGATTAAGATTGGCCCTATTTATATAATTCAGATGTCATCCTATTCTGATTTTATACAAAATATACCCGTCTTGCCTTCCAGGCTACTGCCTAGGGGCACATGAAATTCAACAACGTACAAAATATAATAATTAAGCTATATTTCAAATCAAATCCTATAATTAAATACAAGTTTGAATTTCTGTGATTAATGGATAGTGGAGTTGGTCAGAGAATAAAGACTAGTATAATCAAATGATGCTGTTTGAATGGTGGATTATGATAATTACACAGCAATAAAAATTGACTACAGCCAGCCTGTTTTCTGGCTGCATGTCTAAATAATCAAACTCTAGCTCAAACACTGAATGGTAAATATTTTCTTTCATTTACTCTTAAGGAATTTGAGTACAATTTGTTTATAATATTTTATTATTTTTAGATGATCACCATCTAGAGCTTCAATTCCTGCAAGAAGCATACCATGGTGCTAGATAATTTGAAGCATTGGTGCTGATTTACGAAAGCTTGGCAAAGCCTTACATACCTAACTTAAGGCATAATGTCAGCAATAGAAGATTTGATTGAAGAAGAACAAGCTATTCCTATCAACCTAAAGGACATTGCAAAGTTTTTGACGATCAATCCTGATGATGTAATTACTGCTCATTACCAAACTGTTTCTTCTCTTGTTACAGAATTGATTGATGTTACAACAAATAATTATCTTGAGGAAAAAGGTTTTGTCACCACACCAAACAAGTACACTCCTGCATCAGAGTCCCAAAAATTAGCATGTGATGTATCAAGCCTTCATAGTTCTGAACTTGATGAGCTCAAAACTGAAATAGAATCTGAAGTATCAAGCCATTCTGATTCTGAACTTAACATTAGCCCGACCAAAGTTGCAATAGATTCTGAAGAAACAGAATTAAGCTTATCAAACCTTAATAATTCTGAACTTAACAATAGTGGAACCAAAGTTGCAATAGAATCAGAAGAAACAGAGTGTAGCATATCAAATCTTAGTAATTCTGATAGTGACCAAGACAAACACGTACTAGAATCAAATGATCAAGTAAATGTTGTAAACTTTACTGATTCCAAAGGCCATGACACTGATGTGAACCAATGTCAACCTCCAACACAATCAGAGATCCAGAATTCAATATGTGTAAAAACAAGTCTTAATGTTTCTGAATTAAATAACGCAATAGATATAAATGAAGACAAAATAGATGTAGCAAACCCTAATATTTCTGAAAGCTGTGACACTGATGTTAGCAAAAGCCAACCTCCCATAGAATCAAAAGACTCTGCGAGTGAGGTACTCAATCCTAATAACTCTGATGAACTACCTGTTCGAAGAAGTTCCCGCATACAGCGTAAAACTGTGCAAAATGATAACAAAAAGAAAAACAGCAAAAAAGATTCTAAACAGAGTAAGACTCTAAAAGTTATTGAAAAAGATCAAAGTGATGTCGAAATCGCACAAGCAGCAACAATTGTCAAAGAAGAACCAGGTGAGTCTGATTCAAATAATGACACAAAAAACAAAAATGAGTTACCCAAGAGAACTGCAAAGAAGGTGCAACCAAGGGAAGTTGTACCAACTTCCAATGAGAAACCTAAGAAGACTTATAACAAGAAAAAGAGACTGAGTTCTGTAGAACTTGACAAATCTATTGATCAAGCTATCTGTGATGTCATCAATGCTTCTAAAATTGAAGATCCTCAAGTTGATGATTCGAAAACCAAAAGTGCAGGCATGACTCCTTGTGTTGGAAACTCTAGTGTGTTGCCCATAGAAGCACCGCTTTCAGAAGCTCCAATATCCATTCCAAAATTAAATGGTCCTGAAAATCTGGAAAGTACAGATAAACCAGCTGAATACGCTCCAAAACCTGTAAAACTGAAGTCTCGTTGGTGTAGGTCCAGTGAACTAGAAGAAATGCTCAATATTGTTCCAAGTCAAATAAATAACTTGTCGGAGATGTCTGTTGGCGAGAATATAACATCTACTTCAGTGGAGACAACTGTATCAGAGGAGCAAGGTTTATACTTCTTAATATTTTTGGAGTTTTTCTTAAAGGAGAATGGGGAAGTTAGCTGGGTCTCCTAACCAAAATTTCTTCTCTCTGTGGTAATCCAATGCCAAAAATTTCTTAAGAAAAATTACTCTGTCTGTATTGACTATTTTTGCAGATGTATTTTATTGTAAATATATGATAAATGTAGCTATCTTGAAATAGTCCATATTTTCTCTTTTTGAAATTAGTGTGAATATTTTTTTTTTAAAAAAATTTCAGTAATTAATTTTACAGCACAATATTTGTACCAATTTCAAAAAGTAGAATTATAGTGAAGCCAGTTACATTTATCTTATACAAAAACTTAATAAAAATATTCGATTCAAACAGTCTTAAAAAAAGTGTGTGTTTTTTTTCAATTGGATTAACAATGAGCGAATACTTTACATTGGAAACTAAGAGCTACTCCCATTCCCTTTAACTATATTTTAAGTCATTAAATGCTTAGTTTTTCTCTTGAAAATTAATTGGTAGTTATAAACATTGTCTCACTAATGTATAGTAACCTATTTTACATTTGGTTTAGCAACCTAGATTTATAGTTCAATATTTCTTAGTGGTTGAATGTTATGATAGCGGTAATGATTGCTGTAAAATTGATGTGTTTCTTTTATTTATAACCATTTAGGAAGATATGATAATTCATAGCTCCCTAAATGGTTATAAATAAAATAAGAAAATGGAAATAATAAAATAAAACTGAGTCTTATTATTTCAACTTAAAAATAAATTATTAGTTAACATAATATAGGAAATTTGTGTTAGTCTGTAATCTTTTTGGAATGCATTTTTCCCTCTTTTTGAAGTTCTTTAACCTTTTCATTTAGGAAATAGTACAAATCCTGAGAACATGGAGATTGAAGAATTAAAAGTTGAAACGGATGGCAACAGTGAAGAAAGAAATGAGACGAAAGTCGTGGAACGACCTGATTATGAACATATTGACGACAATATATATCTATTTACAAAGTAACCACATTTCTAATTTCTTTAGTTGATCTGTCACATTTTTCTGTGGTTTTGCATAATTAAATGTCAAGTAAATTATTAATTTACATTTATTTCTGAACTCTTAGGAAAAAATCAAAAAGTAAAAAGCAAGTCAGACGGATGGTCTGCGACTGCACTCTTACTAAAGAAGAGCAAGAGTGTGGTGTACTAGGGTGTAAAGAAGAATGCTTAAATAGGTTGCTTATGATAGAATGGTTAGTAATTTTGATCTACTATACATTAATTTTGTGCTTTAAATTTTTTTATAAAAATAAATTCTCAATGTTTATTATGTATAGTTCCTAGGGACTTAAATATCCTTAAATGCTTTATGTCCTGATTGGCAACTGAAATTCTGAATGAAAATAACTCCTTTCAATGTCACGGAGGCACAGAGCACCAATGAGTAAAGTAGAAACGAAGGCTGTAAAGAATATAGGTCACTTGAAACAAGCCTGTTATAAAAATGTCTGCGAGTGCTTTCAAAACCTCTTATTTATACTTCATACTGATACTTGCCCAAATGAAGTTTAAAGAATTTTTTTAAAGGAAATTGTTGAAAATTAATGGCTATGAATCTTAAATCTATGCATTGATATAAAAAAGTTATTAAAAAATTGTCTTTGGTAGGGAAGGGGCCAAAAGAGGATATTGTGTTTGTGGCTTTTACAAAAGGACATTTGTCTTTTTCTAGTGGTACAAAAGTAAATCTAGCAGAGTGCTTAACATTTATTTGTTAATACAGCTCTAAAATTAAGACTGTTACGCTTTGACTAATGTATATTTAAATATGATTGTAAAGCTTCTTCACATTTTCAGTGGATACCGGTGTCCCCTTGGCGAGGCATGCTCAAACAAGAGGTTTGAAAAAGTAAGTCTTCTAACTTTACTCTGTTTTCAATATGCTTTTTAATCATGTCATATAGGTTACATGTCAATTGATTTTTATTTATTTAGAAACAATATGTAAAATCTGAAATATTTAAAGCTGAGAAAAAAGGATGGGGCCTGCGGCCACTAGAAGACGTGTCACGGTAAGTCTGCAAATTTAGTTAACCTATGTCCTATTTACTTTTTAAGTAAATGCAGAATGTCAAAATCTGCACAAATTATAATAGTCCCTGTTTTTAGGTTTTGAAAAACCTAACAAAATAGCGAGATTGTCTTGAAGTAAAGAAGTTAAATGCCAATTAATGCTTTTTACTCTGGTTCCTAAAGTCTCCTATATACTATTTGCTTCAGAAGAATCAAATTATTCTAAAATAATTAGATTATTCTAGTTTTACATCTGCAAAAGATTTGTTGCCTCCATATCTGCCAAGTAAAATATCTTACGCCTTTCTTTGCAATTTTTTTCTCTGTTGTGCTTACAATCATTTTATGTGTCTTTACAGAAAAGGAGCATTCTATTTTATGTATTTTTTTTCTCTTTTTAGTGATGATCTTATAATAGAATTTGTTGGAGAAATTGTGAACCACAAAGAATATAGGCATCGGATTAAACTATATGCTAAAGAAAAGAAGGTCCATTCTTACTTTATGGCTTTTAAGACTGATGAAATTCTGGATGCTACTATCAGAGGAAATACTAGTCGCTTTATCAATCATAGCTGTGATCCTAACTGTGAGACACAAAAGGTAATGTTTTTTTGGTATTAAACTTCCGAACTGCCTGAAAATTTTCAAAGATGTATTGTATGGTTCTTTAGCTTGCATAAAATTTATCGTGGATTTTTAATAAATTAAATATTTGTTAAGAAAATCAGTGCTAGGTTTGTTTTTGAATGTATGATCTCAAAATCATTCCCTAGTGAAAAAAAATTGAATATCAATTAAAATTCATTATTTATAAAATTGACAAATTTATGTTTATTTTAAAAACTGGTGCATAAAATACGGAAAAGCAGAGTCCAATGCTCAGAAGGTTGAAGCTCCCTGATAACCTATTTTTATTTATGATTAGATAAGAGAATTCACATATATGAAGAGTACGCGGGAAAACCGCTTTATTTCGTGGAAGGGTTTCCTTAATAGGCTCTTTGGGGATGATAGCCTAAACTGGCGTAAAAAAACGGTTACTCGCTTTCTTTATCTTTCGCGGCAACCCTGATTCACGCTAGAGATAAGCACACACGTTTGTATCGCAAATGAAGAACCGAAAGAGAAACCGGTTTCCGTCGCTAATGTCCGCCAAGCAGACACAATTATGGAAAGGGAAAGACTCTAAGGAAATCTATCGGTTCTTCCCGTGTACTCTTCATACGTGACATTTATATACAAATGTTTGCTTTATTGAAAGGCTGTGTGTGTGGCATATTGTGTACAGTTACACTTTAATAACGAAAAAAATTACAATGTTAGCTTTCAATCTTATTCACATGAATATAACTTCATTTCATCGATTCCAGAACTTAATTTAAAATAAAAAAAGTAGCCTATAGATAGCTTTTTCGGAAATTTTAGAGTGAAACAATAAAATTTCATGTTAGTCTTTATGCTAAATTGACACAGGATTTTTTTTTAATTATTACATGGATTTATTATAACTGGCTATATGTGTAATTTTCCAGTGGACCGTAAATGGTGAATTAAGAGTCGGAGTGTTTGCCAAAAGATCCATTCCTGCTGGAGAGGAATTTACATTAGATTACAAATTTCAGACATATGGGTAAAGTACCTTTTTCTCATTACAATCATTATTTAAAAAAAATTATATTCCATAATTTTTTTTTTAAATACTTTTTAGGCGAGAAGTCCAAAAGTGCTTGTGTGGATCTCATAATTGTTCGGGTTTGATTGGAGGTGGTAAAAGAATTACTCTTGATGCTTATGGTATTTCAAAGCCAGGAGCAAAAAGGAAAAAGGGTGTTGAAGACAAAAAACGAGACCTGGATGAAATTACTGTAAGTATTATTTTTTGTCTTTTATATACTTCCACATAAAGTCCTACAGTGGTGGCCAAAAGTGTGGACACATTTTGAAAGTTCCATGTCTTTCAACTGTTACCTGTGTTCTTGCATCTATTAAATTTCGCTTAAATACAAACATTTAAATATTAAATTAAAGGTAATTTAATATAGAATTTCATTAAAAAGACAGAATTAAAGTATCTGTATTACAAATACAGTTATGCTCATTTTAGTAGAACAAAACAAGCACAATCAATGGATTCTCTTGTGCTGAAATTGCAATACAAGTTGGTGGTTCAATGACTTACAAAACTAAGACAGATCATACTATTTGTTGCATAACTTATTCGTAATACAGATATTGTAATACTGTATTTATTTTAATTCTACATGAAATTAATTTGATGATGATGTTGTGTCCATGGATATAGATTATATGGGACCAAAGGTCTCATAGACGGCTTCAGCGATCTGCAGACAGTGGTCCTCATAAAGATTAAATTACTTTTAATTTGAAAAACAATTGTTTAATTTGATATACAAAAAAATATTCTGTAATCACACAAAGTTGAAAAATATGAAACTTCCAAAAAGTGTCCACACCTTTGGCCACCACTGTAGGTCAATTATATTTCATAGATATTTAAAAATTAGATCTTTTAGATTAATTAGATTGGATTTTCTTTAGATCTTTAAAAATTATTAAAACTATTTGTCCTAAATAATTTTTTAAAAAAACCTTAATTTAATCTATTTAGTCCATAAAAGCTCTAATTGTTTGAATCAATTGGGCTTGCATGAAAATGAGAATAAAGAAATCAAATAATACTTAATTTCTAAAAATGTTTTATCTACTATGGCAACTAACTAATGACAATTTCATTTTAAAAAAACAAACTACAATTCAAGTAAATTTTTGTTTTCAGTTGGAGGATGAAATTGAGAAACTCAATACTAACAAAGGTCTTCGCAATAAAGAGGAAACTCTGAAATTGGCTAGGCTTATGGTTCGTGCAGATGAAAGCAGTACTCGTCACCAGTTGCTTGACATAATTATTGTATGTATTATACGCTTTCTAGTTTGTAAAAGTTTAATAAATTCTTGCTTAGTTTTAAATGCATGTAATTTGCTGTGTGTAAGTCAATTTGTAGGTGTCATTTTTAAAAGGTTTTTTTTTTAATATTTATTTCTGCCATATAAAAATAAATTATAATTTAAAATTAACTAAGTACTTTAATCAATAATAGGATTTTTTTAAAAAAATATTTTGCTTTGAGGTAATACAATATACATTTTTTTTACTTTTATTTTTATACCTACTTCCATACATAATTGTAATAGTATTTGTTATTTTTTTTAAAGTTAAATTATCTTTTTATTTTTCCTCATTTTTTTAAAAAAAAGTATTTCTTATTCTGATTAGTTAATATGTAGTTATATTTTTTTAATAGAAAACTGAACAGTCATCATGCTTGCGTTTGTTTTTGGATTATCATGGCCTGCCTTTAATGTGGAGTTGGATGACAGATATTGTAGAGTTAGACTTAAAAGCAAAGGTTTGTGTTTTCATAATCTAACTGATAGCCTTTTACTTTAACTGTAAAACTAGAGTTGTGTTTGCTACTTTTAATTACCATGCAATAAATGAATACATTTAGAGGTAATTCTGTACCTTAAAACCTAAATTTTATGGCAGCTGACATTTTCCCATGCATGACTTTTTCAAAAATCTTATTTCAGTCAAACCTTGTTAACGAGAACTCGCTTAAGATGAACTGAAAACTTTTTCCCAGTCTATAAAGCTTTGAGCTAATGCTTAAAGAATACCTTAAATTGAACTCGCTTAGAGATAAATACTGTTCAACCCGAACAAAATTTTTCAGAATTTGACTTTTTTTCTTACTCATTCAAAGTTCCGTGGAGCAAATGAAAGAAAGCATTGAAAAAATGGCAACGAACAATATAAAAATAAATTGTGTTCTACATTAACACATGTGTTAGTGCGTACTATCTTCTCAATTACATTTTGTAAAAATGATGCATTGTTCTTAATTGTTGTTCCATAAAAAATTTCCTACTTTTCTACAGTACGTATTATCCAAATGAGCTTTATTAATTGAATTACTAATTGTATACAAATACAAATACAAAAATTGTCGACCAACAACAGGCCAGAGGCCCAGCAAGGTTGGTCCAAAATAAATCTAATTCTTTACCAGTTTCCAATAGTTATCAAGATTCTTCTTAAAATCTTCCACCCTCTTCGAATACACAACATGTTCTGGTAAAGCATTCCACTCATTGACGACTCTATTGTAAAAATAATGTTTTCTAACCTCCCTTCTAAAGCATGATTTATTCAACTTCTGACAGGGTGGCGACAAGACCGGGAAATCAGGGAATTCTCAGGGAAATTTGCAATCCTTAGAATATCAGGGAAATCTCAGGGAAATTTACCTATTACCCCCAAATTAAAAAAAAAAACGGAATTTTTTTCGACGTAGCGGAACCGATCCTTTTGAGGATCCGTTCATTTGACCTTGTTCACTCTGGACCGACCCATTACCAGCGATCTCGGAGGGATTTCCCGGTCTGTAACGGGTCTTTCATTCGACGCGATATAGAGGATCCGGATGATCGTTCCCTTTGTGGATTCGTTCTTTTGGACCCGTTCACTCCGGACCGACCCATTTGTAGCGTTAGCGCGCTCGGATTGGAATGAGTTTGTTTATTGTTATTGTTTCGTTCTCTATGGTTTCGTTTGTAAGCATGCTATAAAAATGCTAGTGAATTCCGCTTTCGTTTATATTCGTGTATTATTTTAAAGATGTAAGCGTCAGGAAACTAAACAAACAGTATCAAGTTTTTTAGACTCTTACTCAAAACAATTCCCATGCATCGGAATTTCTAGGAAAGGACCCGATTTCCCTTTCTGCGCAGTGTGTGCTTGTGATATTAAAATTGCTCCTGGTGGTTTAAGTGACATTAAAAATCACATCAACTCGAAGAAACACACTGAAAGTGTTGAAAAAACATCTAAAATTGGGAAATTTTTTAGTTCTGGTGAAAACGATAGTGAAGTTAAATATGCGGAATTTTTAAAATGTTTACTTTATGAAAATATCAAGAACCACTGTAGGAAATGTTAATTATATATTTTGTGTTGGGAGATAAAAGATGAAAATCTCTGGCTATGGAAAAATTAATGCAAAGTTAGTCTATTTTTGTGTTTAAATTATTTTTATATGTATTACTTCAAAAATTAGTTTTAAAACAAAATTTGAAGTCAGGGAAAATTTTTGAAAATATTCTGGAAATCAGGGAAATCTCAGGGAATTTTACATTTCAATTTCTGTAGCCACCCTGTCTGACCATGCCCTCTGGTCCGGCTATTTAAGGTAAAACCTAAGCCCTCCATGTCTCCCTGTTTAATGAACTTGAACAACTGAATTAAATCACCCCTTGTTCTCCTATTTTCCAGGGAATACATGTTTAACGATCTTAATCTATTAACATAATCAATACCCGATAAACCCTTAATCATTTTTGTAGCCCTATGTTGAACCTTTTCAAGCATTTCAATATCTTTTCTGAGAAAGGGGGACCAAAACTGAACAGCAAACTCCAGATGTGGCCTTACCAATCCCCTATACAATGGCAAAATAATCTCTTTAGATTTAGAAGTGATACTTTTTCTAATATATCCTAACATTCGATTGGCCTTCTTACTTGCTTCAACACATTGTTTACTCATTTTAAAATCATTGCTCACAAAAACTCCTAAATCTTTAACAAACTCACTGTCTTGAATACTTTCTCCCTGTAAAACATAAGAATAATTAACATTGTTCTTACCCAAATGCAAGGTTTGGCATTTATTCACACTGAACGACATGCCCCACTTTGCAGCCCACTCAGTAATTTTCGTTAGATCACTTTGCAATTTGCTCAACAGAATACATGTATTTACAGTTGTATTATAAAATTAGAATACGCGTTTGATATTTTAACTACTCATTTGTTCAATGTCAAAATAAAATCCTGACGGTTAACATGAAATGTTTTGGTGCTCCCTTCGAGTTAGTGTTAATGAGGTTCAACTATATGCCTGTCTTATACTGATAAAATAAAAAACAAGAAGTTCTATGTCAGCTAACCTTTGAGCATGCTCGATTTTCCCAAAAGCCTTAGTGTAATGTTTGTCAGGAACTAGTAACTTGTGTACTAAAGTTGAAAAATGTTGCTCTAGCTCTTCAGTTTGAGCTGTAAATAGGTTTCAGATGGACAAGCAAGCCGATGTTCAAAAACCACTTTTTTAGAAGCAGCTCGCCCCAAAACATGTAGAAAACACAACATTCCCAGTTCGGATTTTTGATGCTATCAGAATACTTTCATTACCTTAAATTTAATTTTTAAAGTAAAAATGGCCATTTAAGTGTATCGTATAGTTGTGGATATTTTAATTATCTTTGAAATATGTTCTTTTTTTATGTTGTAAAAACTGTTGTATGTTTATGATCCATTATTTTCAGATTTTGCAAGTACTGTCCAGGCTTCCTATCACCAACAAATCCATGCTGTTAGACAGCAAAGTCATGAGCGTTGTTGAAAAATGGGTCCAAGAATGTGATGCAGCTAAAAAAGAAAATCCCACGGAAGAAAAACCTCAATCTATTTCTGCCTCTCCTACAGATGAAAGTTCCGAACCTGTGGCAAAGAAACTTAAGAATGTTGAGTTTTCAGACAGCGAAACCGATAGCACTGGATCGCACAATGCCAATGAAAACTCCTCTGAAACTCCCTCAGTGACTGATAATTTCAAAGTTGAAGCTTTGTCTGGTGATGCGGCCAACTCTAATGAAAATGACTCTTCGAAGAATCAGATGGTTGATGAAACTGAGCCATCACAGATTCAGGTTGATGAAGCTGAGCCATCTGAGGATAAGGTTGATGATGAGCCATCAAAAACTAATGTGGCTGATGAAGCTGACTCATCAAAGAATAAGATGGTTGATGAAACTGAGCCAATGAAGAATCACCTGGGTGATGACAATGAGCCAGTGAAAATTGAGACGGCTGATGAAATGGTGAATGTGGTTAAAAGTGAAAATGACGATCCAGATGCTCATCTAAAAACTAATATTTCTAGTATCGGAGCTGAACTTTTAAGTAATTGGAAAAATTTGAAGGTAAGAAAGTTTTTTTTAACTGTCTTAGTTTTGTTGTATATGAGTTTAAGCATTTTTTTTTATAAAACCTCTTGAATGCACTTATTTAGTTCGGGAAAGGTAAGAATGTTATAGATCTTATTAATACTATTCTAGTATGGAGGTATCGTTTGTTGTAAATAAAATAATGGTAAGTATTAATCTATGAATCGACAAAATATTTCAGTTAAGATGTAATTAGTTTCTACTTCTGATAGTAAAGACTTTCATATCTTATATTTTTTATGGTAAGTATTTATCTTCTGTTCATAATCATTTTATGATATTTTTTTATCTTTAATACCTCTATCAAATTAAATTTTTTGATACACAATCTTAAACATTCCAATTATATCAAAGATCTTATGTTTGCCGAAGTCCATTTAAATAAGCCTGGATCTACTCAAATTATTTCCAATAGTGCTCGTTTATTTCCAATACTGCAACAATTATTTCAATAAGTAATGTATATGTACAGGGGTATTATTAGATTTACCACATGAAATAATTGCAACTGCAATCAGTTACATAAACCAGGGTTGTTATGGTTAAAACATTTTGTTCAAAACAAATGTTTTAAATATGTTTAAAACATAGTAATAAAAAACCTGTTTAAAACAATTTTATTAATTATTATATGTTTTATAATTTATTGGCCAAATACAGTTCATTTAAGGAGATAGTTTTTATTTGAGGATACATGACCATGCTGTGTATTACCTTAAAGATTAAGATTGTGATAAATAGAGTTTTTATTTGAGGATACATGACCATGCTGTGTATTACCTTAAAGATTAAGATTGTGATAAATAGTAGACCCTGATGGAATGGTAAACCTTGTATGTGACACTTTAGGTTACTGACATTTGTTAATATTCATTAATTTATTATAGCCCTTAAATTGTGAGATTTATGCTAATCATCAATGTGGTACATAATTTTAGCTCATTAAAAAATACCAAACATTAACTAGTATTACATTATTAGTTTATAAATTTTTCTATTAGCCCATCCAATTTAATCAAAGGAAGGCACCGAATCGCCAGATAATCGAAGGATTTCTTGTATTCTATGATTCTTCGACAAATAAAGATGTAAGGCATATGCCTAAAATTATTGGGGATGGAAGTAAATATACCAAAATGCAAAAAAACATGTTTTTTTAAACCTTAACAACTTGTTCAAAAACCAAAATTTAATTGTTTAAAAAAACACGTTTTAAACAAAAAAAAAACACGTTTAAAACAAAAAAACATGTTTTTTGTTTTATTTTTTAAAAAACATGTTTTTTTCCAACTCTGACATAAACTACTCTTTACAGCACATTCATTCAAATTTACTGCACAATCGTTCATTCATTAATTCATTCTACATTTTGTGCTGTTGCCAAAATCACAAGACGAATGTCACTAAATAATTCCTGTCATAATGTGCCCTTGAATCCAATGCTGCTGATACAACCACAACCTTTTCAAAAATGCGTAATTTTACATGGGGCTAAGTGAATCAGTGACATTAATAAATAAAACCATTACTTACTTATTATCCCTCTTTCATTCCATCACTGGAGCATAGGGCCTCCGCCATTCCCCCGTTCTTCCATCTCCCTCTGTTGGTAGACAGATGTTTCGCCTTCCGCCATGTTGTCCCCACGTTTCAGTTCTTTTTCAATCTTTCATCTCCAAGTGTTTCTTGGTCCTTCCCTCTTTCGGTTTCCCTGGAGATTCCAGTCAAAAGCCTGTCTTAACTTGAATTTTTCATTTTTTCGCAATACATGACTAATCTACCGCCACTTTCGTTTCTTAATTTCAAATTCAATTGGTATCTGAAAATAAAACCATTACATGTTGCTAAAGTCTTCGGACAAATTACATCCATCAAAACATGTTGATATAATTGAGCAGACTATTTATTTGTCAATCACTTTTAATATTGCTTCCTAGTATTATATTGCCCAATCCTACCTATCATGCTTTAGCCTTTTTAATGTAAATTGTCATTGAACTATGATCCTTTACTTAGAAACAAATCTTGTAAACTGAAATTTACATTGTTAATTCTAACATTTGTATTTAATTGCAATAAAAGTATTATTAATTTTGAAGCTTCATACTTATTGATACTATAAATTGGGAATTTTTCAACCTAAAGTTTAAAAAGAACATGGAAAAAAATTGTTTTCACAAGTATTTGTTTTGAATTCCATTAATCCTTTATTTTCATTTAAAAAATGAATTGTTTGACACGATAGCACAAAGCATACTTTAATTTTCATTGACGTCACCTGACTGTGGTTCTAAAATACGACGCCCGTCGCCAATAGCCCTCGTGTAGCTCTAGTGCGACGATAATTCAAACCTAACCAAAATTTTCATTGAAAATACAGAATGTAAAAATCATTTAAAGGAATTGCATAATTCTTTAACAAGCAAACACTGTAGGATGTTTCCTGTTTGTATTTTTTTTTTCAATTAATTTCTCCTTGTTAAATTTATCAAGATTTTTCCCATATTAAAAAGTAAAACAAATATGTAGCTTTTTTCTGCTATTTGTAAAATTGCTTTATATTGGTATATTTTACAAATAGCAGTAACTAAAAAAACTTCCTTTTTGTTTTACCTTTTAGTATGGGACAAAAATCTTGATAAACAAATTTAATAAGGAGAAATTAAGTGAACGCTAGCAATAAATTAGACGATAGTAGAATCAGTAAAGAATAAGTTTAAAGTTTATAATGGTTAAAGCGGAACTTCTTCCCATAAAGAAAGAACTTTTAAGCTTTAAAAACATTTATATTTGTTAAGCAAAAGCTTTGTTCATTACTTTATCTAAAAACAAGAATCTAAGAGTTAACTACAATCAACCACTGGATGTCAATAACACTTTTCAGATAAGGATATAAATGTTATCAATGTAATCATCTATTCACTGTGATCTTTATAGGGTTATTCATCACTTTTCTTTACTTTGTATATAACTTGAGCACAATCATACCAGTGTACAATTGAGATTTTAACCTTATCAAATAGTTAATTTAATAGAATTTTAATTTACCACGCACACTAATACCACAAAGTGTATATTAAACAATTTTATTTAAAATGGTTATTAATGTGCTGGTTGAAATGCAGTTTTTTTTTATTGCACTCGAGAATAACAAATGTTGGTAGTGCATCATGTATTTCCTCTTATTATAACACTTGTTGCATTCCTAAATCTTTTATGGTCCCAAAATTACCAGTGCTTTGTTGTGGATTTTCAAATATTTTCGTCTAATTATTCATATAAACTGAATAATTGTTAAATTAAATCTCATCTATTGGCATCTATTGGGTTTATTAAACATTTTCTTTTCAAAAAAAGTTTGAAGAATCAAATCATGTGCTTTTTGATATCATAAATGGCTATAGACTATCAGAAAAAAAAATTCTAAAATGATGATGGCAAATTGTCATTGAGACCAAAGGGGTTAAAGTTATGTTCTTTTGATAGTGATTCACACTAATCAGCTAAAAAACTAAACGGGAGAGAAAATATTACTCGTAAATATAAGCAATTACATATCTATTTAAATTGAGAGCCCGTGATCTATGAATTCTTCCTACAATAAACATTATGAATCACCGATTTCAAATCTTTTTCTTGAGATAAAGATTGAAATTGCAGATAATCACGAGCATTTTCTAACGAAACTTTAATCCAGTGAACCAAACCAAGAAGGCCAAACATCCGTAACAAGTGTTTGCAATACATTAAAACTGTAATATGGGCTCGCTTTAAACATTACAATGTAACACGCTACAAAAAATTAACCCTTTCAGTCCCAATGACAATTTGGCATCTTCATTTTAGAAATTCTTTCTGATCGTCTATAGCCATTATGATATCAAAAAGCACATCATTCGATTCTTCAAACTTTTTAATCCCAACAGATAAAAGCCCTATTATTTTTTTATAATTATGATCAGAAAAATGATGATGCCAAATGGCATCACTGGGACTGAAAGGGTTAATAATTGCACATATAACTTTTCCTTATGTGTGGAGCAATGACCTTTGTTATAGTGCAATGTATAGTATTTCTTTAAAGTGAGTTTTAAATACTGAGATGTAATGAAAGCCCATTAATCTAGAAATAGGTTCAAACATAGCTTTGTAACAGCAATATTAAATATATTAACTATTGTTGTAATACTAGCCTTCTAACTCCCCGGCATTAACCGATTTGTAATTACCTTCACAATTTCTGTCTCGTGAATGGAAATGAATTGCCAGGTTTTCAAGGGGAGGGTGACGTTAAACTTTCTTTTGATGTCCGGAAAATAATTATTACATAGTTAATAATTAATAATTAATCATAGTTAAGTAATGAGTTGGCAGGTTGGTTGAATCAACATCTCACTATAGACACAGTTGACAGGTAATACATTTTCAATTCTAAATATCAGCTGATTTCTTTTGTTTGAGTTGTGCTTTGACTTAATTCTGACAGGTAATACATTTTCAATTCTAAATATCTGTTGGTTTCTTTTGTTTGGGTTGTGCTCTGACTTTATTCCATAGTTTAATTAAACCTTTCATTCTTTTTCTGTTATTACAGGAGGTGTTTCGTATTCCTCGTTTGGAGCAGCAAAAGAAACGTAAAAAAGATGAGATGGAGGCTGATCATAGTGTTCTAGGGAGGACGGAAAAGAAACCGGACGTTGCTGGTGATCACATACAAGTCCTGGTTTCATCATTTTCTCCTAGATTTGTTGATAATGTAAAGAGTAAGTCTCAAATGAGTTTAGTGTATTTTATTCATGTCTTGTTGAATTATATTGCTCAGTTCTTTTTATAATTATAATGTTTAATTTCTTTTTAATTTTAGTATATGAAAATGATAATCCTGATGTTGACTTAAAAGCTGAAGATCACTCTAACAAGTAAGATAATTTTCTGTCTGTTTTAGATATTTTTTTTTTATTTGTGTGAAAAATAAATTTACATTGAAATGCTTTTTTATGTTTATATTTATGTGAAAAATAAATTCTCATTAATATGCCATTTTATTTATATTTTATTTGTAGCAATTTACTGTCAGTGAATACTTCTGCCATTAAGAGATTTCTGAAATCCTCACCATCTTTAGACTCTGTTAAAAGAAATATAAAAGAAGGTAAAATTACAAAATCATAGATTTTATATATTCAGCTACCTATCTAATTCTGCAACCTTTTGTTTACTGATTAAAATCTGATTTAAAAAATAATTTCCTTACGCTAGGATTATGTGTATTTAGTTATGCATTTTTTTAATGAAATATCATAATTCTTAAAAGTGGACTTTTCATATGAAGGTGTCAGTTTTAGTTTGTTCTTGTAATTAAAGGTTATAAAAAGTTTTTTGAAAAAAAAATTACAGATTATCCCATAAATACTTAGAATATTAAAATTCACAGTCACGACTTAAGGTAGGCGAATACCCAAAATTTTAAAATTTTTACTATTGCTCTAATTTTTTCCAAATTTGGCATGGTGATTTCAAATAGTATAATGAACAATGCTTTTCAGGCAATTTTTTTTATTTAAATAAAAATGATTTATTTTAAACGGTGTTTTTCACCTAAAAAAAGGGGGTTACGCCAACAGTTCTAGTATAAAAAGTTTTACATTAATTTACCTGAAAATTTGTACAGATGCTATTTCAATATATATCTGTGCCATGAACCTCTAACATCTGGTGTAAATACATAAGTTTTTTTTGTTTAAATGTCCAAGTCCAATCGAAATAAATCCTTTTTTTTTTTGTGGTTAATTTATGACATTTTTCTTAATTTCTTTTCTTGTAATTTGAATGTAACTCTAGAGGGTCATTGCATTCATCAGTTCAAAACGAAGAATTTAACACATAATTAATGTTTATAGGATGAAAATTCAATGTGGTAGACTTGTTGGCGTAAACCTCTATTTTTAGTAGAAAAACACCGTTTAAAACAAATGAATTATATTTAAATAAAAAAATATGCCTAAATAGTATTATTCATTATATTTGAAATCACTATACCAAATTTGGAAAAGATTAAAGTAATAGTAAAAATTTTAGAATTTGGGGGAATTTTGGGTATTCGCCTACCTTAAGCACAAATCTGTGCAATATTATGCCTTAATAATAAAATCAACTTTTCCTTCGACATTTACCTTCAACTCAACATACATTTTCCATTTCCAGAATTCAGTCCTGAGTCTGAGTCGTCTCCCCGGTCATCCCTCTTGCAAGCTGCCCCCTTCTTAAACCAGTCCCCAGTGAATTTCCCACTGCCTCTGAATCCTGCAGTGGCCCCCTTACTGCAGCAACCTCCTCTGCAAGCGATGTTCCCTCGGCCACAAATTGTATACCCACCATCGCAGGTATTGTATAAATTAACCATATTAAATTTTATCGCTTGACTATAGAGAAAAAATCAGGAAATTTTCTTCATTGTTTTTTTAAAAAATAGTGAATAATGATTGAAGGGTTTTCATGCCCTACTAACCTAAACTCCTCGGCGCAACAACCCATTAGTCAGCCAAGGCCTGTCGTGCCCATTTCAGCATTCGTGACCTAGGGCTCTGGAATGATTGGCATAGGTCAGGTGGTCAGCCTCACGCAGAACCCCCAATGTTTAGTTCCCGAACATGCTTGGTACTCATATTTTCGTCCACTTCTCCACTCAAGGGATGAAAGAATGGATCAACCTCGCCCGATCCGGGATTCGATTATGGACCTGGGACGGGGTAATGTGAAGCACTCCCACTATGCCACTGGGTCTAAAAAAACCATGCCCAGCTTATCCTGAAAAGACTTATGTCATCTTCATTGTCAGCAGATGCTAATGAGTTTGTCACACCTTTGATTTGATGATTCAATCTTTTGTGGGAATGCATTATTATAGTTCGCAGCAGACAGTTTTATTAAGCCTGTTATGTATTGATACAAGATAGGAGTGAGGATTTACATTGATTTCCATGGATTATAGCAGTCAATCCTATAAAGAATTATTTACTTAACATTTATTCCACTTAATACTAAATGTTTTTTTATATATATAAAAAAGTAATCATTGATATCTTGTGGTTTAGATTGATATATTCATTAGAAAAAGTTATAATTGACTTTGTATGAAACAGGTGATTACGAGAATCTTTGTATCGACTGTTACTGCTTTCTAGAAATTGGTTATGACAAAAGATCTTGCTTATAAATTTGATTATAAGTTTAGTGACACTTCATAAGTTGCCAAAGTAGAATAATTTATTTAATACTGAACTAATGTATTTGTATTTTAGGTGCCATTTGTCAACACAGCAGCCCCTCCTCCCATCATAGCCCATCCCACAACACCAATGCCACCACCTGCTCAAGTACTACCCCAAGCACCACCAACACTACTCCAGGCACCACCAACAAACTACCCACCACCTAACACCAACCTACCACCGCCAAACACAAATCTCCCACCCAATACCAATATCCCACCACCAAATACTAACATGCCACCACCAAATACTAACATGCCACCACCCAATACAAATCTCCTGCCACCGAATACCAACATGCCACCACCTCTTGCCAACATTCCGCCGCATGTCAATGCCATGTTGCCAGCGAATGCCCCTAATTTCCAGTTACCTCCGCCGTCCGCACACTATATTCCTAACCAGCCACCAACTAACTATCCTAACCATAACCACCCTAACCACTTTGGCAATCCGAATCAACCGTACTACTATGGGCCTCCACAGCAACAGCCTGCACCATTGCAGACTGTCCCAAGTTCCTCAGTGCAAACTCCTTACACAAATAATGTAAGTAATCTTTTTCTTCTTCTTATACCTCTTTCACTCCAACATGGAGCATAGGGCCCGCCACCTCACCCTGTTGGCTGCGATAGTCTTAATCTATCCCCATGACCTGTTAAGTTCTTTCGCCACGTTGTTTTTGGCTTCCCTCTTTTCCTTTTGCCTTGCGGATTCCATTCTAAGGCCTCTTTTACCTTGAACTTTTCGGTCTTGCGTAGCACATGCCCGATCCACCGCCATTTTCGTTTTCTAATTTCATATTCTATTGGGTTTTGATTACATGTTTTTAATTTTAATGCAAATAATACTTAGTCGAAATTTTTAGATTTTTCTGCCAAGTAAGGTTGGCTTTCCGTGAGTGAGACGTACTAACCTTACCTAGACCAATTTCCAAGGTTGCTAAATGGAAAAAGTATCGGCTAAAAGACCAAAATTAAGTTTAAGTGTGTTAGTTATTGTAATCATGAAAAATGAACGCGAATGACTGAACATGGTTATGCTTTTTATAAATATTATATTGTTAAATATATTAATTTTTTTATAATTGTGAAGCCATTATCATTTATTTTAAGAAAATTATCCCATCTTTAATTTTGTTTACATTTGCTTTGCTGTTTTCTAAAATATTTAAGTTAATCATTGAAAATACTATTATGTATATAGTATGTGTAAATAGAAAAATTTCCTTTCCTTTGTTTTGTTAGCATGATCATATTTAAAAATCTAAAGTAACATGCCCATACTTCTAGTATAACTCTCAAAATAATACTTACTAAAAGAATGTAAATTTTACATAATTTTAATTATAATATAGTATTATCTATTCTATATATATTTAAATAAGGATAATGTATATAGTTATTTTACCTGCAAAATAGCATTACATCTATTTTAGTGTCATCTCCTTAAAGTTTTTATTTTATAGTCTTATTTATTTAATTTCAATTTCATACCTAAATCAAAACACACCTTAAGTTTACAGCATTGAAATGCTCTAGGCGGAGGAAACGGCGTAAACAAAGCTGCTGGCCCCGATATTTTGCCTGCTCTGATTGGTCGCTCCTTTGCGATACGTTCACCATGATATTTGAGCGCCTTACGTCAAAATCGAAGGAAGAATTAATTAATATTTAATTATGTTTATTGAATGTGAAATACCTTTTTTTATTCGATTCTTGCACTTGAAAATGAACTATTTACCCTTTTTCTTGTAGAACATTTCTATACTGCAAACTTAATCTGAGTTTTACTGTAGGTCTGCATCCAGAGTACAGCCTCTTTACAACTGCCATCTGTCAATCCCTTACAAAGCCAAGCACCTTCGTACCCATCCTCTAACAGCACACACCCTATCCAATCTTCTGTACCACTTCAGACCTTTATGCCGGTTGAAAAGCCAATAGTAGTCGAGCCAGAACCGGTACCAGTGAAGCTGCCAAAGAATTGGAGATCTGCGAAGGATGATGAGGGGAATGTGTATTATTACCATTCTAAGACTAGGTAAAATTCAGTTAGTTGTTTTTATTTAAATATTTTTTCAATATGTTTTCTAATTTGAAGTTAGGCCAAAGGTCAAAATAGGCCTTTTTAGAAAGTTTGATATGAAAGAAAATGTTTGATTACTTTAGGTTTTGTGTTAACAACTTCCATCTTTTTTTTAAATTGATTTTTTAAAAAAAAGATAGGCAAACAATTTTAAAAATTAGAAGGCTGCTGCTTAGAGCTCCTCAAATCTAATAGCCTAACATTTAACAATTCAAAATAAGGTTTAACTGATCTAACTTTAATTTAATTTGAGAAGCAAAAATGTACAAAGAATAATTGGTTTACTTAAGCTAAATATCAATATGTGAAGGTTAGTTTGAAAGGAAACCTAGACATTGAAAGAGGTTTATTACTATAAATCTGGGTACAAATCAAATTTTCAAAAAACTTTTTAATTATTTCATGTAGCAAATACAATGCCTCTTCTTATAAAAAAAAATTTCTAAACTAAAAGTCTTCTAACAATTTAAAAAATATTTTTATTTATTTTTAGAATAACACAGTGGGACCCTCCCTCTGGCGACCAATTATTAGAAGAAGATGATGATGATTCTGAAGATGATGAAGAAGATTCTGAATCAGAAGAATCTGAATCATCTGGAGATACCCCAACATACGATGAACCTAAACTTTCCCCTAAACCTACAAAGAGAAAGGTTGCTATGCATGCTTTATTTTTTAAACAGTTTTCAGTGAATTTTGAGACAAAAAATTATCAAATGTATGCTTGATGGGATCCAATCAATTGCTTGGAATTAAGTACTAATTTAAGTCATATTTAGTTAGTAGTAGAATTTTTAGTTTTACTGCATTTCAAACTGCTCATTTTAGTTTTAATGGTGTTTTATTTCAAAATCTACACCAAAAAGTTAAGAATGATTATTATATTTGTATAGTTGATATGAAGTTTTTGATTCAGTCCCAAAGACAATTGGGCATCATCATTTTAAAAAAAAATCTGGTCCTCTTTAACCATTTATGATATCAAAAAGCACATCATTTTATTCTTCCAACTTTTTTTATTATAAAATATTTTTTATTAATCCCAATTGATATCAGCCCTCATAATTTTTTTAATTATGATTGGAAACATGATGATGCCAAATGGCATCAATGGGGCTGAAAAGGTTAATTAAATATTTTTATTATTCTTAAAACATCTGTCCGTCAAATAAACCTATGTTAACCTAAAGTTTGTTTAATCTGATTTTAATTACAGTTTGGTAATTCATAAAAAAGAACTTACATAAAAATCTGTTGATTAGTATCCACTGTTTGTAATAGTTGTGTGAAAATATCATTAGACTAAAGAGAAGCAAGCTAGATTGAAGCTTGTAAGGCTAATTTTTTGTTTTTAATAACGCCAGCATTATCAATCTTTTTCATCATGTCGACAGAAAATAATATGGCTGACATACTATATATTTGTACTTGTATCTTAATATAAATATTTATATTCCAGAACTAATTATGGAAATTATTTTTTCAGTCAAAGAAAAAAAAGACTACACAGGCTGCAGCTGATACCAGTGTCAACTTTCCCATCAGACCAGAAGTGGCAAAGAAAATCAAAGAGCTTTTCAGGACCAAAATGTCCTCCTACATTGTTCATTGTTTGAATGTGTATCGTAAACCAGATTGCAAAGTTGGACGAATTACTAGTAATGACGATTTTAAATATTTAGCACGAAAAGTAAGTATATTTTGCCATGGTGCATTGACCATCAGTTGGGTTAAACCTAGAATAACTTGAATTGAGCTTTGCTCTGAATAACTTCTTGCTAAGTACATTTCATTTGTTTATAATCAATGGTGACCGTGCTAAAATTATGTTTTAAAAAATTCAAGTAGTAGGATTTTATGTCTCTTCCAAGTTTTGTGTTCCAATTTAATAATTAAACATGCAAGTAATTTTTGGTATTGCAGAAGTTATTGTAACAATGCTTGGGAGGTTGATAATTTACCAAACAGGGAAATTCTGATATTTATTTCAGCAATCGAAATACTTCAATGTTAAACGATGAGGTTAGTACAATAGAACAGTGGTTGCAGTGATCATACATGATGGGCCGTCTCACTCAAGTCATAAGTCATGTTTAGTACGTTTTTGAAGTATTCAAAGTGAAGCATTCAAGTTTTGTGCTTGGGAACAGTCAGGGGAATGACATTTTGCTAATAATCTATTTTTTTAAAAAAACTTATTTTTTGAAAAAAATCGTTTCGATGATTTTTCAAATTTAGTAATTCAAGTAGCAGTTAAAAAACAATTACAGATTTCAATACAAATTTTTTAGTAAAATAATTTTTAAAAACATGTAAATTCGACATACACTAGACGGGCACTAAATTGGGATTTTAGTTTTTAAAATATTTTTTATAATTGCGTGAAAAAAAGCCGACTTTTACATTATAATTTCAATATCAGACGCGTGCACAAAGCTAGACTTTTTGAAACAGTGAAAAAAATTGTTACAATAACTTTTTTTCACCCAAAAGCAGTGAAAAAAAGACTTTGTCGCACTCTTTTTATAAGATGCCAACATTTCAAGGTAAAATTTCGATTTGATAATACTCATAAAATCTAAAGATTTATCGATCTGCTGTATTTAAAAATATTATTCGCATGAATTATTTTTGAATCAATGAATTTTTTTTTCTCGCGATGGGAATATTTCTTAAGTCACGCCCTTCGAACTGCGAGTTCATTGGTTGCTTTCTTTGACAAAATGTTGAAACACGCTTATTGGTTTTTTATAGCGTCACACGCTCCGAACTGCGAGATCATTGGTTGTTTTCCTTGACATCTCTTAGTCTATTTTAGTCTAATTAGCACGTGAATATTTTTGAACCAATGAGATTTGATTTTTTTCACGCAATTATAAAAAATAGTGTATGAAACACGTGCGAAAAGTAAACTTTTTAAAACACGTGTCTTTATTTCACTCGCTCGTACCTCGCTCGTGAAATAAAATCCACTTGTTTTAAAAAGCATTTCTTTTCGCACTAGTTGCATAAATATCTATTATGACATATCACAATTCCATAAAAATTCCAGTTGATTGAGTTTTTAGGCTGTTGAGCTACATTTTACCATTCACTTTTATATTTTCTAATACTTATTCATGTATGTTGATAATCAAATTTCATGTTTTATTTATGACTTCATGTAATACGTTTTTTTTTTTTTAGCTGACCCACTATGCAATGACAAAAGAAATGAAACAGTGCAAAAATGTGGAAGATCTCGACTGCAATGAACAAGTGATGCACAAAGCAAAAGATTTTATTAAGAAATATATGGCTAAATTTGGATCCAAGTACAGTCGTAAAGAGAAAGACAAAGATTTCTCTCCAGAAACTTGATAAAATAAACAGTATTCTAAATTTTGTATCCAGGAAAATATTATCAGAGAAAATTTAGCAGAAATCTTTCTCTTGTATTGGTTTGAGGGTGTGTCACAGTTGCTTAACTAAAAACGTAAAATACCCCTAAACATTGAAACTGTTTTGGTCACCCTAAATTTCACACTCAAACTTGGAATCCTTAAGTAATTTATAGCTGCTTCCAGTTTTATTAAAGAAACCCAATTTAAGTCATTTGTCTTTTTTTAAGGCATTGAAAGATTACAAAAAATAGTGTCCTGGAAAGTAAAACTTTTTTTCCAAACTGACTGAGCTGCAATCTTTTTCCAAACTGACTGAACTGCAATCTTTCGAATAAATTTTGCAAGGACTGTTTGTACAAATGATAAAAAACTATTAGTAATGACTCATGACACCAAAGTTTCAAATTATTTATTTTAAGAAATGAAGACCGTGTTTCATCGTTGCTACCTCCTGCCCCTCTTTCTACGACATTGATAAAATCATGAAAATTAGTTTTGTCATTTATGCAGCCTTAAGTGGTCACAAAATGCCCTTAAAAACCCAAATTGCTCAAAATATTCAGAGACAACCCTGTTGTATTGTGCTATTACTATTTGAATTGTAACCTAGATTGCATGCTATTTTTACCTATCAATATTTTTATTTTAGGATTTTTTAAAAATTATATTGTTTTTATTTGTGATGAGTTTAAAATTTTTATTAAACAGAAATTTATATTATAGGCGGAAAAATGTTAAACTGGTTTAACTGGAAACATTCAACTTATTTATAACTTATTCCTAGCAGTGTATATAATCACATTTGTATGTATTCATTCACCTGTATCAGGTGGTTTTGTACAGTTTAAAGTCCAAATGTAATGTTTTTTTGCTTTCACTCTTGCTTTTAAAATGTCAAACACAAACTTTACATGGCTTTTCGTACTTGTATATATTTTCATTGAATGTAATAAAAACGTTTGACATGTGTAAGGTGTCAGGAAAACCCATTCATAGGAAATGGCTCCAGACTAGTTTTGTATTGTGTCATGATGGCCAATTGTGAAACAATAAAGTTTTTGTTATTAAATTTCGTTTTTTTTAACCACTTGCCTGTTTTACTTCTTATTATAAAGGCCCTGGCTTGTCCAGATATTTTCCTTTATTCATACATTATTAACTCTCTGCATTTCCAAGGCTTTCCTATGGTGTTTCATTTGAGATTTAAAAAAAAAATCGCTTTGGTTAACTGGTTGGGAAAGTCAAAACTTTTAAAAGATTGCAAAGGATTTCTTTTATTAAAAAAAACTGCAGTAACGGTCCAAAAATCCATCAATTTGAAGATTGGAAAAAAACTGCAGTAACGAGCCAAAAATCCATCAATTTGAAGATTGGAAAAATTTGTAAGAAAACTTAACGTGTTGCAAAACTTCTATAATTAAAAAAGAAGTAATGAAAAAATACACCTAATGCAAATTTTTAACCATTATTTTATCAGTTAAAAATCCAAGGATTAAAAACTACTTTTGGCAGTTCAACTGCCCTAACACAAAATAGTATTTACTCTATAATTTTTTCTATCTTATAAGGACTAACTTAATTTGTAGAGATTCTACTCAACATAAGTCTCAAACAACATGATGCTACAGTGGTGGAAATTGATTTATGAACTCTGTTTTTTAACAGTATTTCTTTATTAAAAGCATATTTATCGATTTAAACTTCATGCAGTATAAAGGCTTTGTATCGTAAACTATACATGTAAATAAAATTTTATTTAAATTGGTAAACGATTTATTTTTATTGATAATTTAGTTTCAGCTTAAGGAAATTGATTAATGAGCTTTTACATTCAGTAAAACCACTTTTTTTCGTTAATGCTTCCTTGATTTTGTTTATCATAGACAACACGAAAGTTTGGATGAAGTTTTGGTCAAGTAATTTCCAGTTTTTAGTGATTAAGTCCTTCTATTCCATAACTGATGCACACACCATTGACACCATACTCCATTTGAGTAAATTATTCAAACCAATTGATCTCAGACATTGTCCTCGGGGTTTAAGGCAGAGCTATTGGCAGGATGATACAAATGAACACCACTTTGTACATTAAACCTGTCTTCCATTTCATTTGAAGTGTGGATACTTCCATTATCCTACGTAAAAATATAATCAGAATCCTAGTTTTGCCTCGCAAAAAGGAAGCAAAGAATTTTCTAGAACTAATCTGCAATCAAGTGATGTTTGTCGGCCCTTCAGCAACAAAACCTTATGCCTTCCATCATTAGATATCGGGGCCCAAACCATCAAACTTCCACCACTAAAGATTCTGATGAAGACAGATCTTAGTTATTTTCGAAGATCCTTTCAATAACAGCTTAAACCATCACGTCCCTATTCAAAATGAACTTTTTTCATCAGCAAATTTAACTTTTTTTGCATTTCTACCCCCTCCCAGGCCATTTTCATGTAGTTATTACAATATTTTAATCGCATGTTCTGATGGTGCAGAGCCAACTTGGGACCAGCCTTCATTATTGACCATTTCAAGTTCTACAACGATATCAATATTTGTCCTACTCTTCTGGGACTTACAGGAAGTGATAGTTCATAACAAATTCGCCCTGTAATGTACAAATGGTACTTTTTGGGGATGCAAGTTCAATAATCTTGCTTTTGCCCCGTGTCCCACGAGGGTTACACCTTTTTTTATTGATGTTTTTTTGCTGCAGTTAGAATGGTTCTTTAAATATTTATGAATTATATTTATTGATCGCTTAATTATTATGCTGATTTCTCTTACAGATTTATTACAATACTATAAAAATGTCATTTTTTTTAACCTTTTCAGCTTCAGACAGTCCCGCAAGCTTATCTATTTAGTAAAATGGAAATAAAACCAATAAATTTCAACAAAGTAGGCCTTAATCTTATTTATAAACAATGATAGTAAGCTTCCCTGATGTTCAAATGAAGAACTAGTTTAAATATTTGGTACCTGGGTTAAAAATCAATTGCCATGCTTAAAAACTAAAAATCGAAAAATTTAATTTTTAAAAAAATATGTATGTTTGAAAATCCTTTATTATGCTCTGAATCTACAACACATAGATTTCGAATTATTAGCACTTAATACAAAACGATATCTGGTAAAAAGAATGTTAGTTCATAAAATCAATTTCCACCACTGTAGAAGTTTTTGAGTAAGTTGCTAAACCATCTTTAGCTGCGTTTACACAGCAAGAATCTTACCTAGGTCGTTTTCACCCAGCAGTAGGGATAACAACGATAATTAGGGAATACCAGACAACCTAAGAAAGTGCGTTTACACACGTCTTTGATGTTTACCCGGGTGTTCGGCAGTGCAGTTAAAATATAACGGAATTTAAAATAACTATTTCAACAAATTTCTGTCTTTTAATTATTATAATGCTTCTTCAACTAAGTTTTTTCCGGCATAATTATTATACTAGAGCAGTAACATGATTTCTTCAAAAAATTCTAACAAAATTGAAGTTTTCTGAAATCATTGTATTCAAGTTAAAAAAAATTTTATTTAATTACTCAGTTACATGTACCATTCATACACAACTTTTTTTAAAATTTTATTCCAACTGAGAAACAAAAAACTAAATAATAAAGAAATGTTTTTTTGTATTTAGAGCATCGATAACAGAGGAATCGTGCTGCCATCTATTATTTATATATTTAGAATATTTATATTGTCTCTTCATACTGTTTCATTTTAATCAACAAACAGTTATGCAATTAATAACTCAAACATTAAAGTAAAGTACATGAAAACTTTAAAAAAAAAAACTTTAAAATATCTGTTGTTTCTTAACTATTACAATCGAGCCATTCTCTTGTTTTCTACAAGCAACACAAGTTGTCGACACGGCGACAGTAATGGCCGCCATTGGATTTCGCTACGGATCACTGATCATACCCGGGTAGAAATCGCTTACCCACCTCTCGACCAGGGTGAGATGAAACCCACCAATCACCCAGCATTATTCCCTATTCTGGTGTGGCTGGGGATTTTTCGCTGTCTTACCTAGGTAAAACCCACCAATTTTGGCTCGTGTAAACGCGGCCTTTGCCTCTAAAACAGCCATTGAATATCGCATAATTTAGAACTTCCAACGGACATACTAAATGCTGTCAGGACTTAAAATTGGAAATAATTTGCCAAAACAGTAAGCATCTTGTCTCGCCAATAGCACTTGTGTAGTTCTAGTGCGACGATAATTCAAACCTAAGCATTTTGTCACTGCATTATATTTAACATTTTAATATATAGTACAAAATACCAATTTATAAAAAAGCGAGTACTGTAAAAGTATATTTATTCAGTTAAATAGTTTTAAGGAAATGAAAGAAAATTACTACCTGAATATTTTAACCACAAAATTTAAAATGACAGAGTTAGCACTTTGAAAATTGTGTATGATAGTTTTATATGAATAAACATCTATCCTCTAGAGGGTTAAGAATTCACTGACATGAATAAATGACAAATTTTAAATTTATCAACCATTTATTGAAAACATGTGTACACCCAACAAAATTTATGTAGCAAGAAACTTTCATTTCAATTTAGTTCAAAACGTATTTCAGAATGAATTAACATAAGCTTTGCTAGAAAAAAATATTTTTTTAAGTACAAATAACATTAGATAATAAACATTTAATATTTAAAAAAATGCTAGAATACAAACATTTTTTAATACATTCCTTTTTAAAAAGAAAAATTAGTTTTAAAAATTCATGAAAACAATTTATATTGTATGCAAACTTTTTTGGCACATGTTAAGATAGCAAGGACGACATTTTAATAGTTTTGTTTATATATGAGATTAAGAAAAAACAATATTTAAATTTGTTCATAGCTTTATTTTACAAAAACATTTTTAACCATGTATAAAATTACAACCTTAAATAGGAGTATTTGTTGTTTACAAAGTTCTTTATAAATTGAAGCCACTCAAATAGAAATACATACTTTTTTACTAAGAAGAATAAGTGGCTCACTAATTTATTTATTTATGCTATAAAGAATTTCTATAAAACAATTTAAAAGTGGAAATTTTAATATCAAATACTCAAAATAGCTATAACTATTATGGTTTGGGTGATATGCATACATCCATAAACAATATGTAGAATAATATAAGGTGATAATATTACAATATTGAAATTTTAAAACATGTTTAAGTAAAAGATTTTCATTATATCTAATTTTATTCTTTATAACTACAATACTGCTCTACGAGAGAAAAGAAAATGAAATATGACTCTAAAAATTACTTCTTACTTGTCATACAAATTTGATGCAAGAAACTATATATGGTTATAAATGTATACAGGTTGTCAAATGCAAAAAAAAACTTAACAGCCCATGGGATATTTCTATTAACCCTTTCAGTCCCAAAAATTCACTACACAACAGAAACATCTGATATTCACAAAGGTCAAAAATAAGAGTTCTATAAGTAAAAAAAATCATTTTAATTTCTTATATGGTTTTTGAAATAATGCCAAAATTTTTAAACTGCGGAAAACAACAAAATAAAAATATTACCTAAAAACACTTCGAGTTATATATTTTATAAGGTATATGACCATATTGTTAAAAAAACAGTAATTATTTTAACCGAAATAGTTTAAATTGTGTTTTAAATATGTGGAACTGAAATTAACTTTCAAAAATCAGGTAAAACGCTTGTTGGCTATTTTCTAAATAAAAAAAAATAGTAGTTCTGACTTCTATTGAGATTAATGCAAAATATTGTGTTATAGAACAAATTGTGAAGAATCGAATGATGTGTTTTTAGATGTCATAGCGGGACATAAACATTTGGGGAAAAATATTGAAAGTGATGATTCCAAATGGCATCACTGGGACTGAAAGGGTTAATTGAAGACATTTTTTCTATGTAGGTAAACAAATCTGTACCTCAGACTCAGAGTAGTGCATCTCCACATTTCTCCCTAATATACAAAGTCCCTTTAGAGATGTAGAAAAAATCCATTCTTTTGCAAGTTTCTAATTTTAAAAATGTACTTTTAAGACAATATAAGGTTTATATTCCTACACTGCAAATTGTCATTTATGGAGATATACCCATCTGGTATTGTGTGATACAGAACTATTCACACGGTTCAAATTGGCATAGTATGTCTACATAAAAACCAGGAATATAAAATAAATAAGTATTTACAATCTCTTATTATAGAGTTTATACAGTTCATTTAAGGTATCACATGAAGGGGTTCTTAAATCTTTTGCTTTGGCCTCTAAACCGTTATCTCTGAAATGCTTGGCTCTCCAGATCATATTCTCTTCTAAAATAAAGCAGAAAAAATCAAACTTAAGAATAATTTACAAAACAAAAATTAATAGACTTTATAATGATAATATTCCCTTTGTGACACTGAATACACCATTTTGGAAAACTATAAAGTAATCAGTTGTACTGCTTTTACAATAATAAAAACCCAAAAAAGCATAATCCAAAAATTCAATTTTCGCAAATACAACCTTTTATCTGCTTATTGCATGAAAAACATAAGTCTAGATAACTTAATCTATACTTGTAGAATCCTAAAACGCAGGTTCTGCTTGTATCTTAAGCAAAATCAACTCCTTCTAACAATGAAAATATATTTATTAACACGCACATAGAGACACATTATACAACGATCAAAACTACAAATTGATAGACTGACGACAAAACGAATCCAGTAATATTTATACATAAGATGATTTCATATGGTGATGGAATCGGGATCCAATGAAAAGATTATCTCGTGATGTCATGTTTTAAAAATAAATGGATGAATCACAAGGAAGAAGAGAAGATTTCGCCTGATTGCATCACCAATGGCAATCTATTCCTGTGAAGTTGCAGCAATACTTGTCTTCAAAGGTTATTAAAGATTCAAAATATATTGAAAAGCAAAAATATTCGAACCAAATGGAACTTACTATAATTTCTTTCTCTGAAGCAAGATGTCCTCATCGTTAATATGTGCTCATCCTCTACTTGTCTCTCAATTCGTTGTATAGAATCTTCGTAATTCTGCACAAAATTCTTTTGTACGAAATATGGCACATCTAGACTGTTCGTTCTTCGTTCAATGTAATATTTCCTGAAAACACAAGATAACGTTATATAGAATTACTTTATTAAGTTCAAGCAAATAAAAAAACCTGCCAATTATCGCAAGTTAGTCTGTAAAGCTTGCTGCAGTAACTGAGGAATATTATCAGTAAGATGTATAGGGGAAAATCAGTAAACATTATTCTGCAATACCTTTTTTGAAAGAGTTCAAAACATACAATTGAGCAATACATATTTAAAAGTGTTTGATCAAGATAATAAGTTATCTGTAACATTTTACTTAAGCAAGCAGTTTCCGTTTATTTTTAAATACCAAGTTATAAGATTTTTAATGTACTTACGATGTTCTCTGAATACTGTACGGTGGATCGGACACAAAAAATGAGCTTAAAAGTGACACTGATACAACAAATATTAATGGCAGTATCTGCATTAATGCACTTCTGTTATCCTGTTAATAAACAAAGTTTCATCACTTATAAGTTTTGAAAATGAGAATCAAGGTATTTTCAAGATGTCAAACTCATAAACTTAGTTACTAAAAACATAATTAAAGTAACAAGAATGTAAGCAAGCATATTCAAATAAAAATATTTGAATAAAATATTTTTTAAAAATTAAGAATGAAGTAAACAAGAAAAGGCAACTTTTAAGGCCAATATTAAATAATTAAATTACAAGAAATATTCTTATACTCTTTTTTAAATATATTTCATTTTTAAAGCCATATATTTATTATTTTTGCACTGGTCACATGACAACAACAACAAAGCCAGCAAAATTGTTGGAAACATAAGAAGCTCAAAATATTCATAAAAAATTCCTTAAGGTGTACTTTTTATAACAAACCTAAATCTAAAATTTCAATTTTTACTTATCAGCCTTTTTATGATTGAAAAATGTAACAAAAAGGTGCCATCACTTTGCAGGGAAAACATTTTTTAAAAAAAAACTCACTTCTTGATAAGCCTGAGCATGGGCTTGTCTAGTATAAAACCTTTGAAAGTGCGTTCCTCCGCCCCTTCTGGCATATGCCTGACCTGAAACCCATATTTTCAAACTTAAACCACTTAAAGTGATACACGTTTAAATTTATATATATTAAAAATACAATAAAAATGAAAAATAATGCATATATTTTTTTAAATAATAAAGATAAAAATAAGCAAGATATCATACCATGAAAAAACATGTTGTATAGTTCTTCAGCTGTAATATCACCTGCAAAGAATCAAAGATTAATGAAATTTGAGATGCAATGAATGAGTTTTAAAACTTCTATTTCAATAGCTTTCAAAATACTGATATAGAATTTTAAATAGCTAATATACAACAAATGTATTTCAATATATTTAAAACAAAGTATCAAATTGTTCAAAAAGAGTCGGAAAGCTAAAGGAAAGAAAAATGCATTTAATTAAGTTATCCCTTTGAGTATCTGAAATTTCAGATAAACCACACAGTTGTATTAGAAAAGAAAAATCAAATGAGGTTGGCTCTGAAATGTCCAGTTTAAATGTTTTACAGTGTTATTACAAGCTAATTTTTTTTATCAATAACTACGTGGTTTACGAAACATTGATTCTTAATGGAATTTACCTTCGAAAGTTGAGTATGTGTAGTAACCCTCTTGTGTAGGATGAGTTTCAGTTGTTTGCATTGCTTCCAATCCGTATGTGTCATACCGTTTTCTTTTGACTGGATCATTCAAGACAGAAAATGCATTTCCAATAGCTAACAAATAAAATATAAAAATTAATTATATCATTTTAAAACCCAGCGAGTTTACAGTTTTTAATATTTCTTTGTTTTAACTCATTTCAAGTATGCCTTTAATATTTTTTAGTCATTTAAAGTCTTTATTTTACTATGTATCTTTCAAGTGAAGCATAATTTTTAAACACAGATATTCAAATATAAACAGTCATTGTAATGACATTCACGTCTATAATATGATTAATCCCTGTAAGTTTCCTACCTATATTTAGTTTTAAAGAAGCCAAATTTATTAACTGTTAAAAAATTAAATTTTAATAACATTTAGGGTGTTTTTAACTAAATTCTGCCTTTCATTCAACACAAAATACTATATTGCACTGTTTTCATGTTTTAAAAACTATATCAAACTGTTTATTTTTCTAAACCTTTAAATGCCTCCACAGCACCAGGTGCTTTATTCTTGTCTGGGTGAAACTGTAGGGCCAGCCTCTTGTATTGCTTGCGGAGATCGGATTCACCAGCATCCTTTGTAAGGCCAAGTATCTCATAGTAGTCTTTGCACTTACGGATTCTGAAAGAGGCAAGGGTTACCTGTTTAACCCTTTCAGTCCCAGTGATGCCATTTGGCATCATCACTTTCAATATTTTTTTTCCAAATGCTTATGCCCCGTTATGACATACAAACACACATCATTCTATCCTTCACACTTTGTTCTATTAGACAATATTTTACATTAATCTCAATAGAAGTCAGGACAATTATTTTTTTTATTTAGAAAATAGCTAACAAGCGTTTCACCTGATTTTTGAAAGTTCACTTCAGTCCCACATATTTAAAATACAATTTAAACCATTTCGTTTAAAATAATCACTAATTTTTTTTTTTAATAATATGGTCAAATACCTTAAAATATATAACTCTAAGTGTTTTTAGGTAATACACATATTTTTATTTTGATGTTTTCCACAGTTAAAAAATTTTGGCATTATTTCAAAAATCATATAAAAATCAAAATTATTATTTTTTCTTTTGGAACTCTTATTTTTGACCTAAAATAAGCTTATTTTGTGAATATCAGATGTTTCTATAGTGTAGTAAATTTTTGGGACTGAAAGGGTTAAAAGTTAAGTTTACGTAATACAAAATTTACATTTTCCAAAGTACAACGAAGATATATCGCACCGTATGCAGAAAAATGACCGATCAGACAAATATGACATTTTGAGTTATATAAGTTAAAATGTTAAAAATTAAAATATCTAGTGATTAGAGCAAATCTGAAATTGATTGGTAGAATAGTTGGGACATAGTTAGCGAATTCTCATTTTTTCTATCATGAAATACAATGGAAGAAATAAACTTCAGACGATTTTTCTGAAAAACAGCTTTTCGGCGATGGGTCTCTTTTCCGCGTACGGTGCGATATGGTCTGGTTCATTCATTATAAACTTCAAATAATTGAATTAACTATCATCGAAATTTTCCACTGATTGGGATTGATCTTGAATCTTGCTTCTGATATAAATTTAACATAAAAGATCTATTTCTAACAATTCCATTTAAATATAGACAAAAGCAGAAGCGTAGCGTGCCTTGGCGGGGCCCCGTATAAAAATTTGTTTTTGGGGGCCCTTAGGAAGGGTAAAGATTTCTCACAAAAGAAAAAAAAATTGCATAAAATTACAAGAAATATTTATTCATCATAATTTATTATCTGTCATTTTTTAAAAATTGTTTACAAACAATTAAAATTAAATATACACTTTCCTTGCCTTTTTTCGGCAAACTGATTTATTAAATCCTTTATAACTGATTTATTAAATCATTAATAGCTGATGATGATTTTAGTTTTTCTAAAGTTTCTGCCTCTATGGACAATAGTGACAGGTCTGACAGGTGTTGCTGTCCCATCGAAGTTCTAAGGTAATTTTTTATCAGTTTTAATTTTGAAAACTTCTTTCAGCAGTTGCGGTTGTAACTGGAAGGCTCAAGAATAAAAAGCATGTTGTTATTTCCTGGGAAAACTGGATGCAAAACGATTGAATTTTATCAGCAATAATTCAATGAGTTCCTTAATGGAATGTATTTTTGAAATTCAGATTTTAAGCATGTTTAGAAATGCAACAAAATGGTCCACTTACTTTTCAACAGCTTGTAGTTGCTCATCTGTAAATTTCGGCTGTTCTTCTGATCCCTCAGTGGCATTGTTTGCAGTATCTTCCTTTTTTCGTTTCCGAAGGGAAGGACTCCCAGGGGATTCAGTTTTTACAGCCATAACACAAAAATTGCAGTGGGAAAATTATTACTTCAAGCTAAAACAAATAATAATATTAACATTTATCAAACAAGAAATATATTAGAGTCCTTAATTGTTCTAACTACTAAACAAGAAAGCTTTCACAACTCAAGTTTCAATAACTTATTTTGGATTTGTTGTTTAATTGGTTGAATTGGTTTAAATATATTTGTTTAAGATAAAATACTTCATTTAATTATAATAATGTTTTTGGAACAGTTTTAACATTTTCAGTCCCAAAATTTTACTAAACTACAGAAACATCTGATATTCACAAAATAAGCTTATTTTAGGTCAAATATACAAATTCCATAAGAAAAAAAATCCATTTAAATTTTTTATATGGTTTTTGAAACAATGCCAAGAATTTAACTCTGGAAAACAACAAAATAAAAAATATATATATTACCAAAAAACTCTTCGAGTTATATATTATAAGGTATCTGACCATATTATTAAAAAAAATTAGTTATTATTTTAACCGAAATAGTTTAAATTGTGTTTTAAATATGTGGAACTGAAGTGAACTTATCAAAAATCAGGAGAAACGCTTGTTGACTATTTTCTAAATAAAAAAAATAGTAGTTCTGACTTCTATTGAGATTAAAGTAAAATTTTGTCTGATAGAACAAAGTGTGAAGAATCGAATGATGTGTGTTTGGATGTCATAGCGGGAAATAAACATTTTGAAAAAAATATTGAAAGTGATGATGCCAAATGGCATCACTGGGACTGAAAGGGTTAAGTACTTGGGTTACGGTTATTTAGTTGGAGGCTTAAACTTAAATTTAAGGCTAAGTTAAAATTAAGTCTAATTTAGGCTTTATTACAAAAGCTAACATAGTAAATATGCTATGAAAGAAGGGATTGCCAAATGCTTAGTTATTTGGTAAGTGGCAACAAATCTTAATTTGCCACTAAAGCAAGAAGGGCATTCTTGAGCTAATAGGAATTTTTTAAATAAAATTTTGGGAACAGATGGGACATAATGCCTAGTTTCAATTTGGCCATTTGTGTTAGGTTACCAAGCAACAAATCTGACCAAAGGTGGTAAATTTTTTTAACTTTAATCCTGTTGGTTAACAAAAATTGAAAAAAAAGACTGTGATTCTACAATATGGTAGAAGGGTCAAAATTTGTGTATCACAGATTTAGACATAAATAGAAAAAGAAATAAAAAATGTATGAAAAAAATGCATATATACAGCAATAAAAGCAATGTATTATTTTATGCTTCATACAAAAATCAAATTATTTTAGCATTTCTAGTTATTAGTACTTCATTACCTTTATAAGAATATTCAAATAATTAAGAAGAAAATCTGCTTTTGGGTCGTTTTAATCACATTACATTTATATTGAATGAAAAAATCGTATCGCAAAAATGGCAGTGACTTTAGAATTCTACCATTCTATTCGTTACACTTACCAAAGACTTTTCATACGGAACAAATGCTCACTTTTAAATTTTTTTATAGTTCCATTCAATGAAATAAACTAAAATATCAATAAATTAACTTAAATCTTTATTACTTACAAACTAGACAATTTAGGATACAGTTTCATAATCGCAAATCACAACAAAAATTCTACTATGGGTTTATTTCATTTCACTTCGTTCTACTTCTGTTGGGGACAATGGCAATTTTGTTAAGCCATTTTTTTCTGACGTCAAAGTGAGGGAATGCACCTTGAAGCTGACTAAAGTATTTTTTTCGCCTCCTTGATCCGTTCAGGTTTCAATATAATAATTTGACCAAAAAAGAAAGAAAAACAGTCTTTAGATTTTTAAGACGTTTGTTTCAATTCAACTGTATCATCAGCGGTTCAAGTGAGATTCGTAGAAAAGAACTAATAAGCAGAGAACTGATTCGGGAAGGAAACAATCTGCAAAATCTGCACTCCCTTTCCTGTTGAGCTTAGTTGAAAATGTCGCACTAAAGATGCATAGGTATTAGAAGAACCGTAGTCAAGGGACGAGCCAGCACCCTATCCACCTATAAAATACTTCCTACGTGTTATTAAAACAGATATAAGCGCTGTCTAACAAAATTAAGTGAAAGGATAGAAAAAACGGCAGTATGGTGGACGTTTGGATCATAGTAATTACTTTCAAGAAGAACGAAGGTGTGTTTTTAAACAGGTTACACATAATTCGTTGTTCTAGTTTAGAACTTCTTCTAATAGTTTTCTTTCATACTGGAAATACAAGTTCATTTTGATATAGGTGTTCTGCACAGTTACAATAATAAACTGCTCAGAAAAGTGAAAAAGAATCAATTTTTTAATACTTTTTTTTGCTCTTTTGTACATAAATTAATACTAAAAATGCCATTTTTAAAAACATCATATAATGAAAAACGCATATTTTTTTTTATTTCCTTTGCACTTCGTACACATTAATGTTAACACACATAAACATAAATATAAAAAATATTTTGTAAGAAAGAGAAAATAATAATAATTAAAACACAATCCTCATAAATTTCGTAAAAAATAATTGCATATTTTTACAATTGCTACTATGAAAAATCAGCTATTTACAATAAACTTTCAATTGGAACCCTTAGATTCTGGTTCCCAGAAAGGATTTTGTTCTACTCTTTTAAACATTAGAAATATAATTTAGGAAAAAGTTAAAATTTTCAAAAAATCTCATTTTAAACTAAAAATTTATATTTTTTTTTAAAGAAATATCTTGTTTTGTATGCATACATATAACAGTACAAACCTTTCAATCTAATATAAGTCGTATTTTTTCAAAGTCTTAAATTCCAAGTTTTACGGCAATTTTTTTTTATTTGTTTAAGTTTTCAAAAATTTAAAGTTCCGATAACAAACAAATACTTTATTATTATTTTTCAATTAAAGCTGAAATTAGAAGTTTAAAAAGTGCGATACCTGAAGGCTTTATTAAATTCAAAACGTTAAATTTGTGAGACTTATAGTTTTCCACAGATAAAAAATATTAACTTACTGCACCATTCTATCGGAAAGTTAACAAAATATATAATCATAATACAGTTAACAATAGACATTATCAAAATTTATAATTATTAATTTATTATATAAAATATATTAAATCTTTTAAATATTTATGCTTTGAAGTCAATTACTTCCAATTAAATCTTTAAACAATCAACTATGATACATAGGGATTTTTATTTAAATTCAGCCCCTTACGAATAAATCTTAAAATTTCCCTCAAAATCCGTATTTTCTTTCACAAGCAATTGAAAAAGATTGACCCTTATAAATAATTGAACATTACTTTATGTAAGTTTTATCAGAAAGTGAAGTTAAAGTTTTAAAAATTTAAACACATAATGTATTGAAAATTTTCAAATATTGTTTCATTTAGGTTTCTCGTCATAAAAAAACACACTACGAAAACATCTCAAATTCATTATCAATCTATCACAAATTTATTATCAATAATCTAAATTTAACGCTTTGACTATTTATAGATTTCAAAGAACATAAAAGAGTCCAATAACATAGGCCATCTTATTAAAAATGTAAACTTTAGGGGGTCCTAGCTCTACCTCCTCTTCAATATCCCAATCCCTTACTTATAAAATTTAATAAAAGGGACTTGTACCCACGCGTTTTAGCCGTAAAGTTATTAAATGCTAACATTTTGATAAAATTTAATCTCCTGAATAGATTTCCGTGAAAATAGTTTATATTCACCATTAAAAAAAATAGTTAAAAAGACAATGCAAATTTTAATTGAGTAATTTAAAAATGTACTGTATAAAAAATACATTTTAAAACTTTTCATGTCTACAAGCCATAATTTAACGAAAAACGATAAAAGAAAAAATTAACGAAACACAGTATTTACGTAAAAAATTTAATAAATTTAAATTATGAACCCAAAAGGCGAAAGTGTTTACAAGTTTAAAATTAATATCAATTTTAATATGAAGACGGACCCCTATGCAAATTTCGTTTAGCGTAATCAACAAAGAATGCTGTTGATCAATTCAACTCAAAAAAAGTTTAAAAAAAAAACAAAATTCCAGGATTAATAGTGGCTGATTATCCATAGGTGGACATTCTTCTTTTCATTTTCGAACTCAACCTTAAACAACTCTTTATAAATATCATAGAACTGAATACTGATATATCATTACGTTATTCTTACAAATCAAGTAACCATAAACAAGCGATTTTTCCCCAGTTTTTTGAAAATTCATAACTCCATTCATTCCTGAAAGTTTTATTCAAATCAACGTTAAGGGTACCTGGTTGATTTATATTAAATGACCCAAAAGTTGTTTTTGTCCAAGTATTTGAATCTTGCAAAAAAGATCGTTTTACAGAAATCTATCGCAGTAGGGAAAACGATATTTGTATGTGTTCCTTTAATAAAATGTTTAAATTGCTCAACGCTTTAAAGCTAAAAGTTTGATATTTAAATTATGCATATAATTGTAATAAGTTTATTTTCATGAAGATTTAATTTTAACTAACTAATGTATGGTTTTCGGAATTCGAACTATGAGAAAATCGCACGAAAAAGAAGTTAAACTAAATTTTAGCACAATTATTTTTACTCTTGTACCCAACTCGATAATTCAACTCAGTAATCAACTACTTTTTGTAGATAAACCCCATTATATTGGTTAATGCTTCTAAAAATTCTATAAGAATTTTGTAGTGAAATATTAAAAGAAAATATTTTCTTCTGATTTTAAATTTACTTAAGCAAGGATTTGAAGTATTAATTGAATTAGCATAAGTATATTAATTAAAATTAGCTCCAATTTAAAATTCGAATTATAATTTCTTTGGTCATTTTGGTATTTTAAATGTTAATACCTTGCGCGGAAGTCCATTAAAGAGGCAGTTACTGTCCCTTACATACTTGTCTAAAGTAATCTGCAAAATAGCTAAAACGAAAGAGAGGAAAACGATTTTCTAATATCGATAATCGAAAAGAAAAATGCTCCAAACTCTTAATTGTCCCATTACAAAAAGAAAAAAACATAAAACTACAAAATAGTAAGCCAGCAAAATTGTTTTTTCTCTCTAGTTACGTCTGGAGAATTTTTATTTAAACATCGGAATTTATCAAACGTATTCGAGCATTAAAAGTACCTCCAATATCCATCGATAAAATATATAATTTTCCACTCCATTATATTCTCCAGTATTCCTAAACAAATATCGAACTAGCGAAATCTCATAGACAAACTATTTTCTCCAAAACAAACTTATATTGTTTTGATCCCCGATAGCGCGTTAAAACAGGTTCCTGTTGTATTTATTTGGAAAACCAATATAAATTTAATGCTTCGCTAACTTTATACGCCGGTAAACCAAATGAACGTGAAGTAAAAAAATCAGCGGCTCGTGAATTTGCAACTATTGTCGCTTCACCGGGGGCAATATCAGAAAATATGGGTACTGCAATGGCTACCCATGTCAACTTTGAAATAAATAATACACTTAAATGGAATAAAAACTACACCAAAACCGACCTTAAGTTTGCAGTATACAAATGTTCTACTAGAAAAAGGGCAAATAGTTTTCATTTTTAAGTGCGAGAATCGAATACAAAAAGGTATTTCACATTCAATAAACACATTTATTTGTTATTTCAAGACATAAATTTATTATTTTTATTAGTTTAGCTTCAGTTAGAGTGTTATTTTAATTATTTTTTTCCTTCGATTTTGACGTAGCAGGGCGCGCGAATATCAGGGTCGAAGGAGCAGCCAATAGGAGCAGGCGAAATTTCGGCGACAGCAGCGTTGTTTACGCAGATTCCTCTGCATTTCTCCTACATTTCTCTGCTGCAAACTTAAGCTCGGTTTTGGTGTAAAACTCGTGTGGTAAAACACCATACGACTTTCAATTACCCCTCGATAAATCAATACATTTCCAAGTAATTAAATCATAGGCAATTTAAATATTTTTAATGAATGTCCTTTTAAATTCATGTATATTCATTCAATTCATATTCATAAATTATGTTAGAATTTTAGAAACATTAGCTAACAGAATGGGATTTCTTTTTAAAAGTGGAGTTGGGTACCTGCATAATACAGCTAAAACGAATCTGCATAATAGCTTTTACAAAATTGTTAATCTAACCAATAGTATTAGTAACACATATTGATATTAGTAACTAATATAACTTTGAATATACATAATTTTTTTTTATGAAAGTTACGAAACTTCTTTTCGTGCGATTTTCTCATGCTTCGAATTTCGCAAATACTACATTATTTTAGATAAATCTCTATTGAAATTAACATATCGTATTTGAATGCATGAAATAAATATTAGAAATTAAAATTTAAACTTTCATCAAAGGACCACAGACAAATATGACAAATAAAATTTTCCCAGCAAGCATCCAAGATTTCTGTAAAACGATCTTTTTTGCAACATCCAAATACTTGGACAAAAACAACTTTGGGGTAAAACTTTCAGGAATTGTAATTTTTGAACTTTTAAGTTCATAATTGCTTTTTTTTTAAATTATTTTTCTTAATTTAGGAGTTATGAATTTCCAAAACTGTGAAAAATATCGTAATAAGTAACTCTATCCTTATAAGGTAAATGATGAAAGTGTGGAAATGGATCTTATTTAAATAATGAATATGTGAAGATAGAATTTATCAATTTATTAAATGTATGGAAGCTGCATATGAATTTCACAATTTACATTAATTTCAAAATAAAGAAAAATTTAATACATATAGGCGTCTATATTATGCAACGGCTATTTAAGTACATGCAGGCGAATTTTTTTTAAAAGTAAGTTAGAGAAGCCAGGTGTTGCTTTTTGCCAACATTAGCCGTGAATAAGTTTGGAGACTTGTAGGCAAAGCCTTCCTCATTCTCAAACTAGAACGATGTCTATAAATATTTTCTCACCTAATATAGGGACCAATATGACACCTAGGCGACGAAAATTGGTCACAGTCAAACTTCTGTTGTTATTTCGGAACAAATTAAAGAAAAAAAATATTTATTAAAATTATTCTATAAGGAGGCGAATGAAGTATTTAAATTAAATAATAATAAAGCATTATTGTTAAAAGATTAAATTAAAAAGGTGGATAAAGTTTTTTATTTACATTATTATTAAAAGATTTAATTTCTTATGTTCCAACTAATAATTAAAGAATTATTATTTAATACACTTTAGCGACGTTTAAAAAAAAGTAATAAGATTTTTTAAGCAGTGCATCTCGACGTCATTTTTAATATTTTCTACGTTTTCCGACCTTAAAAAGACTTCTTTTCTCGTTTTTTTTTTCTCCTTAAAATATTTTTCTGAGTAATTCCCTGAAATCTTAGCTCGGCTTCCCCCAACAAAAGCCAGCCACCTACAAGAAGTTCGACTGGCATTGTTTTGCTTGCCGGTGGCCCGAAGCATTTGACCGTCTTGTGGAGAGGCATGACCGATTTTTCCCCCGTATTTTCTTCGTGCTTTTGTTGTGTTTTTGTTTTACGATCCAACAACCTGTATGTGACGTCACTTTAGGGATCCACCCTGTTCACCAGCTTGAAACCGGGTTGCTAGGAAAACAACTTTATCACCAACATTTGAAAAATTATTTTTTTAATTACTTCAGATTTATTTATTTGTTTGTTCATTCATTCCCTCATTTTTATAAAAATTTATTTATTTATTTATTTATTTATTTATTTATTTATTTATTTATTTATTTATTTATTTATTTATTTATTTATTTATTTATTTATTTATTTATTTATTTATTTATTTATTTATTTATTTATTTATTTATTTATTTATTTATTTATTTATTTATTTATTTATTTATTTATTTATTTATTTATTTATTTATTTATTTATTTATTTATTTATTTATTTATTTATTTATTTATTTATTCATTCATTTATTTACTTATTTATTTATTTATTGTAAGTGTGGTATGATATTTACATATAATTTTAATATAATTGTACATTTTTTGCATTAAAACAGCAAATAACATACTATATATTGAAATTACTATATCACTAATGAAAATATGCATAAAGTGTTTTTATTAAAAACAATTAACTTCAATCGGGATTTTAAAAGTACGGTTCTTCTGTACGTTTATGAACTGCAACGATGTAAGAAATTTTGTATAAAATATGTAATACATTTCTGTGAGATAAGTTTAGTCAAATATAATACTTGAAATTGTCAAATCGCCTTAGTAATGACGTACTTAAAAGATTGGGATACTATTATTTATTTCAGCGCCCCAACTTATATTCTCTTAACTAATGTTTATTACAAGGTCGTTTGTACCGAACCTCAATTTTTTTCCCAATTTCATAATTTATTTTAAGCTAAAGATTGTCACTTAAAATGAATCCTAATGTTTAAGTATGAATTTTGGGAATACTTTTTTTTACATTATAAAATTATAGGAATGACATTATATATTAGCATTAATTGTTATGCACCATTTACGGAGAGAGTTTTTTTCAGCATTGAGTCCTAGTTTCAACCATTATGCATCAACGTACAATACAGGTATTATTTTTCTAAACCGTAATTCCCCGCTAAAATTTAAAATCCCCGCTCGTTGTTTACTTTTCTCCATTAACGGAATTGGCGACGAGAACCTCTTTTAGAATTTCCGAACATTGCAACCCTGTACCTGGGCAAGAACTTCGACGAGGCATCCGAATCAAATACCTGTGGATCTTTGGCGCGAACCTGTCTCCCGGAATGTTGACAACAAAGTTCTAAAAGCATATTCCTGGTCTTTTTAATACAGAAATTTACCATCAAGGTATTTTAGAACATGGAATAGGAAGAATATCGAACTAAAACCACGATGTGGACTGTGTTCTAAATCGGATGGGGTCCCGCTGACCTCTCTTGGATTAAATCGAGAAGGAGTAATTATGAGGTCGAAGATATGCCGAAGGATCTGCCTCTTCGTCTTTGTTTACCATTGCATCCAGCAAGGTGAGTTGGCACTTCTTTTACTTATTGTCCGTTTTGGGGTAGTACATAAGTTCATGAATTATTTGTATTAGCAAATATTATTAATAAAATAGTGCTGGTTTAATACATCAATTTTAATTTTGGTATATCTACGGTATATAATTGATAACTGGTGAGTTGGTGAATATTTATAAAAGCCTTGTTTAAAGATGGACAGTCTTAATTTCATTGGAATAATGCTACTTTGTTTAGATATGTTTGCGAAGAAGTAGTTAGAGTCTCTAAATTTTAAAAGATCAAAAATTGAGTTGGAATATTTAAGTTTAAAAAGACTTTAAAAAAAACACTAATACAGTTATATTGTTTCTAAATTAATCTTAAACTCGAAATCAGTAAGAAACAGTTACTTTAACGCTGTGATATTATGAGGGCTCTAACTTCGAATTTCACAATCTCCACTTTAACAATTTGTCATTCTATGGTTTTCTACTTTTGTCATATAATGGGACTTATGTTATGGAGAAAAGTTAACAATATTCCACTTATTTTTCTCATTCTCCAAAAGGTTTAATTAATGTTTTTCTTTTAATTATATAAAACTTAAGACAGTTTGATAAATTTTGTTTTTTAAGTTGACTAAGTTTAATGTTTATAACCAGGTGGAAATCTGATTACTTTAATACAATAGCATATCTTTATAAGGTTTGCAAGTTTATTGATAATGGACCTAGGTGTGTTTGTGTGTGTGAGGTCGATCATCTTAAAATTTGAAAATTGTGTTACTAGCAGCCTTTTGCAGTTAGAACGTTTGAAGCTTTTAATGGAATCGTCAAAAGGATTCGAAATCGAATTTAATCGAAATCAATAAAATGACGATTTTAATGATCACAAGAGAGTTAACTTAAAAGGTACTTTTGAGCACTTGAGTGCGAAATTAGTTCTTTATGCAACAAGTGCGTAAAATAAAACGTGTCATGGAATAATGTTTCTCCGGTAAATGAGAATAAACGTAGTTAATCAAATATAATTTCCCCTAGTTTCAAAAGGTTTAATTTACGCATGAGTTTGATAACATAATTAACTTTTAATTATTTTATTATAACTACTTATTTTTATAAAGTAACTAAACATTGCACTGTTCCATGTACATTTAACTCATTTCTTCGCACGATACGGCATAGTAAACGTGTAAATTTAACCCTTTTAAACTCGAGTAAAATAGTATATAACCCACAATCATCAAATCAAAGCCGCTCTTAGCAGATATGAGGCACTGCGTGGGTTAAAAACTAAAACCTCTTTATTCCTGGGAAACCTCTTTATATAAGTATTCTGAAGTGTTTTCTTCAGTTTAAGTCAGGCACTTTGCGACAACACCTTTGGCACATTCGTGTTAAGCATTCAATAACTACCAACTTCATTTAGATGAAATTAAGCAGTAAAATTCAAAGAAATACTCCTTGTTAAAAAAGCTCTAGATTTTCCCCCACTTCGCATTCATAAAAATAATATTATAGAAATGTTGCTTTATGACACAAATAAAATTTTAAAATAATACAGTCTATAATCATTTATAAATTGCCAGTACAAGATAAACACATAATCGATATCATATGAGTTTAATATGTGGTGCTGAAATTTATTTACTACCAATTAAATGTATAAATGGAGGAGATTAAACACTTGCTAGTTTTACCCTTGTGCGTACAAGTAATAATTCTATCATGATTTCACGTTCGAATACTTCTTGAGTTTTTCTCCTTTTAACTTGACAAACGACAAAGAGTGCGTCCCCTAGAAGGAAAGAGCATAGGCTTTACAGCCCGTTACCCCGCTCGCCAGAAGAGACAGTCACACACAAGATACACACAAAGAAGGACGATACAAACACTTAGACGAATAACAACATTTATTGACAAACAAATATGTCCATGCCTTACCGGGATTCGTGCCCGAACCCAGCAGCTCCAAAGGCTAGCACCCTAACCATTGCACCATCGGGCCGGCCTCCTTTAACTTACTCATGTCTAAAATTCAAATCTACTATTTTATGATTTTTTATTCGAGATCTGACAGAATCAACATGCAATCAAAGAAACAATATAATAGTTTATTTACTGATTGGAAACATTTCTTTTAATATACCCGTTTAATATACGTTCAATACCCCAAAATCGGTGAAAAAATCAAAACAAAAATTATTGGCTTAAAATACTATCACAACCTTTATTAATAATGTCACAAAGTATAAAGACGATTGGAGAATATATTTTTGACATTAAAAGCCATTTTAATGTCATGGCTTTGTAAGGAAATGGGTTAACAATAAAAACTTTAAACGCGTTTTTCTCAGAACTTGATATTTTGAACTTCGATGTAACTTTTCTCAAAAACTATGCTATGTTTTCTCGTAAACTTTTTTTATATGATGTGATACATAGTATAGATTAATCTGAGGTTATAAATTTTAATAAAACTAAAGTGAAAAAAAAATTATGGGGCAAAAAAGTGAAAATTTCATGATTTTTTTGGGTACTTTAAAACTTATTTTATTTTTAAAAATCTAACAGTTATTTAAAAAAACTTTTAACCTCAGATTAATATACAAGGTTGGTATAACACACACAGAAAATTTTAAGATGATCTGATCAGTAGTTATTGTGAAAAGGTACATTGCAATTGGCCAATTTAACATTACCGATATACAACATACTGAACCCCCTTAAGTAGTTAAAATAGGATTTGAAATTTTACAAGCGTTGCTTAAATTATGTTTTTAAATCGTATTTTGCATCGATCTTACTGGCAAAACCTAATTTTAACAGTTTTAGCTAAAAACGTGACATGCATTGGATCCGGTATATTGTATGCATGTTCGCGTGTTATTTTTTTCCGACTTAATATTTTGTGTTTTTTCCTCGTTGAATATGAAATGTGTCACTTGGGATTGTACGGAAACCCGCATACACACATCCCGGGGCTTATTATTATGTAAAAGATGACTTTTTAGATTCCATATTACGTTTATATAGCAAAACATGGAAGTTACAAACTCTCTGCTCGCGTGTTTTTTAGAGCCCGAACTAAAATAGCAAGGTATAAATGTGTTAAACAAGTTGAAGTTAAGCCTCAAGACTTGTTACACACCAAATTTCATTTAATTATTTGGTAAAGAAGAACATTAAGAAAATTGTATTTCCTACTTCATTCATTTTATAAACATTTTTTTTTAAATTTTGTAATGCGATTGATCATTGTAATAGGATTATCAATAATAATAAAAATAGAGAGAGACATTTTATTTTTGATTTTTTTTACTTAAATTATTTTTAAAATAGTTACATTTAAATTGGGAGTGACATATGAAAGAGGGTTCTAAAATGAATCCCATTTTAAAACCATGCAATCCAGAAAAGTGCGTTGAATTATGCGTTTTAATTCTTTTATGTTGCACATAAAATATATTTTTTTTGAATTAATGGAATGTTAATTTTGTGTAGATATTTTATTGGCAAATTAGCTTTATTCTTTAATAAATAGCAAATTATCTTTATTCTTGAATAAATTTGTTTTTGAGCTATTGAAAATTTCCAAAGGATCGGTTCTAAGTGACGGTTTTTGTTACATATCTATTATCTAAGTTTGAAGCAAAAAAATTTAGTTTTTAAATGTAACTACAAAAGTTTGTCATTACATTTGCTCATTAAGAGTATAACTTAACGCGTTCTTTTTTCACCCCGACGATTCCTTTAGTTCACCTTTTTTATTGTAATGTACGCCTGTCGTGTATTTTGGAACACAAAAATTTTCATTTCAAGTTTGAGATTCGTATATCCCCTTTAGTTATCAATTAAATTAAAATCCAAAGTAATTGCTCCAATTAAATTAAAGTGGATTTGTATTAAATCGATCACAGCAAATTGAAGGAAATTAAAATAATACCAGAAATAACTTTCTGCATTTCTTTCTGAAAAAACCCGCTTGTTAATTAACCTAAAATAAACAAGTTGTTTGCATAACAGAATCGGTCACTTAGACCACTTCTATGCAAAATCTGTGCTCATCAAGAAAAAAAATGTGCTAAAAAACACAACATTTAATTATAAATTGAACAGTTACACGCAAAGTCTGGCTAGTTTCAGTTATTTTCTCTTAAAAATTCCAATAATTGTTCCTTACTTCTTTACCTTATTGATTTGCTATTTATTTTCCGAAGAATAAATATGCAATATTCCTCGATACTAAATCGATAAATTCCTCGATACAAAATATTTCGTCTGGACATACAACTTTAAAACGATATATCCCCTTCAAAACCTAAACAAACCGAATGGTTTTTAAATTCCAATTACAAAAAACAAGAAAACACCTCATCAAAAGGAAGAAATTTTATCAAAACGGTATTATTCATTAATAAGCTCTTAAATGTAAATAAAAATTACGTTTTCTTTTAGAATGAAACAAAATCCAACACCTTTTGTGTCCAACACATAATATACACAACATACAAATACATACAAATACATACAAAATCCAACACATAATACAATCTCTCAAAGTATCTTATTTTCATGCCTGTCAAAACGTCTTATTAAACTGACTTATATCACAAAAATAAATTTTCCTATTCCATTTATTTTAAATAAATAAAGTTTCCCTTACGATGATTGGAAGTAAATAATGTTTCAGAAGAATTGGAAAATGTCCTTTTTATGCTCTTTAAATGGGTGTTAAATTTTAGTTCTTTTTTTAGTGTACCTAATTGAAGTATTGCGAGTGTGAATTCGATTTTTTTCTAAGATTTTCAAAGACTTCTTGTTTCGAAGCGCTGATTTTATTTTTATTATTTATCAGACCTTCCTTAGCCTTTTGTAGTTTGGTCTTAGTGACTAAAACTAAAAAGGGGAGGTTGAACTAGGAAATGTCACTTATACTTAACGTAGGAAGCAAAAGAAGAGCCGGATATGTTTAACTTCCTATCATTATTACTTAACACCTATAGTATGAATCTGAGCAGTAAACATAAAATATGAAAATATATAAAACAAAGTTTATCTATCGCATTAATGTGATATATAAGTTTATAGGGAATAGCTTTAACAACAAAAAAAAAAAAACGTTATAAACGTGCATTAGTTTAAAGAATGGATAATATATGTAGTACGCTTTGGGAGAATATACAAGCAAGTATATATACTAGATATTTGCATTCCCTGAAAGACACTGTTTTTATGTGAGCGTGTTATTACCATTCTTTCATCGTTCCAGTACTTCTCTTGAAACAAATCCCCGTTGAGTCTTTTTAATCTGGTTTTTCAAATCCACCATTTAATGATTCCAAACTCTTCATTAAAAAGGTTTAACTTTATCTTGAGAAAGATAACGCATTCCAAAATCAGACAACAGAAAGACTATAATTTCTATCCATTTGTGAGTAAGCAAAGTCATTCTAAACTACAATGGGCAGTGCAACCTATTGAAGGTGTAGCCAAGGAGTATTAAATTAAATGCGCCTAACCTAATCTGTTTTGATTATACTACATAAAAGAATCAGAGCATTGTCTTGAAGAGAAAAAAAATACCTGAAATAGGATGTTATAATATGTCTTTTAGCAAATTATAGTTTAAGTGCTTTTAAATTATTTACAAAAAATCTCTCTTATGAAAATAGTGAATTTAAAAACAATTAAAAATAGCTATTTGATGCTTTAGGAATGTTAGTTTATTACAAATTGTCATTCATTGTAATGTCGGGATGTATTATTATTGATGATGTGTCGATATAAATGCTTATATCTATTGATATACCGTAAACTGAAGGGTAGTGCCAAAAAAAGTTATCTTTCTCTGTTAAGGGGACGCATTACCCAAAATATTATTTCTAGAAATAATAACATAAACTTGTAAATTATATTGGTTTGGTATAATGTTCACTCTAAATAAAAAAAATTCTAGCAATAAAAATGAATATTTACAAGAAGTTTTTCATTTATTCAAAACAAAAAGTCAAAATTTTTAACTTTTTTTAAACCCAACTCCTCCTTCAATTTTAAGAATAACTTCACCAAACCTTTATGTCTTCTTTTTAGTACTATTTGTTCAAGAACTGTGCATGGATTTTAAAATGTGAGCGACAGTTAAAAAGTAATATGCATTTACAGTGAAAATCACAAAAAAATACACAAAAAATACAAATTATTGAACTCAGCATTTAAAAAAAATAACTATACATAGAAGACCTTATTCCATACACAATTTTGTGCATAATATATGTAAGAACACAGGTAAAAAATTTCAAAATTCTAACTTAATTAGCAAAAAAGCCTTAGGGATTTATTAACCACAAGAATTGAAAAACGTGAAACAGAGAAAAAAAAGGTTGAAAGCAGACGAAATAAGTATTCAAACTTATAGGAATGACTCCAGAAAATATTTAATAACTTTTTTTCGACAAAAGATATCATTATGAAACTTTCTGTAAATGTTTAGAAGAATATTGTAAATAATAAAAAGTAAAAACTGAAAAATCGACATTTTGAAAAGTTTTGGGTAATGCGTCCCCTTAAAATGTTTCTTGAACTTTATTGAGATATCCTTTTTATTAGACTAAATTAATAACTTGTTGAAATGATATGATTTATATGTGCAATTGTTTGCTCAAAATCGTTCATTCACTATTCGATCGTTCACCATTTTCACTATTTACTGCTACATTTTGAACGAGCAAAAGCAATTATAAACTATTAACATTAAAATAAATAAATAACTTTTTGAAATGAAATGATTTATACGCATTTGTTTGCTCAAAATCATGTCAAAATCGTTCATTCCCCATTCGATCGTTCACCATTTACACTATTTACTGATTTTGAACGAGCAAAAATCATTTCGAAACTATAAAGCGCAGTGAGGTGTGTTCTACTAATGCTGCCCAGACTAAGAGGTAAACTGCTTTGGCGATAATAGAATCAGAGCAGTGCCAAAATGATCTGAAACAGGATCTTCTAATAACGTTTTTCTGACGCCACAACTAGAGAGAGAGAAAATGCAAGAAAAAAAATGGTGATTAGAGGTATAAGAGACCCTAAGGGCGAAACTTCATTATGGGATGGGAATGTTTTAGAATGTTTTGGAAGATGGATAGGAGTGTTTGACATTGAGGATCTTGGGATTTAAGATGGGATTACAAGGAGTTAGGTGTGTAATGAAGAGGGATTTGGGAAAACGTCGGTCGCTTAAAATGAGATGACACCTAACCTTCAGGCTTTCGATTAGTGATTAATTGACTTGTACACGAAATTTCGTAAAATGGAAGCATACATTTTTATAGTAATTATATTTGTATTTGTTGTTTCAAAATTGTTGGAGAAAAGGTTATTTAAAATGAGCTGACACCTAACCTTTTTTACTTCGATTAGTGATTGATTGACTCGTGCATGAAATTTCATAAAATTAAAGCATTTTTATACGATTTATATTTTTATTAGTTATTATGGGGAATTTGAGAAAAATTCACCTAAAAGTGAGTTGACACCTAACCTTCAGACTTAAATTTGCGATTAATTGACTTGAACGCAAAATTTCATATTAGTTTTGGGCCATTTACATTTTTATTGATTATTCTTTGGGATTGCAGAGACACTCGCTTAAAAAGAGATGTCACCTAACCTTCAGTCTTCAATTAGTGATGAATTGCGACTCGTCCGTGAAGCTTCTTTAAATAAAAGCTTAAAGTTTTATAGTATTTATATTTTTATTAGTTATAGTGGGGTATTTGAGGAAAAGTTGCTTAATAAGGAATGACACCTAACCTTCAAACTTCGATTATAGTGTTTAAATGATTCATACATTAAAAAGTAAAAGCATAAAAGTTATTTTCATTGCATATTACGGAGGATAATACGTTTAGTTTACATTTACGGATTTTAAATAATAGATTTGCTACTTAAAGCTGAGTAAAATCGTGATACAAGGTTTAAATAACAACGAACAGTTTCACGCAACTCGAAATTTTAAAAATAAATACATTTAGAATATCCCTATTATTATATCCTGAATATATATTTTTTAAAGAAATAAACTTTGGTTAATTACTTAAACTAATTAAAAAAACATCCCTTTTAAAACGATGTCACTGACATCAACTCAACGGCTCGTTGCTTTGTAAACTTCCTTGTGTGCCAACCGAAATTCTATTGGTTTTTCCCAGAATTTCGGATAGGAATTTCTAAGAAAAACGATGTACAAAAACTAAATACGGAACCGCAGAAGATTTTTAACTCTGATATACATAAATGAAAATGCTTTAAAAGTTCCTTCAACTCGTAATTAGGAGAAATGAAATATAAAGGGCAATAAAATTTTAACGATTAATCTTTAGTTTAAGTTTAATCGAGTTCCTACAACTCGTAGTTAGTTAGGAGAAATGAAATTTAAAGGGCAATAAAATTTTTAACGATTAATCTTTAGTTTAGGAGAGTTAGTTAGGAGCAATGAGTTAGTTAGGTGAAATGAAATATAAAGTGCAATAAAATTTGTATCTTTAGATTAATTGTTAAACATTTATTAGAAAAATTAAATTATTAACAATAATTATTGCTAAATAATTATTGTTAAGAAAAATTTAATTAGTAACAATAGTTAAGAAATATTATATTGTTATACAATATTGTATTGTATTTATATTGTTACGGAGAATTTACTTATTGACAACTACTGTTCGGAAATAATAAACTTTTAACACTTATTGAAAAATAACTTAAAATTTAGTTACATCAGCAATTACGTTTTACGAAAAAGAATTGTTACAATTACTGCGAAGTTTAGTTTAGAAAAATTAAGTCACTGAGATTTATTGTTAAGAAAATTAAATTATTAATAATAGTTATTAGATTCACATTATAAATATATATATAGTAGTGTACGGAAGAAAATAATTAATAGTAGATCAATAAAAAATGTAAAAATTAATATTTAGAAAAAATTAAAATATTAACAATTATTGTTGGGAAAATTTAAATTCATAACAATTGTAAAGGAAAATTATAATATTATATTGTTATACAATATTGTATTGTATTTTTATTGTTACAGAAAATTTACTTTTTTACAATTATTGTTCGGATATAACGAGCTCTTAACACTTATTATTATTAACTTAAAATTTAGTTACATCAACAATTATTTTTTAAAAAAATGAATAGTTAACAATTATGATTAAAATTAGAAAAATTTAGTCATTAACATTTTGATTATTAAGAAAATTTAATTATTAACACTAGTTATTAAAATCACATTATTTATATATTTTGTATGTTTATATAAGTTGGAAAATTTTAAAGGGTTTAATAACTTTTTTATGTCTGTATTTAATTTGAAACCTCTGTTGTAATACTTTCTGGTGTTATTCACATAAAAAAGTCATTGATTTTTTAAAAAATAATTAATTAAAAACATTCAATGGGAATGTTACAGACTATGTAATGCTCTTTTGTTTTTCTGCATACTGCGATTTCATTCGGTTTCATTCTCAGAATGACCGATAAAGAGGAAAAGAACATTTTCATTCTACGTAAGCTTTCTTTAACAAATGATTTGAACAACAAACAACACAGCAAACAGTTGGCATTAAAAAATTTAATAAGTAAAATGATCTTAGAAACTCATTTGCTAATACCAAAACAAAAGTAATTCTAGATGTCAAATGAAAACAAACCGTTGGAACTGTTGCCACCATCCACGACGTGAATCAACCTCATTGAATTTCCTGTAACTCTCCCAATTTATTAAATTTCTTTTTCATTTTCTCTTTTATTTGCTCCTATTAAAGGCCATGGATTTTTGCTCTTTTATTTTTTCTCCCTTAATTAGCATGACTATATATATTTAAATTGACCACACATGTGCTTGACTTTATTTTATGTAGGCTGTATTTTAATAGTCGTTTACAAACAATTTTTCTTAAAAAACATTTCTTTTTAAAATAAATATTTTGTAATAAGCTATTAAAATAAAATACTTATTTGAATATCTCATAGAATATGTAAAGTATAAATACCACTAGACTTTAAGATTAAACTGTAAGTTTGGACTTAACATATTTTTAAAACTATAAAACCCAAACTAGAACAGAGAGAGAGAGAAGAGAGAGAGAGAAGAGAGAGCGAAAGAGAGAGAGAGAGAGAGAGAGAGAGAGAAAGTGAGAGAGAGAGCGAACCGTAATATATTGACTTTTAAGATAAAGAGTGACTATGATCGCCCTGAATGTTATTTTTTAATTTTTTTAAAAAGTTAAGAGCAATGTTTATTAACGTCACTATAAGGATAAAGAAGGAACTTCATCGATAAATATTCGATTACGATAGTATCTTTAAAAGCCTTTTTCAGTATTTGATAACTGTCTTGAATTTTTAAATAATAATTTAAAATAATAATTCGTATTTTATGTTTAGGCCCAGTGTTTTCTTTTCACCATAACTTTCCCATTACCAAAAGTCGCAGCTGTGTTCTATACATGGGAATACATCTACTTTTTACCTCATTTAGAATCCCAAATCACCTAAATGTAGTCAAAATGTACGATGCTAATCACTATTACCCATTGTGTAATTTATGTGGTATGATAATACTTTAACTAAAACAATTATCTAAAAAACCTTAAAATATTTATTTTATTTTAGGTCCAGTAATTGAGGGGAAAAAAACATTTAATAATGAAATTCCACAATTCTAATTCTTATTTAGCAAAGGAAATATAAATTCCTAATCTAAATCGGAAATAGCAGAAACTTTCAACCAGTGAAATATAAGCAAAGTAACACATACATTAAAATCTAAACATCAATGGATCTATAGATAGACAAACCATGGACGTTTTTGTTTATATATCACTCTTATTTTTATTATACTTCTAAAAATGGCAAAAAATATGGTTTATTTGAACAAAGGCTTTTTGAAAATAAATTTATTCATTCGAAGGAAACCATCTGTAACTTTAGAAAATGGTGGACAAACTGAGACAAAAGAATTCTTTTTCTTGCATGTTGCAAAGTTCCTTCCACGTATTTTCGCATGCATGCATGGCCAATTTTGGTCACTGACATAAAAAAGTTCGTCCGTCACAGCCGACTGAAATCTATATACTAAATAATGTTAAGTCTTCTAAAGATACATCCTTTGGATTATTGGGGTAATCTGTTCTTTCTTCGTTATATAGTCATGCTTTGGTTATTTTAGAACTGAATGTTCTGTTTATAACGGAATGCGATGTTTCAGAAAGGACTGTCAGGCATATGAGATAGATAGAATCTGTTCACGGAAGTCTGAAAGTCAAGATTTTAAAACGTGCATTATAATCTTAACTAGTATAACTTGCTCGTGCACTTTGGATTATGTTCAAGATATTCTGGAAATAATGTATGATAAACAAAAAGAGAATGCCTCAAGTTGCGGAAGGAAAGTACTTATGTTTGTATCGCCACAAAGACAATTATGTTGTTAACAATTTTCTTTTATAATTGGCATGTTTCAGGTCTTAGAGTATCAACAAGAAATGCTGAAGGAAAATAAATTCCTTCTCGAGCCTCGATTGGTGAACCAATATCACGTAGAAGCAGATCACTGTAATTAGAGCATCTGTCGAAGAGAGGTATAGGAATGGCAACTGTCAGGAAATACGTCACCTAAAACAAGCCAATTGTATTTAAAAATAGATCTTGTGAAAACAGTGGACACCTCATTTTTTAAAAATTATTTTCATATTAGAATTATTATATTAGAATTTTGAATGTTATTGGTTACATTATTCATTCCAATTATTAATTTTTTAATCAGATTTTCCACAAAAATTATTATAAAAATAAAAAAAAAGTCACGTTCAAATAGACCAAAAACCTTAAAAAAACGTTCATTATTATATTAAGTATTTCGTGATTAAAATTAAATACATGATCACATCGACAAGCAAGCAAAAACATTACAACAATAATGTTAGCACCAATGACGGAGGAACATATATATAAAAAAATTTGATGCTTGTTTTTCTATTATAAAGAACGTACATAAAAGAATACTTAAAAAACGCATAAAATTTTAAATGAAATTATACATATAATTGAAATTTTCAATCCGAAGTGTGAGAGGCAAATTCAAAAAACGTGCTCAAAACATTCGAAATGAGAACCTGTCACTCTTATTACGTCACTATTATGTCTGTTGAAAATGGCCGACTGAAATGGCCGGTTGCAGTTATAACGTCCTTTGTCATTATTCCAACTCCATACACTCGATTTTTGTTTACTTTTTCCATTTTACCCGCGTAGGGAATAGAATAATAAACTCTGACGCAAACTTGTATCTCCGGCTTCTGTTATAGGGGCAGATACCAAATAGCAGGGTTTGCCGCTTTTTTTTTCTTTGTTATAGAAAGAAGCCGGTTTGATTTTTTTTTATTTGACCTGGTTGTTTTTGGGATCTATTAATTTGATCGCTGGCGCATTGACTCTAATTAGTGTTAAAAAATCGTCTGGTTCAAGACAGGCTTTTAAAAGAAATCACGTCTGTGCGTAACACTAATGGGCATGTTTCACATCTTGAGTGGCAAGAGAATTGCGTAATGAAAATAAATCCCTTCTATTCTTCGATTGGTGTTCTGTATCTACATGACATTGTATCATCAATTGAGGTTAGAGAAAAACATTATTTTCATTCCGCTTTTCTGTTGTCACTCTTGACGAGAAACATGTTCATTGAAAATATAGTAGTTCAATATTTTTTTATTCAGTAAACACATTTTAGAAATATTAAAAACTGTTAAGTCCTCATAGATAGTCACGTTTTAAAATATTATTTTATTTTAAAAATAATTAAAACTAAATCTTGGTTAATTTTTGTGTAAATTGGTTTTTCTTTGTATGTGGATTTAAGATTTAAAAAAAAAATCCTGAAAACATTTTTATTTATTTTAATTTAAACATTTCCTTAAAAAATTTTCTTGAATTTTTCTTTATTTAATGTGAATGTCGCTTTTTCTCCTGAAGCTAAGAAATGCAGCGCAAGTGGTGCAGAAGATATTTTAACTATATATTTTTTATTGTAAAAGTATACCCAGGAAATTTATAAAGGAACTTAGTTTCATTTTCTTAAAAAAGATTATGTTCATCATGCATTTGTTCCTTAATTTAGTGTATTTTAATTTTACTCATTCTTTTTACAATTGCAGTTTCTGCTTTTACCGGCCACAACACCCCGCCGGTATTCGAATTCAAAAGGGATTGGATAATACAAGAAGATGAACCCATTGGTAAGTGTGTCACTAATTTTTTCAAAATTACTTGCAAACCATACTCTTAAATGCACATTTGTTTGGAAAGTATGTTCATCTAAACAATTTTTTTGTTGGAAATCGAAGAGGATAATATATAATTGTTAAAATTGGACTACACTGCTTATTTAGCAAAAAGTATAAATAAAATCAAGAGTAGTAAAAATAAAATGCAAATTAACAAAAAAAGCCATTTGAAAATAGGAAACTCCATAGAAAACTCGAGATTAATATTAAAGAAACGCTTTTGGCTTCGAAGTTACTTGAAAATGGTTAAGGGTAACAAGATTATAGCTCATTTTATTAAATCACCAGAAAAAGACGATAATTTAAAGTTTGTATGTTTACAAAATCTTTAAATTGACAAAAAGATGATAATAAACAATTGTCTGCTTAATTATGATATTAGTTTTATTGTATTCCAACAAAAAACTATTTTTAAAAAAATGCCTAAAAGAAAGTTATTGGGCATTTCAGGAATATTATTGCAAGAAAAATCGTTCTCATTATAAGCGTTGCCATCATTCTTTTTAAAATTCGTTAACAAATTTATTAATTATGTTGTACTCATAATCATCTTTCTACATTAATAATTACATTCCTTTTTTTATTACAAAAATGTATATGAATACCACGTAAAGTTCATTTTAATGAGCTCGTCACGAAAGAAAAAAAATAAAATTGGGCATATATAATTCCAAAATCTGTTCTTTTTTTTTATCGAGGATTTAGATAATGCCGAAGTCATATAATTTGTTCGAAAGATTAGACTTTAAAAGAAGATAAATAATTTTGTTAAGAAAAATCTTCATTACTAGAACGTCATAGCTTCCAGATTAAAGAAGATGATAGATGAAGTCTAAGTTTCTTTTTTTTCTTCTTGTTTGCTTGAAAAGTCACGCGTAAAGTTTTTCTTTTAAAACATATATTTTTTTATTTACTGGTAATTAAAGTAAATATAGGTTAAAAGTTAAGTATTAAAATAAAATAGTTGGATGTTTCTTTATTCAGAAGGTCAAAAACACAAATGGTAGGTTCAACGAAGGTGGTATTTCATCTTATCTTTAATAATGGATATAAAAAATACGAACACCTCAGGAATTTTTGAATGTTTGAGGTATTATAAATATTTTTCGAAATATGCGCAGTGGTCATAGAAAAGTACAAACTAATAAGTTATGAGTAAAACTACACACAAAAATACATGGTAAAAAGCAGAAGGCCAGTACGTGCTTTCCACATTCTAATGACTGTTAAAATAAAACGTTCTTTGTGTGTATTGACCAAACTAGGCTGTGTCTCCGACTCCGACGTCATGTCTAACCCTTCTGTCTCTCCCCCACATCTCACACTGCACACTCCAAATAACTTAAAATGCCAAACTTACTGTGCTAAATATAATTAATAAATCTTTTTCTTTTAAATAGAAACCATTCCATTTTTTTTACTCGAAAAGCGTGGTAAAATCTTCTTAAAATAAGCGTGAGTTAGAATCTCACATTAGTTACATTCTCCCACAACATAAGGAAATAGTTCAGGGTATTCCGTTATTGACCAGTCAGGCAATGTGACTTTCCCTTTGAAAATGGTCGGTCAAATTTGAAGCACCTTTTAGATCACACTTTTCAATTTCTAACTTTTGCAAATACAAATACAAAAATTGTCGATCAGCAACAGGCCAGAGGCCAAGCAAGGTTGGTCCAGAATATATCCAATTCCCTACCAGTTTCCAATAACTATCGAGATTTCAGATTCTTCTTAAAATCTTCCACTCTCTTCGAATACACAACGTATTCTATTAAAGCATTCCACTCATTGACGACTCTATTGTAAAAATAATGTTTTCTTAAACTCTTAAAACAAAAGAGTGAAATCCATTCCAGTTGGAGAAGTGCATTTTCGACTCTGGAAAGGATTGAATATTAACTCAGACTGAGTTAAAATCACTCGTTTAGAGTGATCCTGTCAGAGGCTTAACACACAAAGAATCCACTCCTTCTGGGTAAGTGCATTTTCCAGACTGGAGGAGTGAAATTTACTCTGAGTTAAAATCGCTCGTTCATTTTAAGAGTGTACCTCCCTTCTAAGGCATGATTGATTAATTCAATTTCTGATCATGTCCTCCTGCCGTTTCTGATCATGTCCTTTTGCATTTAGGAAAATTTAATCTTCTCAGGAAAATTTAATCTTCCGAAATAAACTGAAAAGTCAATGAATTTGTCTAATAGATGCAGTTGATTTTCATTTCACCTTAGAAAGTTGGGTAATATTTCATGAAATAAGGAAACTTAAAATTGTTCTGGCTCTCACTTTCATGCAAAAATGAGAAAATGGCACAAAAGTAGAAGATCTCACTATATTTGAGAATACTATTAGTTTTCCTCCAGAAAAATCCTAACTCATTTTTTTAAAAAATCAATTAACATGACTACTGGCTACATAATGACAGCATAATTCTAAAAAAAACTTTTTTAATTAGATGTAATTCATTATTCTTTTGCCTCTCCGTTGAGGAAATTGTATTTGGAATATCTTTCTTACGAGTAGCTTTCAACATAACACAAGGAAATGGCCTATATTGTGACCGTGGGGCAGACTATTTCTCAACCACCCACGCTTTATTATTTCGTGGGATGTTTCCGATTCCACCTTTCTCCGCTTTGGTTTGATAAAAACTTAACTTAAAGTTTCCTAAATTTTCGGAACAATCATGGTCAGTTTTTCATTACGGTCTAGAACTAAATTAGCCCAAGACCTGAAAGTCTGTAACGGAAGTATAGGTTAATCGATCATGTGGAATTCAACTTTGATCGCCGCTGTAGACAATTTCGCCAACTCTGGCAAAACATGTCACATGATTCTACTCAAACTTGGTGTATAGTTTGATGTTCGGTGCCAATTTCGGCCAAAACATATTTGTGTGGCAATCCTAGCGTTAGGCTTGCTCATTTTAAAGAGGTATTGGTTACTGGTATTGAAATAACAATAGCTGAATTTGGTTAACTCGTTGGGAATTCATTGCAATAATCATTTTCACACCCATTTTACTCAGGATTAGTCGAGCGCAAGTTAGAGCTTTGCGAAACCACCGAACACTGTCCGTGCTATACCACTCTAGATATTTGATTCCGGTTTTCACCTGAATCGCATTTAATCAAGGATAGATGGATTTGATATCGTTGTGTCTTTGGTGGAAGGTTTTTTTTCTTTCTTCCTCGTGACCTGCTTGCTATGACCCGGTGCGTCTTTTCAACAGAAAAAAAATGAGCGAATTCTTAAAAATTCTTTTTTTTTTAGAAGTGGGGAGGGGCGGCAAGATGTATGCAGGGTTCACTAGCCTTCCGTTTCTGTTGTTTTACTTTCTTTTTTTTTTCTTTGGAAGGGTGTTTTCGTTTCTTCAGCCCTGCTCGCTAATTATACGTGATTTAACGAGTGGCACACGCCTATGCGCAAACCGGTAGAAGTTTTAAAGGAGGCCCGTGGGGATGGTTTTTTGAAAGCAAAACAGCATGGGCACGGTATATCCGTTTATTTTTGGGTAGTGCATGGGCTAAAAAACTGCAATACCATTTTTGGCGTGATGTAGAAGCTATTTCCTAACGAAAAGTAATCGAGTTTTGGCAGTTTTAAAATGCGGTGGTTTAAGGAACCGTTTTTTTTTTTTTTTTTGGAGATAATGGTGCTATGCGGGATTTTGACTAAGTATTTCTTGGAAATACTTTCTAATTTAGATTATTTTTCTTTTTTTTTCAAAGGTAGAACGTTGCATTAAAATATCTATAATTGTATATAGGTCGAGAGTGCTTGCATAAAGATTTGAAATTGCAATTTGTTCTTATCACTTATAAAAATAAATGTATTTAAATCACGTAAACCATAGATAAGTATTATTAATGATAGTAGTTGAATATAATTATCAAAAGGTTGATGTTTAAATATTTAAGAATTTCTTTTTTATATTTTTAATTAATGTTTCTCAGGAAAAGTATGGTACTGTACGAAAATATGGTATCAATAATATTTTTTAACAAATCTGTACCAAAGAGGAACAAAAAATAACGCATGTATGTCGTTTTTGCATCATCGCTACAAAACAGCCAAAATATATATAATAAACAACAAAATATAACCAGTTGATGTATAAAATTTTCCTCAAAGATGCTTCTTTACAACAACAAATGTTTGTTTATAAAAAAATTCAAAACAGGTACCTTTGATCATCAGGCAGTAAATGACCCATATGATAAAATGACCGTGAAAAGCAGACGAGTTTAACAACCACAAAATGATCTATTTCCACGTGCATGTTGCAGTATACCAGCATCCAGCAGAGATTAAGCTATCGGCTACTTTGCATTTGGGGAAAATTCCCTAGATGATATATTTGTGAAATGGAGCCAGAATTTTGCTGTATTTGAATTATATTTGTGTAGATTTAGCATATACATATATATCGAGATTTGGCATTGTTTACACTCTTAATACGAACGAGCGATTTTAACTCCGTCTGAGTTAATTTCACTCCTCTAGTCTGGAAAATGCACTTATCCGAATGGAGTGGATACTTTGTGTGTTTAACCTCCGACAAGATCACTACAAACGAGTGATTTTAATTCAGTCTGAGTTAATATTCATTCCTTTTCAGTGTCGAAAATGCACTTCTCCAATTGGAGCTGATTTCACTCTTTTGTTTTAAGTGTGTACACATGTGCGCATGCGGAGAAATCTTCTGGAGGCATATAAACAAATAAAAGAGGCATTTAAGTAGATAATTTTACTTTTTGATTCATTCTATTTAGCTATTTTTCTTTTACTATGTAAAGATTTAACTAACACATATATAGCTTAAGCTTTAACTGACGCACCTTTACCTTAAGCTTCAATTAACACACCCTTAATGCTTAAGTTTTTACAATCACACCTTTAAAAAATTGATTACTTAATTCGGCGATAATTAAAAATTAAGCTCTAAACTAAAAACTGCATTTTACACCGAATCTTGTATTACGTCTATATTCACTCCAATCTAAATAAAAAGTACCTCATCCTTCAGCTATATTCATTCTGACCGCAACTACGAAACTACAGTTGTGTATATTATTTAGTACCTTTGCCATAATCAGGCCTTGGGTCCCTTGTAGATGTAGCTAAATAAAAAAAAAGGAAAGGTAGCGTCGAAGAATACAGCGATTAGGGCCACAGCGAGACAATGGTGCTCGTTTGGATAGTTATAGCTTGCCTCCTTGCTCATGAAGGTCGCATATGGGTGTAGTGTCGAAAGGTGGGTCAGCTAAAAACACCGTGCGACATCCGCATAGACGACAGTGCGAACTCAAGGATAACTGAGGAGGTTTTGGGGAAGAAGTTCATGAATAGAATTTGAATTGTGTTCTTGGTGCTTCTGGTATATGAAGAGTTAGCATAGAGCATGAAATTTGAACAGCAGAGAAACAACCTGCAACAAATGTTTCTCCAGCCCAGGCCACCTCCTTGGTTTGTGTAGATTTTAAAAAGAACGATTTTCTGCGCGACCAGATTCTGTTTATTTTTTTATTTTTTGAGGGCGACTAAACTCATGGACCTAGTCTAGATCCCCTTGACCAATGGGGACCAGAAACAACAGCAACAACAGAGTTAGCATTTTGACAAGGTCTGATCACCGAATGGAACATTTAGTCCAAGCTTTTTCTAACAATTTTAAAGAACCTTAAAATACAGTTTTCCAAAGCCCTCTCTCTCGATATGCTGATAGAAATTGCATGAAGAATTACCTAAAACTATATGTTTTAGCTTCACATTGTTTTAATTGGTTCAAAATGAGTTTATAAATAGCTCAGGGGGCAACGCCTGCTTCGGATATTTGGAGCTGGTTTCTTATGTATGTGATGCCCTAGAATTTAAATACGTCATTAGTTTTTGTCCAGGAACTCAAATTTTTAAGGAGCAACATTTTAATTACATGTTTTACCCTGGGTTTATTTTAATCACATTTTAATGTTCAACAAATATGAATTCATCACTATAGCTCAGAAAAGTTACAAACAAACCAAATAAAAATGTTTACATAAAACTTAATTAAACTGCCCCTTACATTTCTTATTCATTTCATGTATTACATTAGGTTTTCCGTTTGTATTTTATACCTAAGATTCATTTATAATTTGATCTTATCATTATATAAGCAAATGTATTGTAAGCAAATTTATGACATTATTAGTTTAAAAAAAACTTAATTTTGCTTTTTTAGTAGTACAAGTACATATAAGATGCAATATAATAATTTTTGTTATTTTACCGAACAACGCCGAGTACTTAACTTCGGTGAAAATAAATCATATTCATATTAAATGTCTGTCAAAACCAATACACAAGCCAAAATATATACCCTGCCTTACAATTTCAATAAATTTGATTATTGAACACTTAACTACCTCTTTCAACAAACCAGCAGCGGCACGCAATCTAACCATCTTGCTCGGTTAGTATGACAATCCTGTAACAAACTCTAAATTTATGACTTCTTTTAATATCTATGATTAACCTTATAGGAATTTTATTAAAATATACTGTTTTTTACTTTACCCTAGAGAAGTATCCAATACTAAAAATGTTTTAATGACAAAAAAAATTATTCAGTAAACATATATAGTTGCGCCAAATGAACTAAGAGATATATTTATAAGATGAATTAATTGGATCGAGTTAGTTTATGACTTCTTATTTACGTATATATAAGACGTTTTAAATATGTGATGGAGGGCTTGGCAGATGTTGATAAATTTAAAATTTTCAAAAGAAGATATTTTATCGAAACTTTTCAAGCTATTCCTTTCAGTCCAAAGCTACATCCAATACAGTAGAAAATTTTAAATTGTGAATAGAGAGAAAAATATTCTCCAAATTGAGAGAATAGAGAGACTCCAATCGCACTTTATATCGCACATTCGGATCTATCGCGCCTTGAATCACGTCTCCCAATTTTTTCAATATAATTAGTGTAATATTATCAAGTCGCTCGTTATATCGCGCATTCGGTTATATCGCGGTTTTTTGCTTGTCTCCCGGGCAGCGCGATAGAACGAGGGGTTGCTGTATTTCATTTATGTAGATTCATTTTATTGCCTAACCATCATATCCTTACGTTACACACTTGCAACTTAACCAACCCAACTAACATATCAAGACACATCAAAATGAGAAATTGATTAACTACATTTCCAATTCACATCCTGCTTCTAAACAAGGCTTCTTTTTTTTTTCTTATTGTGTTCGAGCCCTGGAGGGGCTTAGTTGAGGATGGGAAGCGTATCAGTTCCTACCCCTCGTACGAGAAACCTATTAAGGCTTAATCTGGAACAATAATAACACAGGATTATAGAGCTGGAACGGGTCATGGATTGATGGTGTTTGGGTCCGTCCTCGTGTGTGCAGAAACGTGGGATTAGGGTTCTAATAACAGAAGTGTTTTTCTGTGTTTGTGTTGTAATGTCAGGAGTTGTTATCGAACTGGTTCTTTTTCCCCCATTAACAAATCAGTAATTTTGGAAAAGGGGGAGATGGATGGGGGAATAGAAAGTAAAAAGTAGGGGGGAAAATTATTCTCCCGAGAACTTTTAATTTTTGTGAATAATGCAAGATAGGGGAGACCGGGGCACAATGGACCACTTTTTCATTTTTTGCACTATAAGTACAAAAATATTCATCCCACTTGTTTAAAAAAAAGGTGTATATATTACATATATATCCTGGTTTAAAAATACATTACCTGAAAAATATAATTTCAAATATTTTTTTCTGAATTCACTTTTTTATTACAAGTGAGAAAGTGGTCCATTGTACCCCTGGTTCGGGGTACAATGGACCACATCATGGGGTACAATGGACTATGGTATTTTTTGCTGAAAAAATTTTGTCTGCACTTTTTAAAGATTAACATACATATAAAATAATAATTTTCTTTGGACTTTTAAGTATCCAAATGCAATAAAATTTCTTTTAGAGAGAAGCCTGTTCCATCACTTCTTTTGGCTCTGTTCCTTCACAAGTCTTTCTAATTTTGTTACGTGGCACTTCTGATAAAAAAAATTAATAAAAGCATTAAATTTTATCTTCAAACTTATAAGATCATTTTAAAGTTTAAACACTTATTTATTGCTATACAAAACAACACCAAAAGTGTAGGGCCAAACTGTGGGTCAGAGAATCTTCGTTTTTATGCGAGATTAATTTTTTAACCATTTTAAAGCCTTCAATTAATCAATGTGGTTAAACATTTTACTAACAATATTTCAATTTTGTGCATTTTACCAATTCTGAAAAAAATTGTTTGTTAGGTACTTAATTATTTATAACTACAACAAATAACTCACATTTTTGTTAGTAAAAATATCAACGGTAATCAAATATTAATTAAAAAATTTATGATACTGTACTTGTACTTCTGTTATGTAAATGTGTAAATTTATTTTTGTACCAACTCAAATTTCTAAACTTCTTGTTTTAAATAATTTAACACTCTAATATCATATTCAATTTTAGAAATACTTTTCTCATGTAAAACACTTATTGTTTGTAATCATATTAATTAAAACCTCAGTTCACTAATAATTTGTAACTTATGGTTAAAAAAAACAAGCACTATTAGTAGATGGGGAAAAATCTATTACATTCAGAAGTGAATATTGGAATATATATTAAAATATTTTACTACTATAGCAAATTTAACTTTTACTAATTAGGAAGGACTTGCATCAATATTTTTTTTATTTATTTTGAAACTAAAAGTGTTTCTAAAGTTGCATGGGGTAAAATGGACCATGGTCCACTGTACCCCAGATTTTGTGGTTCATAGTGACCCATATTGTAGTTGAACAAAAAACAAAATTAAAATATGCTGTATTTTGATTTCAGAAATTAATTTATAGATTATATAGAAAGACAAATATCTTATCTTTCAACTATGCATAGCCGCCTTGTCCAACTAATGTTATTTTAATGATGAGAAGATAATTTCTAGGAGCGAGCTTTTTTACTTTCACCTGGTTAATACACATCAAGAATAAAAAATGGCAAATGTGCGAGTTAAAAATATGGTTTTTCATAATAACTAGATCAAGACTATTATACCATCTATGAATTATAATAAGAACTAATTTGGAAAATATATAAAATAAATTATAGGTTGTGGTCCATCGTGCCCCTAGGTCCATTGTGCCCCGGTCTCCCCTAAGTTGTTTTCACCCTAAAAATGTTTGAAAATTAGTACCTTTTGTAATCAGTTCACCTAAAACACTAAGTGCACTACTGAAAAATTATTTACTAGAAATAGTTTTATGAATGGAAATTGAATTTGTATTTTTGCAGGATTACTTAACCATTGTTCGAAATTACGAAACCGGACGCAGTATATTGCTATTGCAAAAAAGAATAACGTGTATGTGCAATTTTGACGTTTTTGAGTTATTAACATCAATGAAAATAAAAGCGATAATCTATCCGATTATAATCTAAAGTGTAATTTATTGTTAAATCTGTATATATCCAATCAAATTTGTGAATATATGTTATATTTGGCGTTAGATGAAACGAGTTTCCTTCATTTTCTCATAACTCAGTTTTTGCAGACATACGATCATTTTCTTACAGTGGCAGAACAGCCCGTATGTAGAACTAGTACCCACACGTAGCGTAGTGTCCATAGTAATGCTAACATAGCTCATATATAGAACAGTGTGACATTCTATCTAGCAAAAAAAACAGAGTTAGTTAGAATTCAATGACCTGCATATTAATATTTATTCACAAAAACTAGTGACTTTTTTCTTTTAACAGGGCTGCTATTTTGGCGTATTAAGCCTTTTGCAGAATCAGCATATTCCTCAAACTGAGAACCTTTTTTTGCCACTATTAGGCGGCTCTCAAATTTGACTCCCAGATTGCAATTAATCTGAGATCTCTGTGGATGTTAAAGTATGACGAGAATCAGTTTTTTCGAGAGATTCCATTCCAAAAGGGTACTCAAGGGATCTTTTACATGCGACATCTACATATAACATGCACTCTTAAAACGAACGAGCGATTTTAACTCAGTCTGATTGATTTTCACTCCTCCAGTCTGGAAAATGCACTTCTCCTTTTGGAGTGGATCCGTTGTATGTTAAACCTCCGACAGGATCACTCCAAACGAGTGATTTTATCTGAGTCAATATTCACTCCTTTCCAGTGTCGAAAATACACTTCTCCTACTGGAGTGGATTTCACTCTTCTGTTTTAAGAGTGTAGGTCGAACACGTAATACCTCACAGATACTAGATACTGAGCCGCCAAACAAGTAACAAACATCGGTCAATTACATCTTTATCATTTCTTCTGTGTTAGGATTTCCCATCTTCGATCGGATGCGAGCCTGGAAACAGGTTATGCTAAATTCGATACGAAGCTGCTACAAACCTCGCCAGGCCACTGACTGAGCATAACGCGGGCCACCAGGATATGAGGGGCTATTCTCGAAGAGATATGTTATTCCCGGTTGGGCAATGCATTATGCAATTGCCTTAATCCCCTAATTGTTGCGAAATATAGCAGGGTTTTTAATTATTGCATTGGTGGTTTGGTATGCTTTTTACGCGTTGTTTTGAGCTAAAGATGGAAACTGGTAGTGTTAAAAGAGATTATATGAGGAAAATGTAATGCAGCATGGAGGTTTTTTTTTTGTAAAATGGCAAAGAGGACTGAATGTCAGAAATGTAATGGATGTACCTTATATGATTTAAAAGACGAAGTTTTGCAAAAGCGTTGTGGGCCATGGCTAAGTTTTATGACAGTTTAAGTTAAGCAGCTAAGTTAAAGGGCTGACAAGTTTTTATAGTAATATTATTAGAAGAGTGTAATTGTGGAAAAAGTAATGCAGCATGAATTAAAAAATAAATAAATGGCAAAAAGGGAGAGGATGCAAAGGATCCCATTCTTATCTTCCAATTTCTGATTTAAAAGAAAAGTGTGACAAAAAATGATTTGGGCTGTAATTTGCTTTATATATATATTTTTTTAAGAATTCAGATTGCATCACAAATTGTGCAAATTCCATCCACAGAAGACGATCCTAGTGCGTAGTTTTTGATTTAAATTAGCGGGCAGTGATTTTTTTTATCACTGCAAACTACGAAGCAACATAACAAATCAAAAGTTTGTCCATTATGAAAAACGTTGTTTGCTACATCAGAGCAGAAGTTAACAACACAAAACTTTTTCATAAAGCTGCACACCGAGTGAAACACGGTTGATCTTTTTTTGCTTTAAAGCGCCAAAATATTGCACTTTCATTTATGGCCTAATGGGAGCTCTTATTTATGTATTTTCTAATCTACACAAAGGTACGCAAAATAGCTCGCCAGCATTCCTTTAATTAAGTGCACCTATCCCCAATTTAACTTTTTACGGCAAGTCCCAACTCCCCGACCAAAATATTAGCTGATTAAGTAATACTAAATGTGTACTATAATTAAATTCAAATTTTTTTTTTTAAGAATTATCATTCATTTTCAAACCCCATTGGATTTGATCGTAATCTATGTAGCTTATCCCATCTCAGCTTAAAGAGAAGCCTGTTTTTGATCTGGGGATCACCGTGATAAAAGTCGACCCGCCTTGCGTGTTTATATTTCATCAACAGATGTCAGCACTAAAGTTAATTTGAGGTTGACTTTTATTTTGTTTTACTTTTATTTAATTTAATTTTTCTTTAAAAACATTTAGAATATCAGGATTTTTCGAAACTCTTCATTGATAAGAAAAAAATCTTGAGCGGAACTTTTATTAATATAAACATATTTTTTTTAAAGAACATATATATTTAAAAAAATATGCTCTGTAAGGAATTTTGAAAAAAAAAAATATTCAATGCAATTTGATGTTTTTAGCCCAAAACATAGGCATTTTTGATTTTTTGAATGAACAAGCAAGCTACATCAGTTTTTGTAATTAGTAGACTAGTCTAATGGGGTTTTTTTAGATGCAAAACACATTTAAAATTTATTTGTGGGAAACTTTAGTTTGTTTGCAAGACCTTCGAAAACGTAATTGCTTTCCCGTTCTGTGCCATTTTTCATGCAAATGAACGACTGGTACTTGTCTTCTGCTTCGATATAGATATTATTGAAAAGCTTAAGCATTCTCGTTTATAATAGAAAAGTTAGTGTTAAGAAAAACCGTAGAATGAATCTGTGAAGTGAATTTTACAAAGGATCACTACAGTTAAGAGGTTAAGTAACTATGAACATCAAACTAAAAGTATCGAAAAACTGAAACCTACTTGTTTAAAGCATGAATTATAAAACTGTATTCTTAAAATTCTATTATTTTCCAACACAACCTGAAATAACCATGTTACATTTTGATCTTTATCTATATATAAACGCTTAAAATATTTTGCTTCCGACAACCAAATGACGATATTATAGCTTAAGGCAGAGAAGGCATTCCATGCTAGAGATGTTGATTTAGAACATTAAGAAAAAAATAAAGATAATCTAAAAGAGCAACGGAACTGGGTTGTGTTAGCCTCCAAGGCATTTGGAAGAGAAGCAGTAAATTGCGATTAGATAAGTTAAATCTTCAAAAGAAAAGAAGCTTAATAGGAATCAATGTCCCGTGACATGTAGAGCAAATGAGTCATTTACTTGACAGCTTTAAAGCAGTGACGACATTCCTAGGTTAGGTTTGAATTATCGTCGCACTAGAGCTACACGAGGGCTATTGGCGACGGACGTCGTATTTTAGAACCACAGTCAAGTGACGAGCCGACACCTGAATAGGCACCCAACGCAACCGTCAAGGGCGACATCGTACGCAGCGTTAGGACTTAGGAGGATATTTAACGTGCACTCTCTTACACGGGGTATTATTCGTCGGACATTTTTGGCTGCACGGGCTGTTTATAGGTCGGCAGTTATTTTGGCGATGCCCGGACCCGAACCTTGAACCTTTCCATGCTAGGCTGTCTAACCGACTGGGCTCCCCAGCCCCCGACATTCCTTGGAATTTTGGATGCTTTTATGTAAAGTGCTAAGACAGTACTGACTAGAAACTAATAGTTTATTATAATAAAAGTATTTATTGTGTTATCTTCCAACAATAAAAGTTCTATTAACGTAATTTTTGATTTTATTGTTTCCCACATAAACACCTAACTATTTAAATTTATATTTGTTATTACTCTATCAATGTTCGTCTCATGTTCAAAACTCAAATACAGTGAGCTGAGTGTGATAACTACCATAAAATGTTCTTAATTTTGTTCTGTTGTTGCTTAATTGTTCTTAAATACTTTAATACGTACACTGTGTGTGAGGGCTCATTGTCATCACAAGCAAAACTTTTCCATTATTCATTACCCGTAAAATGTGTTTTGACGCTTAAAAACTTTTTACCCTTAGCCCTCTTTTTTATTGCTAAATCATTAAGTTATTATTCTGAATATTATTCTATAAACAGAGAGGACAGGACAATCTTCAAGAACTTCGATAATGCCCTGATACGCAACGAACAACATACCAATCTTTGATTGTCCAGCTATGAGTGTTAATCTGAAAGAAATATGAGCCTTGCCTTCGTGTATTGATCTGTATGACGATAATATAAAGCAAATTGCAGAAGCTGTAATCAGGACTCATAGATTAATTTGATACATCTATGTCATAGACATGACAAAATAAACTATTCTGAAAACCACATACGGAATAGTACTTGCAGTAATACTATTTTTCAAAGGGGCTGCTTTATTAGCGGCCAAGCCTTTGCAGACTCGGCATATTCCAAAGAACGAGGGCCATTTTTCTGGCACCATCTTATCGACTCTTGCTGCCAATTTTAACGCTCATATATTGTATTCTATCGTTTGTATTATTCTGTATCGTATGATCGTATGATTCTGTATCATTTGTATTATTCTGTATCGTATGATCGTATGATTCTGCATCATTTGTATTATTCTGTATCGTATGATTTTGTATCATTTGTATTATTCTGTATCGCATGATTTGTACCATTTGTATTATTCTGTATCGTATAATCGTATGATTCGCATCATTTGTATTATTCTGTATCGTATGATTCTGTATCATTTGTATTATTCTGTATCGTTTGTATTAATCTGCATTGTTTCGTTTATAGGCAGTCGCATCATCACTGTTCGGACGCGGGACGACGACAATGACCCCATCGAGTACGGGATCGAACCCGCCAGATACGTGGACGGATCGGAGTATTTTAGAATCAACAAGGACAGCGGAGAAGTCTTCCTGCAAAAAGCTCTCACTGGACAGGTATGGTTCTCATTTTATGTATCTGTAATAATAAAAGAAAGAGTCTGTATGTCTGTGTGTATGTCTGTGGATCGCAAAAGACCTACTTAGACTGCTCTAAAAAATTCGAAATTTTTAATATAGATTCCTTTTTATACCTACGTGTGCACCTGAGGCTTAGTTTTTTAATATTTGATTGCGATTTTTAATTAATATAACTAGTTTAAAAAAAACGTCATCCACGTGGGATTGCGGGACCATAACAGGGCTTGAAAATACATGGACCGGGCCGAAACGGGGGCTTTACGCCATCCTCTATTAGTTTGATTGATTGAGTTTGGTTGAGATATGCGCTCGCCCTAAGGCTGCTTCATCTTCCATTAGTGTTTTATTTTTAAGTGCGCATTGCGCCAACGCTAATTTAATTTTGTTTTGATTTTGAGTGTATTTTCACAAGTAAGCATGCCTCGAAAAGGAAACAATGCTAAGTTAACAGGTTCCCAGTAAGGCGGGACCATACTGCTAGTTTGTAATAATCAGGGCCGGATTTAAAGATTTGCCGCCTGTTAGACCGAGAGCCCAGGGCCCCCAGACCTAAGTCATTTTGGCAAGGATGAAATGTACGTGATTAGGTTCGGTTTTCATTTACTTTTAGTGTATGCATACTCGTTAAAGTGGACCGACGGCCAATTTAGAGGTATCGGGTACAAAAAGTAGGTAAAATATAAGTTAACCTAAGTCATTTTGGAAAGGCTGATTTTTACATATGTTTTAGAAAATAATGTTAAAAGTGCATAATAAATTTCCCAGACACTTTCCGTGGGCCGATATTTCTCCCAGACGCTTTAAACGTCTTCATCAAGCTCAGGCTTTGTCAATCACATCTAGCGGCGTAAGATGGCGCTACAACCGTTCTCGGACATCAAGGAAGCGAAGTTAAGCAAAAAAGAACTATGTGTCTATTGGATATATGGTTAGTTGATTGACTTATATTCCGGTGAAAGAATATCGTATCGATTTAATTGAAAAAAATTAATTCGAAAATGGATTAATAAACAAGTTGTTATAACTGTCTAGCTTGCAACATTTTCACATCTTCAATAATCAAGCACACAAACCGGAATATATATGTCAATCAACCAAACATATCTCCAATAGACACATAGTTCTTTTTTGCTTAACTTCCCTTCCTTGATGTCCGAGAACGGTTGTAACGCCATCTCACGCCGTTAGATGTGATTGACAAAGTCTGAGCTTGATGAAGACGTTTAAAGCGTGAGAAATATCGGCCCACGGAAAGTGTCTGGGAAAATTATTATGAACTTTTAACATTATTTTCTAAAACATATGTAAAAATAAGCCTTTCCAAAATGACTTAGGTTAACTTATATTTTACCTACTTTTTGCACCCGATACCTGTAAATTGGCCGTCGGTCCACTCTAACGGGTATGCATACACTAAACGTAAATGAAAACCGAACCTAATCACGTACATTTCATCCTTGCCAAAATGACTTAGGTCTGGGGGCCCTGGGCTCTCACTCTATGTAGGCTACGATCGTTTTGTCGTCAGACTATAGTTTTCTTCACTATTTTTTTCTTTCTACATATTAGAATCATCTATGTACACTCTAAATCGAAATAATAGGTGAATTTTTAAAATTGTTCTACTTGTCTTTCAACTTCCAAATCAAGGAGGGAGATAGTCTAATTGCCCTCACAGCAACCATGTTTGCTATTAAATATTAGTTCACTATATATACGTTTACGGTTTACTCGTTAATGTAAATTATTTGGTTCTTTCTTAAAAACATCAGGATCTTTATAATAATTTTTTATGTCGAATGCTGCTCTAATTAGTCGTAAAATTTGCCGCTCTAGGCTACAGCCTACTTAGCCTATTTAGAAATCCGGCCGTGTTAATAATAATTGTACCCAATTCACACACACACACACATAAAAAAAAACAGGGATGTGAATATTCAGCTGTTTTTAAATTCTTCAAAGTTTTCTGCTTTTTCTTCCCCATATAAATATTTATCAAAAGAAAATTCAGTTTCCAGACTGGAGGATTGCTTAAATTACGCAAATATGGGAACCCAAATGTGACTTAGTATCCCGGTGAGGAATTACCGACAGAGATGGTATGCCAAAACCACTATTATTTTTCACAAAACTAGCATTTGCCTTAAATCTTGTAAGAAGTGCTTCGAAATGTATAGTTCTCTCCATTTCAAACTATTTAATAGTTTACGAAGAAGCACCACAGATATATTTAAGTGAGAAAATATTTAAACCTTTCAGTCCCAATGAAAAATTGGCATCATCATTTTACAAAAAAAAATTCTTCGATAACTATAGCCATTTATGATATCAAAAAGCACATCATTCGATTCTTCAAACTTTTTTCTATTAGAAAATATTTTTTATTAATTCCAGTAGATGTCAGCCCTATTATATTTTTTGAATTATGATCAGAAACATGATGATGCCAAATGGCATCATTGGTTTGAAAGAGTTAAACCTATAAAGTTCAGCCGGTTAATAGAGGCCGAGAAACAATGGTTTTAGATGAATTTTTTTCCCGCAGCTGTACTTAGTGTCAATTTTCAGTCTTCTTTAGTCCCAAATATATTAATTTATGTGGATAAAATAATTCTAATGAGAAGCGATTGGTCTAATTACACCAGCCTAAACTTAAATCAGCTCAGTTGTAGATTGGGGATTTGAAATATCTGGCCTTAGGTCACCTAAATGTATCACATTTGTATCTATCAAAACAACATTATATAGAAAGTGAATCTTACAACTACATGATAAATCATTTGATTTATGTGTACTTCGATAACAAGCTTAATAAAAAGAAAGTGTGTCAAATCGCTCCCAAAGAATGCCATTGTTGAATCAGGGTTCTTCGAACCTTTATTTCTCAGCGAGAGTAAACACAGGTGGACTAACCAAACCAAATCATGCTATTCGAATTCATTTGTAATGTAGATGCATATTTAATCTAGTTATAAGTCTTGACTTTCAGATGTTTCGAAATAGAATAAGTTAAACGTTTTTTGTAATACTTACAGAGTTTTTTTTTTTTAAATTATAAACAGAAAAGATATATGTAGGTAGGTAGGTTTGAATTATCGTCGCACTAGAGCTACACGAGAGCTTGAACAGAAAAGAATAATGATAATGAAAGAACAATGATGAGTTTTCGGTTTTTTTTAAGTATTTAAGAACTAATGGTATTCTTAAGCCAAATATGACATGAATTTCAATCAAATCTAATATAAATTAAAATTTATTCTGTCATGAGTTAAACTAGAATCCAACAAAGCAATAGTTTGAAAAATTATGGTAATTAGTATGAAATTAAAAATGAATGCATGATGAAAAATTATGATAATTAGTATGAATTAGTAGAAATATCAGTTAATGCATAACGATTTCAGATAACAGTAAATCTGCATTATTTGACAGGATAGTGGAATTTTTAGATCGCTTGCCTCACTAAAGTTTGTGGTTTGGAATCCTACTTCAAAATTTGGTGTTTGTAACGGTTTGTGATTGTTTTTCCACCTGAAGGATACAGACGTGTAAACCCACAAGGAATGTTTGTTTTTCCAGCAACACATTTGAAATACTTTTTTTTTTTCAAAAAAATATGCATCAGTACATTTAAAATTTTAAATCATTGAGGTGGTTTTTAAACCTATTATTTTCCTAAATTTTTACTACAGAAATAAATTTTAAATACAGAAAAATTAACAATCGAAAATTTAATTAAAAATCTCAAATGCATTAAAAACAAATTTTGCCCACTAGGCAAATGCAAAAACTTTGTTCTTAGATGATTAAGAAGTGGGTCCCCTAAATCCTGATTAACCTTCAAGTATCCAAAAAAATCTTAGTGCTCACAAATCAACTTGCAAATTAAATAAAAATGTATAACGAATAATTACTACTAAAATTAACCCAGAAATAATTTATTACGTTCATCCTCTAGTTAAATGCTAGCATTAAAAAAAGCATATATAGACCACAAGCCGATTTGGGTCCTAAAAAATTGGCTGTATACTAAGACAGGTAGGCGGGGTTACCTGGCTTATCGAAAAAATGCAATTTATGAACCTTCAAAGATTAAAAGAACGTTTTTTTATTGGTGATTGATGACGGTTAAGGGCAATAAAACGGACAAATTACGGCCCGTCTGGCCTTGGGGACACTTTTAATAAGAGGTTGATTGGGTGTCTGGTGCTATGCGAAGTTGTTCCCACACTTAGAAGAACGGTGCTTGGTAAAGAAGTCGTAATTCATGGGACGATGTCCGCAGGGAAGACGTAATTAGGGAATGTGTAGTAGAAGAAAGAAGTAGGTTTGTGATAGTAACTGTTACTAAGAATGGTTTACGCAGAATATATGTATGCCTCAGAAATGTATTTCGTCAAAAATGTGTAGCTTCTTTGCGCCACACACAAATGAAGAGCATAGTGGAAGAACGTGCTAAGTGACAAAAAGTTAAAAAAAAAAAAGAGAAAATGAGCTTTAAGGTTTTTAAATTTTTAGCACTGAAATCCATTAAAAACTGAATTTGCAAACGGTAATAAAATTTTTGCTAATTTTTAAGTTTATAAAAAAGGGAAACTTGTTATCTTTAAAAGAAGTAATAATATGATCATTGACACAAAAATCTCAATTCTTTCAAAAACGTCACTTAGCACGTTCTTCTACTAAATGACCCTTCAATTCTTATTCCATATATTAATTATTAATACATTTAAAGGAATGTATGTACCCTTTAAAATGTAATTTCAATAAACTTAAAACCTCAAAAGTTCTATGCCAGCCACCCATTGCGCAGGCCCGATTTTCTCGAAAACCGTATTAGGGCATCCGACAAACAAGTATTAGGAACCCGTAAACCAAAAATAAAGTATGTAGATCGTTCCTTTATTTAGCTATACTTTTAAAAACACAAAAATTCAATGATAGCTAACCTTTGCTTATGCACGATTTTCTCGAAATCCTTATTATGACGTTCAACTGGAACTCGAAACTCGTATGTACCAAAGTTAAAGTCTATAATTCTTATATAGTTTAGTCCAAGCTGTAGAGTGGTTTCAGACTGACAGACGGACCAATGTTCAAAAAACACTTTTTTAAATTCAGTATCATCAAATACTTATAAAGGAAACATTGTGTCCATTTCAACCCCACCGCAACGGTTTGATTCACTTTACATTTCATATTCGATAATTGAAGAGTAATAACGCGCATACACTACTGAGTTCAACTCAATTAATAGAGTTCGATCAAGAGTAAGGTCATCACACATCCAACATTGTCTTTTTTTCTGTCATCGGGACACCTTCGTCCGAATGTCCTTGATTGGCCGGTGAAGGTCAAGCCAGACACCTGAATTGCCGGCCTCTTGGTTACGCGTCGCCTCTTCGCAATTCCTTTATTATTTTTAAGCAATCTGACAAGTCATTAATTTCGATTGAGGGGTAAAAAAAGGACTCATCTCGGTTTTTATGTTTGTGCGGTTGCTACCGTGCGGGCAGACGAGCTGATCCCAATGAAGGATTCCATGGACGAATGGAGAAACTAATCACATTCACGATTTAGAGTTACTGATGAATCCTATAATTTTGTACTATAACGTTCTGGTGCTGAATTTTCGCTAGCAGAAAGAGCGTCATTTTTTTCCTCGTTTAGTTATTTGTATCATATTATTCATTATTAGGATACATTCTAAAATTGAAATAATAAGTTGTTGGTGTTTGGCAGAAATATGGTTATCAAATAAGTAGCCAAATAGTTTTTAATATTAAAAAAGTTATCATGGAAATATAGATTATAACTAATGTAGTGTTAATAGTTCATTAGGTTATAGGAAATAACTCCCAAATTTAATGAAAATTAATGATGAAATATACAGTTAGTATTTATGATAAACTAATTCCTCTACAGTGAACAACGGAACAAATTTGGTAAATTAAATTTAGCACCGATGCCTTTGCCTTATTTTACTGCCATATCCATCTCTTATATATTATGTAAAAAAAAGCTGCGTCTTGCACATTTTCTTCACTCGTATGAGATTTTAACAATCCCCAAAGTATTCCATAATTTACTTGTGGTTTTGTTTTTGTTTAAAAAAAATGGTTGAAAATGACAATGAATAGTATGTAATGAATACGAATAAACGATTTCATTGCAAAACATCAAATTTAATCGCTCATAGCTGATATGAATTTTGTTGGGATGGGCACCGAAGCCTACCTCAGAACATTGGTCTCTCTGGCCAAGGACAAACTCAGTCAATCAAGACGACACACACGGCAATTCTCGTTATTGGAGTTCTTCAGGCGAATCTTCCATTGGAGGGTTTTCTTTTACATAAATTCTATCTTTTGAGCAAACAATTTGAATGGTGTCTTTATAAGTTTGATGGGGTTAAAGCAACAAAAGGAGAGGAAGTTTTATGCATCAGGGAGTGGCATTCTTTTCAAAACATATAGCTTGCTTAGTCTAAGCTTATAGGGATTATTCAATATGCGAAGTGATTATATTTAAAGTTGCGTTTGAAATTGAGAAGTACTCTTTAAAATAGTGTTAAATTTAACCGAAGCCCTCTATGGAGATGGAATGGTTTCGTTTTTAAAGAAACGTTGCAATAGAGCTGTACAGCTATACAATTCATGGAGGCTCCTTGTAACGTAGTCCGTGGTTAGGGGATTGCAAAAAAAAAAAAAAAAAAAAAAAAAAACGAATTTGTAAAGAGAATTTTGAACTTTACAAATCTGTTCATATATTAGGGCAATGTTACATTTTGCTCTTTTGCTCCATCGCCGTTTGCTCAAATTCGCAAAAAAGAGAAAACATTGCTCCACTAGGACTTGTCGATTTTTTTTCATTCTGACCTCTTGCTCCTCCCATCACAAAAAAAAAGGGAAGCTGGTATAAACTTATAAACTTTGTACCAACTATTAAAAGTTTGGGCTTCATCAAAAACGTTAGAATATTTTTACGTGTACAATTAAACAATTTGTGCGATTTTAAAACTATGCTATCATGGAAATTTGCTAAGTGATATACAAGGTGGGGAGACGGGATTACATGAGGTTTGACAACTCTCCCATCTCTTAAAAAATTTCAAACCAACAGGAAAAAAACTGAAAAATAATTAAGTAAAGAAAAAGGAAAATTTAAATTCTCGACAAATTTCAGATTGTTTAATAACAAAATTTAGTTCAAATATATCTATAGCAGATTGCTTTATTTCTGAATAACGTGTTTGCTTTACGTAATATTGTTTGCTAGCAGAGTTTGAAACTTAGTGGCATACAGAAGAAGGGGGTAAGGTAAATTGAGACACTTTGTAACACCAGGGGAGGGTTTTACAATAAGGAAAAGTGTTACGCATTTATGGTCAGTGATAATATTGTACCATTGTGTTTTTAAATATCCTTATTTAAAATTTTCATTTTTATTTTCTCTTTTAGGGTGGAAATGATTTCTATTTATATATAACTGCAAATGATGGACATCAAACAGTAAGTTTTATTAACGTGCTATTTTTTACGCATAAATTGTACTATTTAATTCTAAATTTCATTTATTGAATTGAAAACAAATGAATTACTTTAGAAATCAATAAATAAAAATTGGCAATTTCCGTGTAATGATAGAATTTGTGTTGTTTAAGTCACATGTGACAAAAATATTTAATTTATTTTTGAGGGGAAAATTACCAATATTATATTTAATTGTATTTTAGATTTTAAAAAACATGACTAATGAAATAATATTTTTTAGTTACATGCATTTTTTAAAAAACTAATTCGACTCGGCAAGCATTCTAACTTAAGACTTGATTAAGTGTCCATGATCCGTCATTTAACAATGACTAATTAGAGTCAATTCATTACAACACCAATCAGTAGTAAAAGCTCGAACAACGTATCGTGGTAAAACGTTTCAAATGAATTCTCTTCTTCCAGGCCAAGATCGAAGTGTATGTCCGAGTCCAGGAACCGCACAACTCCGCCCCCTCGAACAAGGCTCCGTCCCTCGAGGTTCCCTTCAGCACCTCACGCCCCGCCCCCCGGCCCTTTCCCCCCTTCGCTCCTCACCCCGCCCACACCGCCCCCCGACCTTTTCGACGCCCCCCGTTACCGCCCCAGCCAATCCCGTCGGGAGACGCCGCTCCTGGCCCCGCCTCCGCCCCTCCCCAATCCGAGTCTCAGCCAACCACAGGGCCTGAAGCGGTTCCTGGCGGCCAGGGCGGAGAAAAAGGTGGCGGTGGAGGGCACAGCGGAAATGTGGTCACCACCACCGTGCTGCCAATCTTGGCGGTGACGTGCTTGGCGCCCTTGGCGATGCTGCTGCTATGGATGCTGCATAGAAGGTGCAAGCATAACGAGAAACTGGTGGCGGTAAGTTTAATAATTATAACAATCTTTCCAATCTCAAGTACAAATGACTATTAGTCAATCATATGCTAAATATGAAACGAATATTTAATTTTTATATCCAATATCATATACAAACCAATACATATTAATAATATCTTTTTTCAGTTGAAGAAAGCTTCTTCACCCCTTGCTAGACGAGAGGGCAGCTTATCCGAAACCGTGGCCTTCAGCTACTCTCCGGCCGCACTTTTAAGGCCAGCCACACCACCATTCAGCACCACCCTCTCTGTGCCTGGGATATCTATACCCAGGGTAATTATAAACTTAATGTACACGTAAATAATGCAGCAATTTTTCATCGAGCCATTGCTATATGTTTGAAAGTTTTAAAATTGCAAATAGGAGTTAAGAATAAAATAATGAAGTTGAATCGTCGGTGGTTTAAAAATTAGTATTTTTTAAAGTTTATTATGTCAACTTTGCAGCTTATATAGCTTACATGAACTCGAAGATAACAACCTTCTATCGGTTTGAGCATATGCGTATTCGTCGAATATTTGACTATCTGTTCCCAGTGTGCTACTAACTGTGTTGTTTTATGGCCTTGGTAAATTTGCGTGAACGTGGCCTGTAACTTGTCTCATACGAGTTGGTCCAGATCAACTAAGCAAAAATCACTTCAAAGCTCCTGTCCAAGACCTACCCAAATAGCTTTGTGGAGACTGAGATTAGAACATACAGGGAGCCTACGATTTAGGGCGCAGAGAGGCTACGCAGCCAACTTAGTTTCTGCACGTAGATTTTTATCGACTTATTTGGGCGTTTGTCCTTTTTGTACCTAGTATACAGGGTCAGTCAAAATGAATAGGACAATAAGAAAACTATTTTTGGACGAATGTATGTTTATTGTAACCAAACTACAGCTACGTATGGACAGACAAACTATCAACCTATCATCAGCTATTGTCCTATTCATTTTGACTAACCCTGTATTATCTCAGTTATGCTCTGTAAGAAAGCTATGCCCCTTCCCTTGCCATTGTGAAGCACCTGCTTCTCTCTCTCACATCTTAGTTAACTTTGCTGACCAATTAGGACAACTGATAGGAGAAAGAACAAGATATAGAGCTTGATCTTATGGTCCTAGTCTAGGGAAGCCTAGGCCAAGAGAATAAAAAAAACATTTACTTGTCCTTCCTTATTTAAAGTTCCAATTTATTATTTTATTATGTTTTACCATTGTAAATGACATTATAAATCAGGTATTGTAAACATTGTAACTGTAAAATGTTGTTTTGTTGTATCAGGTGGGGGGAGGCGAGTCCGACAAATGGGAGTTCCCTCGACATCGTCTGCAGTTTATTGGCATTCTGGGCGAAGGGTGCTTCGGGCAAGTCTGGAAATGCCTCGCCCAAGATATTGGACCCCGAGCAGAGACCATCACGGTGGCAGTCAAAACACTCAAAGGTATATATATATTCTACACTACAAGGAGATTTTGTAAGAAATATTTAAGGGTAGCTTGCATCTGCATACAAAATAAGTTCATTGTTTGGTTGTAGAATACTACAGTTATCAATGTAAGTACTATTGACATTTTGAAACAAAGCCTCAACTTTTTAAATATTTTAACTTAACACACTGGGTTTTAAAAGAAGGCTTTAAAATTGTATGGACAGAGATAAATCTAAAAAATTTGCCTCCATAACTTATTAAAAAAATATAGCAGCTTTTTCAACAATGTGCAAGTTTTTATGAGGAATTACTTTTAATTATTTGATACTTATATTTCTATCGTGATTTTGTAACCGTGTTCCTGACAATGTACTTAAAATTCCGATTTTGAACTAATTCTTATATTAGTTCATATTATAATAACTCGGGTTAGTTTGAGGTTACATATAATGATAGTAGATGGCAGCACTACAGTAATGTTAAGCATATAACAGTACACATTTCTCACAACCGTTAGTTTAAAAAGGCTTTGAAATCATTCTGTATAAAAATATAATGATGAATTTTAAAGTAAGTTTATCATAATGTAGATCTTTATTAATGCTATTTTAATGGTTTTTCATAAATGTTTTCTTTCACAGAGAATGCGACCGAAAAAGAAAAGAAAGACTTGCTAATGGAACTGGAAGTAATGAAATTAATGGAACCTCATCCCAACGTTGTTACTCTCTTAGGTTGCTGCTCTGATAAAGGTAAAGACAATTGACATTTCTCCTTGAATTAGTGAAAGAACATAGATTAAAAATTGCAGAGTAAATGGTTGGAATTGGAATTCATTTTGGACTTGTACTGTAAGTTCCACAGGGTTTTGAGGTTCGATGACACATTAACCTCCAACAGGCACGAGTGAACGTGATAGATTTCTTTGACTCGCTTTTCAGCTCATACCATAAAAATTAACGTTTCACTGTTCTATTATTAATTACGGAAGCCATTTTGAATATAAAAGAGCTCAAAATTAATCCTTAGACAAATAAACTCCACTGCCATGTAAATTGTTTTTCAATAGGTTTTCGATGGCTTTAAACATTTAAAAGGCTTTTAGAAACTTAACAATGTGTCTCCTTTAATTTCCGGCCCGCTGGCGCAATGGTTAACGTGTTAGCCCTTGGAGCTGGTGGGCTCGGGTTCGAGTCCCGGTCATGGCATGGATGTTTGTGTCCGTCAATAAATGTTGTTATTTGTCTAAGTGTTTGCGTCGTCTCTTTCTTTGTGTGTCTCTTGTGATTGTGTCATTTCTGGGGTTGAATACACTAGACCTAAGGTCGCAGTGTTCGGCGAACTTGCCCCCCACCAAGATAGTCATAAGTCCCCTTTAATTACAGATCCCATCCTTGTGATCATGGAGTTCATCAGCCGTGGCAAGCTACAGACGTACCTTCGCGAGAGCCGTGCCGAGAGGCTGTACGGCAATCTGCATGGCAGCAGCAAGCACCTCTCGTCCAGAGATCTCACGGCCTTCTCTTACCAGGTCGCCAAGGGCATGGACTACCTCGTCAATAAGGGGGTGAGTGCAGAATCTCTTCGTTAACTACCAATTGTTATTACTTTCAATTAGTTAATATAAAACATAAGATAGTGAAAGTATTGTGGTTGGGGGGTCGAAAATCCGAGTTTGAGTTTTCTACACGTTTTGGTGGGTGCTTTTCCTGAAAAGGTGGATTTCGAACATTGTTTCGTCTGTTAGAGAGTCTGAAACCGCTCGAACTAAAACAGATATAGACTTCAAATTTAGTATGCAAGTTCCTAGTAACTGTCGGACGCCATAAAAAGGTTTAGTGAAATTCATGCATTCGCAAAGGATATCTGCCTATCTTTTTAGGTTAAAGGTATTGCTGAAAAACGAAAGCCTTCTTGTGTAAATCTTTATTTGATTTCTGGAGTATCAAATATCCATTATTGAGTGGTAATTCAAAGTTGTAGGGTGTTTCGCACCCTTATTTCTGTACGATAACAAGGAACAAATCAGTGGTATTTTTTTTATTTACCTTGGAGAGTTGAAATTTTCTTTCCTGTTGTATACAACTGAACCACCATTTAATAAATGTGTGTTAATGTTTTTAGATAATTCATCGGGACCTAGCAGCAAGAAATATCTTGGTGGATGAAAACAAGGTGTGCAAAGTAGCAGACTTCGGGTTCGCAAGAGACATCATATCCAGCCACGTTTACGAAAGGAAATCTGAGGTACATGAAGGCCACTTTATTATTATTATCATAAATAATTTAAATGTGTATGTTAAACTGGCATTTAAGTTCAAAAACCAACATGCTTGGTCGCTTTTGGAAAAGTGTGGACATTATTTTGTAAATAGTAAACATTATTTTCAAATTATGAATTCTATTACATTCAAATGCCAGGATTTTAGTCTTTTATATTTCTAATCTTTATATTCAACATGTATTGGGCAAAGTATATAATAGTAATAATATGAGTTCATTTCACACTTGAGATGATTGTCATTGAATGGAATAACAGGTGTTTGAGGATATCTGTATCATTACTTATCAGAAAAGAGTTTAGTGTCTGGTTTAGTTCATATGTTTCCATAGATTCTCTACAACCCAAACCACATAAAGGGAGGTCACACTCTCAAAGCACTTTCTATACAAATCTTTCAATCGACTTATTTAGTCGTTTGTCCTTTCTGTACCTAAAGATGTAATCTGACTTGTGGTTCTGCCCATTTATTTTAGGGTCGACTTCCAATCCGATGGATGGCTCCGGAGTCTCTATTCGACAACCTCTATACCACAAAGACAGACGTTTGGTCATTTGGAGTTTTACTTTGGGAGATTGTAACATTAGGTATGAACTTTTTTATTTTATTCTGTTATCATAACTAATCTGGCCAGTTCAGTTTAATTTAAGGATAAAGTTCAAAATTGCAGGTTACCGAATAATTAGTGAGTCAAATTAAAAACAATGTTATCTTCACTGATAAATCAGTAAGGCATTAAAAATTTTCATATTGGATGTAGCGTGCCGAAGAAAAGCACAACCAGTACCCAGCAAATGGTACCTCGAGGTGAAAATAGAGTTGCTTTGGCTTATGTACTATATATGTTGTAATCAACATGACCTAAGAGGCAACTGATAGTAATGCAGTGGTATTAAATCAGCCCCATCTAGCCTGGATGTTATTTGAGGTTGTATGTATGGCGGACCCCACTGTAATGGCATTAATTAAAATATATGATTTTACAAATTAAACACAGGTGCTCCCTCCAAACCCCAAATGCTCTTGGGTGTTAGGTGTCAACCAATAATTAATCCACTGAACCATTAAATGTCCCTTTCATAGTAAAAATCAGCATGGAATAAGTCCCGCCTGTTTGTCAATTTTCCCCTAATAAACATGGCCAACTTCAATAACAAGGCCAGAGAAGCTCTCCCAAACATGAGAGTAGACGGAAATTTTGACGTCAGATCTGACGAGATGGAAAATTTAACGAAGATCGTGAAACTAGTTCGGACGCATTCGGAACCCTAAAAATGTGGTCAGCCGTGAACGAGTGGTTCCGAACAGATTCTCTTCATCTTCAGAACAACGTCACTCGGAAATATGACGTCAAAATTTCCGTCCCCGAGCTTGTTTGGGAAAGCTTCGGCCTTAGTAGTTATTGAGTCGGCAGTGCTAATAAAACATTAAGGAGCACCAAATATACGCTGCAATGTCAATGTGTTGTTCATTACTTCATCATTTTCTTCTGCATGATTTCATAAGTTAATAAAGTTATTATCATTAGTAAAAAACTTTTATTCTCTAGGTTCTCTCTCTAGGTTTAACTATTAATTAGGTTTAACTAGCCTACCCTAGCTATTAACTAGGCTTAACTAACTATTATCGCTCTAGGTTCTACTCCCTACCCGGGTCTGAGCGCCAACGAGGTGATCCGTCGTGTCCGAGACGGCTTCAGGCTCGAGAAGCCCGAGCACTGCCGCCGCGAGATGTACAACATCATGTTCTACTGCTGGGACAAAGACCCGCAGCAGCGGCCCAGCTTCGGGGAGCTGGTCACTCTGCTGGACAGACTGATGGTCAGCGACCACGCGTACATCGAGCTCGAGCGATTCCCCGACCACTCATACTACAACATCACGGACCTCTCTGGAGAGAAACTGTGATACCGTTGTTTCATCATGTGGTTCTACTGAGGATCACTTTCAGATCGGGAATCTTTCTCATGTATCCATGGAAACTTGCGTTGCAATTGGGTTTCAATATGAACACATGCAAACTCCTGATCGACCACTTTTACTACAACATCAGCATCACAGACCTCTCTGGAGAGAAACTGTGATACCGTTGTTGTTTCATTTTGTGGCTTCGACTGAGGATCACTTTCAAGATCGGGAATCTCCCTCAAGTATCCATGGAAACTTGGGTTGCAATTAGGTTTCAATATGAACACATGCAAACGCCTGATCGACCACTTTTACTACAACATCACAGACCTCTCTGGAGAGAAACTGTGATACCGTCGTTTCATCATGTGGCTTCGACTGAGGATCACTTTCAAGATCGGGAATCTCCCTCAAGTATCCATGGAAACTTGGGTATCAATATGAACATATGCAAACTCCTGATTGACCACTTTTACTACAACATCACATACCTCTCTGGAGAGAAAACTGTGATACCGTTGTCGTTTCATCATGTGGCTTCGACTGAGGATCACTTTAATATCGGGAATCTCCCACCCATGGAAACTTGGGTTTCAATATGAACATATGCAAACTCCTGATCGACCACTCATACTACAACATCACATACCTCTCTGGAGAGATTACTGTGATACCGTTGTTGTTTCATTTTGTGGCTTCGACAGAGGTTCACCTCAAGATGGGAATATCTCTCAAGAATCCATGGAAACTTGTGTTGCAATGGAGTGTTTCAAAATGGATTCTCTGACCATTTCTAGTACAACATCACCGACCTCTCGGGAGATAAACTGTGATTCTGTTATTTTTTTCATCCTGTGGCTTCGACTAAATTTTCCTTAAAATCGGTAGTCTCCCAAAAGTATCCATAGAAACTCGTGTTGCAGTGGATTCTATGACCATTTCTAGTACAACATCACCGATCTCTCTGGAGAGTAAATGTGATACTGTGCTGTTTCATTTTGTGGCTTCATGTATCAGGAATCAGACTGACGAGATTCGGAGGCTTGTGTCAGGGTTTCTTCAGTCACTTTAAAAACGGAAACATCTCTAAGTAAACATACAAAAACATGTGGCAATGAAAATAGTGTTTCACTTGACAATTATGTTTTCATTAGATTGCGATTATAGTTATTGCTTCAAGATCAAGTAATCCCTCAAATAACAATACGAGCTAAGACCTTAACGCTCGTCACCTGTATAGAAAAGGTATATGTTTGTTCTTGAAAAGATTGCGGAAAAAAATATGAACAACGCATCCAAATAAAAATCAGAACGAAACAATGCAGATATAATTATATAATTTGCAGTTTGTCTCGTAATATCGCATCAAATTACTTATTATTAGGACACAGCAAACCCATTTTAGTATTACCTAACTAATAATTTTTACTACTAGTTTACTTATTCACAAGAAAGGGGAAAGTAGCCAAAAGTTCCCAAACCTGTAGACTAGTTTTTTTTTATTTCTGTTGTTCCATGTAAACTTCAATTTTAACTAAGTAATTAATGCTAGTAAAAGTAAAAATTGCAAGTACTACAATCTTGTATGAAATGAGGAATTCCCAGAATATCGTTTGAAACATAATAAAATAAATAGTATTTCGTTTAGAATTAGCAAATCGGATTAAATTTAAACTTATAACTTAGATAATATGGTTACTTTTTATCAGTATAAGTTTTTACTGTTAAATTTTTCTTATGTACATTCAGAAGTTTAGTTCCGATGCACGTCTGCTTGAATTGAGTAATTAACAGAAGTACGTTCACTTCTCGTAAGATTATGATAAGGCTAGCCAAGTATTTTAGCCACAACTTCATGATCATGGAAATCATTCATTGTCCTGTTGTTTATCAATCATCATTTTTGTAATTTTGAAAAATATTGATGAACTTCAAGTTGGTTGACAGAGTTCTTATTTTTGTATTAGTGTAGCTACTGATCTATTGAGTTACATGTCTGTAGTATCGGATGATTAAAAGAATCAATAAAATATTTAAATTTCCAATGCTGTGTCATGGTGACAATTTGTTCTTCAATTTCATAAGGGGTGTTTGGTTTAGTATAATCAACGACGTATGAGAGCTAGACAATGGCCACTTATTTATGGGAGGATACGAGTTTTCCAAGTTATATGAATTAATAGTTTAAATGGAAAGAAATATTTAATTGAAATATAGTTTTCTTTCCTTTTAAAAAGTGGTTTTAGGGTTGGTTTGAATTACTATTGCACTAGAGCTACACTACAGCTATTGGGCAGTTACTGGAAGGGTAATGCCAAGAAGCCTCGTACAAGCCACCAACAGTGACCTAGGTAAAGCCAGATATGTGGTGTCCTTTTGTGAGTGTTTTTATGTAGATTAGGAATATGACAAGGGGAAAGTCAAACTATCTGTTCTATTGTCTATTAAACACTTCACCTACACTCTGTGCCAACCTAATTTGGGTGAAAACAAAGTAAAAAGGAAGAGAGAAAAGGGTGGTTGGTGCGTTAGTTGGAAACTCTTGTAAGGTAATAATATTTACATACAAAATGACCTGAATACAATTTAACCAAAATACACTTTTCATTCGGATAAAATTGACCAATTTTCTCAAATAATATTCTAATCCGTTAGACCTTAAAAATGAAATTGTTTTCTGGATGGATTTATAAATTTAAGGAACTCTTTACATCCGCGGAAGGATCTTCTCCATAGCATTATTCTATTTACCCAACTTAGGTTGACAAGGAGTGTAGCTTTTCAAACCAATTTCGATGGCTGCACATAATTAAGAGATCTGTTGACATTAGTCCTAAAGTAGCTGTCATACTACATTAATCTAACCAAGGAGCCAGCTTTCTTATTAGCTAAATAAAACTATCGAAATGTAGTCAATATTTACAGGTTTTGGGTCATATGAAATAGAAACTGAACAGCCATCAGATTTTATACAAATACTTTATTGCATGTATTGCACTGCAACACAGTTCAGACCAATATGAAAATTCAGTCTCACAAAAGATTTATGTGTCGAAGATAACAAGCTGTAGTTATTGATTGAATTGAAGATATCACAATTACATTAATAAATAGAAAATCAACTGTAATTCAAAATTGTAGAGTAATTTTTAACTAAACTAAAGATATATTCAGTAGAATAAGATTCCTTGGCACTAATAAAAGAATAACAAATTTACTCAAAATTCTTAACTTGGCAATCAGAATTAGTTATTAACAAGGTAAAATGTGCGTAAACGTTAAATAAAATTCAGAAAATTAAGTTTTTGAAAAGAGAACTTTGTAAATCCATTAAAAAAATTATTGATGTGAGGTAATAAGTAATCCTTAGTTTTTAGATAAATTCATTTTTTGGATTTTTATTCTAAATTGAACAACTTATTTTACTACACTTTTTAACCATAAATAAAACATTTGATAATATTGAACTTCATAGTAACTATTTTAAAATATTATTTTGTGCTTTGACGAAAAAATATTATTAATAGAAACTATAATGCTTAGTAAACATATTCGTAGTTAAATCTTAATATTTTTTTTCAAAAAACGAAGACAAGAAATAATTTAATTTAATAAATAAACTAAACAAGTAAAAAAATCTTAATTTATAAATATAATAAATATTATATAATAAATAAAGTCTCATAAAATATTAACTATCCAAAAAAACACCTAGGTTTTTTTTTAGGAGATCTAGAAGAATATTAACATTAAATTTCCAACAGTAAATTTGATTAGTTGAAAACACTCAAATAACATTATGAGCATAATAAACATTACTGCAATTTCAATACTGTTGATTTAACAGGCTAGGGATCCATAAATGTATAAATTGAGAAAATCATTCAGCCATGCCAAGTAAAAACAAACCAAGTCCTCGAATCACTCTGATAAATTGTTTTTGGTGAATCCACAATAAAGACACATTTTGAAATGCCTAAATTGTCTCTAAACAATGCTTTGATGATGGCCTCTAGTGGGTAAATTTCAATGATAATTATTTGACTATATAAATTGAGCCAGCCAGCGGAAGCCTTCGCCATAGCCTTGCCTCTTTAGCACACTGCACATGTACAGCTCGATGGGTCGGCCGGAAATCTCTGATCTTGAGATCTTGCCCTGCAACAAAACAAGTAAAAATCAGGGATTGGAAAAAGTTAATTAACTTTTAAAAGTAACTCAGTTACGACTTTCTTGGTGGGGGGCAAGATCGACAAGAACTGCGACTTTAAGTCTATTGTACTAAACCCCAGAAATGACACAAGCACACACAAAGAAAGAGATGACACAAGCACAAAGACAAATAGCAACATTTATTGACAGACACAAACATACAAGCCTTACTGGGGTTCGAACCCAGCAGCTCCAAAGGCTAGCATCCTAAACATTGCGCCGCCGGGGCGGCTAAGTAACTCTGTTACAGTTACTAAATACAAAAAGTAACTAATCACAATTACTTTTATTAATTTAAAATTGTAAGAAAAATGTAAATTTAACCATTTGACCATTTTTCAAAACCAGCAGTCGGAAAAAGTTATGAACAAAAATTCAGCATTGGTAAAAGTTAAATTTTAAATGATTAATTAAATGCTGAACTGTGTTGAAAATATCGGTAAAGGGCCTCATAAGTAGTAACAGAAAAAAAATAACATTTTCGTTCAAGCTAAAAAATCTAACGCGCTATTCAGCATTACCTAAAAAAGTTTTATAATTAACATGTTACTCCAATCTCCAGTATTAAGATATTAATAGTTATTAATGTAGAGATATTAATATAAAGATAAATAATTAAAAGTTTGATTAGGTTAAGTACAGTTTACAGTATTTTGAGAATGACCTCACTACAAAAAAAAGAATGATGGCTTCCATAATAACTGGCAAATGTTGAGTGCAGTATCAGATCTGCATGAGTAAGTAGTTGTGAAGATTTAAATATTAGAGCCTTGGGGAAAATTAATTTAGAACTGTGACAAGTCCACATCAAAGTGGGAATCCAACAGAACTGTAAAAAGTGATATTGTAAGCACTACCAGGACTGTGCAGCATACTTTAATGTGCACTCCCTCTACAGGGGGTCAGGGTTGCCACACTTTATGGTAAAAAAAATCCAAGTACTATTTAAAGACTTTTTAAGGATATATTTCTCCATTTTCAAGGACTGTATATTCAAGCATGCAACACATAAATATCACGATAGTTAAAATTTTATTTAGAAAACAAATAAGAGCTCTCTAACTTTCAAATGAACTTAAATATGTGTTACAAAATAACCATATAGTTTACTTTAGTTAATCAATTTCTCTGCTTTCTTAGATTATGGGTCATTCCTGAGAAAACGTACAAAAACATGTCCCCGCAAGATATCTTTCATAAGAAGAAAAGTTATGCTTACACTTGAATAAATTAAAATAATTAATATTTTATCTACTTACTAGCGTTGAAACAATTAAAAAAATTGATTATTTTGTGTACAAATTTGTGTCCACAGACTATGACAAATCTTGTCCGTGAGCAGTCTCACCGTCATATCCGGGAACTGTTTTTGTTAGTTTATACGATTAAATACCAATTTTTCATAACTAAAGTAGATTTTTAGTTTAACTGACACTATTAGAACATGCAAAACATAAAATATAATCATTAAAATGAATATAAATATACAAATTCCGTGAAAATAAAATGTCCCACAGATTTTCGTCATGTCCGTGTACAACGCATTCTTTAGCTTGCAGAACTATTCAGTCTTATTATGTTTCAGTCTTATTAGTATTCAATTATACACTTTAAATGTTGTATCGCGTCGATAGTTTGAATACCACAATCGATAAAAAGTAATTTGAAGTTAAAAGTTACAAATAGGCCATTGACAAGATCATAGCGTCATTTCTGTGGTCAAAATATGAGAAGGTAAGCTAATGATTTGTACCTATAATTTTGTATTTATAGAAAGAAATAAGATATATATTGCAAGTGTCGTTCTCTAAAGCCTAAACCTTTTGCGCCTGGAAGCTCTTATTTACGATTTCGTCATGTCCGTGTACCATCATGTCCGTGTAATCGGTCCATGTATTACTATATGAATAATTGATATTAATTGTATGATCTGGACTGATGTTATTTTTCCAATGCAGTACGTAAGGGCAACTCAAATCCAAAGTTTCAAAAACTTTCATCAATATTTTTTTTTTCGAGATTTTTTCTTCTTAAATTGCATGTTTTCTCAGGAACGACCCTAATACATAAACAATAAGTCAAAAAGAAAAATAGGAACTGATTAACTTTGAGAAAGTGTTTTTAATGAAGCCAAAATTAACATTTGCACAGGCCTTAAAAGACACATCTGAAGACTTTTGTTTATGTTTGACGACACAGTATAAGAAAACACAATTATCTCTAAGCACACGAACAATGTGTAAAAAATTAGTGACATCATCGGAAGTTAGAAAAGAAAAAAGGCCACTTCAAGAAAATTTGTCTGCCCAAAAAATTAAGGACTTTTCAAGGTTGATAATGTTTTTCAAGACCTCAAAAATCAATGTTTATTTTTCAGGCATTTTTCAAGGTCTGTGACAACCCTGTGGGGTATTAGTCGTCATTGACCAAGTTTCAAATTTATACAGCATTTCATAGCAGAGTTCAAATCTGTACAGAGACTTAAAATAAGCAGCGCTCAAAGAAACAGAGAGGTACAAAAACTTAAAAAGTCTTACCTTTCCAGTTGTCTGACCATGTAATTGAAAATATGATCTAATTTCATCTTCACTAGCTGCACCAGCCCTATCTATTTTGTTTCCCAGAATTAAAACAGGACAGCTTGATAATTGCTCATCAGATAATAGACTCTGAAAGTAAATAAAGTAATATTAATATATACAACGACAGTAGCACATAACAGAATATATTTTTACCCTTTAAGGTTAATGAAATTATATTTATCACTGCTAATAATTATTTTGTGATCAAATTTTTTAGATGTAAAAGCAGTAAATTCTGAAGAAACTTGTATCACCTTCTGCCCAATTTAAAAATTTTAATTAGAAGTTATTTATATGAAAGGCAGAGACAGGGGAAAAATTACTAAAAAAACTGTAAACATGGTTAAATAGCTTTTGTAAAAAATTTATAAATTGAAGTAATTTAGTCTATTTCTGAAATTTTTTTACATTCCTAGTTTACCAGATATTTATCTGTTCATAAATGAAGTACAGTTTGAAAGACTAATACAAAAACAAGGACATTTCAAGTACTTCATGGCTCATTGACAGGAAGGGTAAGACTTTAAGAGCAGTACTATACTGTGAGATGTGGTACGTCCTGTTACCCCAGTACTATAAAAGTAATATTTAACATGTTCACATCAGCGTGACCCACTTGTGGGTCATGCTTAACTATCCCCTGAGGTGGCTTGCATCACTGGCGAGTCACTTGTTTTCAGAAAAGAAGTCATTAAAGAATAAGTTTATTTTATCTTTTCTCAACATTATATATAAAAATATTGAGTATTATAAATATTCAACATTTTAAATTGATAACAATTATTTATATATATGCAGCTTTTCAAACAATTCTAAATATAATGCAGACTGGTCCATTACAACGCTTACAATATGTCGCTACTTTTTAACTTTTTTTTAGGTATATAATCTACCTTGTATTTTCACTAGTTGTGATATCGCATTAAGCGCTTTAAAAAATTCGAAAGTGTTTTCCTGACTGCCAAAGCGTAACGATATAAGACAGTCCTGCCTCGCATGTAAAAACGTAGATATTTGCGCCAGCGTGAACGTGTTAATAACCACAGATATGTCTAAAAGGGTTAGAAATGGAAACTAATTACAAGTTAAAATGTTTTAACTTACTCCAAGTTCAACTTGAGCTTCAGGAAACCTTTCTCTGTCAAATGCATCAATCAAAAACACAATTGCGTCAACAGCAGGGAAATAGTCTTTCCAAACTCTTCTTGCTGAAAAACAAAATTACACTTTGAAGTAGAATTCGTGAAGCATTTAAAATGTATTTATAGTCACTATACAAACAGATAGTGTATTACATTTTATTTATCCAAAAAAATTGGTTTCAATGTCTTGCTGTTTCCAGTTGAGTTTTGTTTGTTAATTTTTTTTTAATATTTCCGATTATTGAACTTCAACAAACCAACAGAGATACATACAATTTCATGGCGTACTTTTCAGATATTTTTTAGAATAATCATTAAAAGTGGTAATAACACACAGCTTCAGAAGATTTTAAATTCCAATATTTTGGAATAAGTTTAAACCCAACAGCAGGAAAATATTATTTGATTAGTCAAAATTAATATACATAATTGACAAGAAAAATTAAACATTAGAAGAGTTAAATGACAAAAATGTGCCTAAATTAAATTAATTACCTTGATGATGACCACCAAGATCAAATGTTGTAAATCGCATATTTCCTATTGCTAGTTCTTCTGAAGCTAAAGTAAAACAAAATTAAAACATTAATTCAACTTATAACAAATGAAGTCATTTGACCAATTGATGAGTCATTTAAAATCACTATGTTTGATTCCGTGTTTTAAAAGTTAAGGTAATTTTAATTGAACTTATTTAAAAACAAAGTATTACTTTAAAATTTATCTTTTTAACAAAACAAATTCATAAAATTTCAAAATTAAAAAATAATCACGATATAAAAATGAACAAAAAAAATTTAATTCTAATTTAAAAGTTTAACTTATCTGATTACTCTATTGATTTTTATTTATATCTTCCAAAATATTCAAAACCATATTAACTTATGAATATTTCCACGTTAAAGTATCGATAAAATTAGTCATAGATTTTTTTCTAACAAATTGAAATATACTGATAAACTATTAAAATAAATACACTGCACAAACAATACAAAAAAAATTGTTAGTTGCTGTACTACGTATGCTATGCATTTAAAAATAAAAAATTGGACACATTTCGAAAAAAGCTTCAAGAAGCATGACAATAGGCATATTTCAAGACAGGAATTATGAAGGAAAATTTCTTTCACAAGCCCTGATTGGTGGATCAATGTGGCAACCAAGCACCAATCAGTTTCGGTCAAAGGAAATTCAGGAATGAAGGCTTGAAGAAATCACGTCATAAGAAACAAGCTTTTTTCGGCATCAAAATAAGACATGCAATACTCACTTGGATGTAGTGTAGGAACATGCTGTGCCATTCTGTCATCTTTTAACATGTGCAATAGAGTGGTCTTTCCTGCATTATCAAGACCCAAAAACAGCAGCTTGCCACTCTTTTTCCATAAACCTATCAAAGACCATGCAAAAAATCATGCAAGTGTTAGGCAGGTTATGTTAGTTTTGGCATTTGGGTTAGTTTTAGCAGTTTAAAACAGTATACTTAGTACTGATATTCAACATGGGAAAATCAAAAGAAAAAAAAATTCAAGCATTTTTCAACCAATTAGCCATATCAAATATTTTTAAAACTAAATAAACTCCTTGGTGCAACAGCCCATTGGTAGGCCAAGGCGTGCCGTTCCCATTTCAGATTTTATGACCTAGGGCTCTGGGATGCTAATCATATGTCCAGTAAAGTGGTCAGATTCATGCGGAACCTCCAGTGTTCAGTTCCCAAGCATGCTTGGTACCCATTTTATCGACCCACTTTTTTATAGGTTAGGGCAATTGCCACAACGATGAAAGTCATTAGTCTAGATACTGCAGTTTGCCTGCCCACAGCAGTAAAGTTGGCAAATTTGTTGAAAAATGAAAAAACATAGCTTTTAAAAAATGTTAGTTTGCATACAAGTACGCATTTCATGTTATAATACAATTCACACAGCAAAAAGCTCCACTGTTCTTGCTTTATTGAAAATGCACTTTGATTCCATGCTGTAGAGTAGCCTTTGTTCTGACTTACTAGGATGAAGAGTGGGTATGGGCTGTGTCATCCGATCATCTTTTAACATACCCAAAAGAGTGGTTTTTCCAGCATTGTCCAGGCCTAAAAATATTAACTTGCCACTTTTCCTATAAAGGCCTAAAGAATAAAAATATACTGGAGGCCATGTTTCATAAATTGTTTATCATTTGATATACTGCTTCAGGATGGTTCTATTTGTGGCATTTTTTACCACTATCACTGCTAATCATACCGATAAGGGAAAAGCTAGGGATTAAATACTGATATTCCTCCATTACAGATATCTGATATGCTATATGCAAAACAAAGTATTAGCAGCGAAAGTACTAAAAGAGGAAAATAACCAACAAAGTGAATTTGGTTAAAACTATCTAGTATGTTGTAGTCTCTAGTTCGAAATTTTTTTTGGAATAATTTGGAAATGGTTTGGATATGTGGTAAAGTATTTATTTATAAATTAAGGTGTATTAAAACAGGTCCAATTGCTACTAAGGTCAGATTCCGAAAGGCTATGAACATCCATGTCAGAAAGGGTTAAACTATCACACTAGACCTACATGAGGGCTATTTTCAACAGGGGTCATAACTTTAAGCGAACCACACTTACGTGACAAGCCAACACCAAATTAGGCAGCCAACGCACATTTAAGTGGTCCATCCTACACAGCATTGACATTAAAGTAGATTTAACAAGCACAACATAGAGAGGGTACTATCTGTCAGCTGCATGGACAGCTTTTAGATTGGCAGATATTTTCGCAACGCTCAGACCCAAACCCGAAACCTTTGGCAAGCGAACACTTTACCCACTGGGCTCTGCGTCAATGGGGAATCGAACCCACAACCAACATATTTGAGGGTTAGAAATAGCACGTACTATACAATTTTGTTAACAATATTAAAGGCACCTTCAAAATCAGGGCAGACCCGGAATAAAATTTTGGAATAATAGAAAAATTAGAGTTTTTTTTGTCATAAAAAAACATACAGTCCATATTTAACTAGGTCTTCAACTACCTTTTGACAAACCAGTCACATAATAACCTGGTGAATTCAATTACAGTATACAGCTTTGTGCAAAGGTCAGGAACATACCCAAATATCTTATTCAGATGGACACTATATAATTATCTTGAAGGCGTGGAAAATATTTGCTGTTGTGATTAAAAAATTATTTTAATTACAACAGTATTTTAACAAATTAAAAAATAAAATCTGTAATAAAATATAACATTGATTGAATATTTTTACTGACATGTTTGCAAAATATTCTTTTAAAAATAATATGGTTTAAAAGCATGTATTTGCTCATGAAAAACTGACATGTATCGTTTTAATTACAATGGGGTGTTACCATAGTGTTTTAATTACAACTTGGGTGTTACCATACAAATAAAATAACGAACATCAAACGTTAACGGATATGTTATGCAAGTTCTTACTTTTTATTTTTGTTGTGTGTTTTAAAAATGTAAATTACAAGTTCTTAAACCAAATATATTTGATGATAACAACATATAACCTTGGAGTTTCTGTAAGCCAAAAGTACCTATGAATAATCAATTCAAGAGTCTACCTAGTTATAAATATTTTTTTAAAACACCAACAGCTAATGTATATGCTAATGTCAAAAAAATACAAAGTAATAACATAAAAGATCAGTTGGGGTGATTTTGAACACAGGGCTAATTATGACACTTGCAATATTATAAAATAAATCTTAGCTTAAAAATAAATGTTTGATCAAATTTTAGGTAATGACCTGTCCGCTAAGCGGCGACGGTTGACAAACTTCAAGGTATAGTTGTTATACCTGTCAAGTTGTATGAAATATGAAGTGGAATGTTTACTACAATTGAGCATTTTCATTGCTTTTCAAGGTAACATAAGTCAAGACAGGACATTATAACGCACGTTTCTCCCTCAACTACGGAGATATGTTCTATCCCCATACTTGTAACACAAATGCATTTCTTTCAAAAACCTTGATTTCAGATTTTTTAAAAAAAGTTTCTTAAAAATCACATTTCTCACAATTACTTCAACTGATCCTATTATGTAAATATTTAAACAAAACTTACCCAAGAAGCTCAGAACCCCAGCAAACCAATCAAAGATAAACATTTTTATTTACAACCTAAAAAAAATAACTTTATTATTAACTGTTACATATATATTGCACTACGTACTTTAATCAAGTTATTTTGCAGTATACACGTACAAAAGTAACACGTTAATTTTGCGTAGATTATATTTATTCAGTCTATGAATAAATATTTTTTAAAAAAAACTTTTTTTTTGCAATTTCCTGCTAGAAAAAAATACAATGGAAGAATCATTCGCACGCATGTAACATTATTGATGTTTATCTAAAGGAAAAACGCAAATCATTCGATTATTATCTTTAAAAAGAAAGGCTATTTGGTAAACATTTCTTGGTACTTTTCGGAAATTAAAGTTCAGTTTATATATTTTTAATAGAGATAAACACAAATTAAGTACCCAAATTGTAATGGGCATAAATAAAAAACATCGTTTAAAAGAAATTTACATGGTGCAACTTTTTTATTAAGTGCGCGATATAGTTTAGAAGCAAAAATGAATTTAATTTTTTTGTTCTTTATAACAAAAAATACTTTGTTATTTATCTACGTTCCAATAAATCACCTGGATAAAAGTAAATAAACAGTGAAGTTTGTTTCTAGCTCGCCCAGAATTTCTTTAAAGACTAACGTTCTGCACTCAAGGTTGTTCTTTGATTTTGAGGAAAGTAAAGTAATGTTAAAATTAGTAGCATATTTAAAAATAATACAATAACATTTGATTACCTTATGTAACGTAGGCGTTTAGGAGCAACGAAATGTGCAAGTACTCAAGGGCTCAAGTCAAAAAGAAAGCGAAAAGAAAAAAAAATGGGGCGATAGCAGACCAAATTAAACAGATGTACAATGCAAACAATGTCGCGTTAAGTAGCGCCTCTTTTATTAATATTCAAAATGGGTTTCTTTCTAGTTGAATTAATAAAAGATAAAGTAATTAATTTTAAAAGTACAGAATGATGGGTTTAAGACATCTTTTTAATGTTATATTTCTTGAAAACGTAGTGATATTGTATACATAGAACAGTATTTATCTAAAAATAAGTTTAAAACATTATAGTGTGTTTTAAATGAATACAAAATTTTTATTTTGTTTTTAATATAATTTATAAAGCAGTATTTTTTTTAATATTTTGAATGATTTATTTTAATTTTCATCTAGCAGTTTCTTGTTTCACTTCACTGTAACCAACTAACATATTGGCGCGAAAGAATTTTTTCTCGGCAGATTTTTCGAGTAACTACGCTGTTGGTTGACACTCGTCAATTTTTGACATTTTAACTTATATCTTTCACTTTTAACAAATAAAATGTTTGAGGCACGTTTAGTTCAAGGATCTCTCCTCAAGAAAGTCTTGGAAGCAATTAAAGACTTAATAAACGAAGCAACATGGGATTGCTCTGCCACTGGCCTAAGCTTACAAGCCATGGACAATTCTCATGTAAGCTTGGTTTCTTTAAATTTAAGAAGCGATGGTTTCGACAAATTTCGCTGTGATAGAAATCTTTCAATGGGCATGAACTTAGGAAGGTAATATAGCTTTTCTTATTTTATTAATAACGCATTTCATTGTTCAGCATTTCCACTTTTAAGTTCACAAATACCGCGGTCTTGATTAACCCAGGAGTTTTTTTGTTTTGTAAAAAGTTAATTTAATTGCCTGTATTTTCAACTTGATGAAATTGTGGTCTAATATATATGAAAGTCTTTAAACATTTTATTTACAGTATTTTAATTTTTTTTATATTCATAATTTACAAATGTAATTCTTATTCTGTATTTTAAGCAGAACATATTCACCCTTAATTTAACTTGGTTCAAGATTCACGTAGTAGTGAACCATACTAAATTCTTTGCATATGGGTCTGGTGCACCAAAACTGCTTTTGTCCAAAATTACGATGTTATTTATGTTGCCTTGGGTGACATGTGACTGCAGTCAAAATTATATAAGCCCATTAAACCCTGCTGCAATTTGCCCTCTGGCTGCTCTAGTGTGACATATTCGACCAAACTGTGCTATGGGGGCACTGATTTCATAATTTGCATTGCTTCTGTGTTCCTAAATATGACCCCTGTCGCCAATAGCAGCTCTAGTTTGACGATAATTCAAACTTACCTTACCTAGCAGGAACTCTACCTGGGTTGGACAGAATGATTGAAGCCTTTACAAATTTTATTATTTCATGTTTCATTGCCTACAAAATATATGTGTAATGCTTCGAAGACTTGTAACACATGTTGCGATACATTTTTGAATAAAAATAGTGACTACTGGAATTGTATATATACAGAATTGATCCAAAGATAATAATTTTGAGTACCTCAGAAGGTCGAAATTGACTTTTTATGCCAGGTGCACAAATATAAATATTATGTGCACACATAGTACAAATAGCAAGTTAAAAGACAAACTATTCTTCATAAAAATTGACTAAATGAAAAGGCAATAAATGCTTTCTTACTGTACATGTACTAAATAAGGCTTTATTCTAACTACATATCAATCACATTCATTGCTCAACCTAATATCTTCACACACAGGCCTTAGTCCATATGGTTTTATGTTATTCCTACATGTTGGCAGCTTGCATCAGCTATTTAGAAATCAAAGTTGATTTCTTGCGTCATAATTCGTTAATAGAAATCAGATCTTTATGCCGTATTAAGAAAATGTTTGATTATGTAGAAAATTTTGTTCAAGTGAAACACATCTAATACTTGATTAATTGTTCTGTATTCAATACAAAATCTTGATTAATATCAGATACTTGACATCAATCAAGTTTTTCTATCGGTGCTTTTGAAATCACAATGCACCGTCAAACACTTGATTTTACAATATTGAAATTTTTTCTTAGTATGGGAAAAATCCTGAAATGTGCTGCCAATGATGATATTATCACCATCAAGGCCCAAGATGATGCTGATACTGTTACATTTGTTTTCGAAGCCCCAAGTGAGTGACATCCTTCAAAATTAATTATTTTGTGTATCTAGCCTTCTTTATGATATATTGCATTGTTTTTATAGTATTAACTTATTGGCAGTTAAATTTTTTACAGTCGTACAATTTTATTTAACTTTTGCCTGAGACCTATTAGATATTTTAAAACTGTTCAAGGGGGAGGAGAAAAAAAAATCTTTTGTTCATTTAGTAATTCATTTAGTTCATCTAGTATTTGATTGTGTGTATGGGGGAAAAACAGTATCTGCTTAATTGCTACACTTGAAATAAAATAAAAGGTATTAATTATTATAAATTAGCAGAAACGCCAATTACTGTTTTCTTAAAATTAAGTTTATGAAAAAGTTGGATAAAATAACCACGAAACTGCCCTTTTTTTCCCCTCATGTGAAGTTGGGCCGTATTAAATTTATAGCAGGCAAATTGCTACATATTAAATTTATAATGTAGAATCCTTATGATTTCACATTTTTAAATTTTATAATATTTTTAGTATATATTTACCATTTATTTGTTCGTAACAGATTCTGAAAAAGTTTCTGACTATGAAATGAAGCTGATGAATTTAGATACCGAACACCTGGGAATACCTGTAAGTAAATATGCTGTAACTTAGCAAAAAAATAGTTTCATTTATTTGTGTGATTTTCTTAACAAACTTATTCTTGCAGGAAACTGACTACAGTGTAGTTGTTAAGATGCCAGCTAGTGAATTCCAGAGAATTTGCCGTGATTTAAGTCAGATTGGAGATTCCGTGTCTATAACTTGTACAAAGGATGGAGTTAGATTTTCCACAAGTGGAGATTTGGGAACAGGTATGCATTTTGCATCATTTGCAAAACAAAAAAAGTTCAAGGCTAAAAAATAGCAGATTTTAGTTGGTCATTTTTATTTAATTAACTTTCCATGCTAAATTACAATTAAATTCTAAAAATTGTTAATCCTTATAAATTGCTATGTTTTGTTCTAAGCTTATTTGAATATTTTAATATGATAGGACAATAAATTTTATGGGTTTTTTGCTTATTTTTTTTAACAGACAACTCTTGTATACCTATAGTGCTTGCTGCGGGGCTGAGGAGCCCAGTCGGTTAGGCACTCGCCTAAGCATGCAAAAGGTCCCAGGTCAGGGCATAGCCAAAATAACTGCCAACCTATAAACTGCTCATGCAGCCGAAAATTTCTGTCGAATAATATCCTGTTTAAAGTAGTGCATTTCCTTCAAAGTCCTAACGCTGTGTACGATGTCGCACTTGACGGTTGTGTTAGGTGCCTATTCAGGTGTCGGCTCGTCACTTGACGGTGGTTCTAAATTACAATGCCCGCCGCCAATAGCCCTCGTGTAGCTCTAGTGCGTTAATCCTAGCCTAATAGTGCTTGTGGTTTGCAAATCAACCCTTTTCTGCAATAACATTATCATAGTTATGCTATACTATGTTCCCTGTCATTAGTTACTTTAAAAATATGTTGTTTTATATGGACAATCGTTGGTGTAAGTCTTTGAGGTTATGCTCTGCATTAATTTAATTTCTTGGATAATCTGCAATTGAAATACGTATTTTCAGGCAACATCAAGTTGGCTCAGACTGCCAATGTCGATAAAGAGGAAGAAGCTGTTATAATTGAGATGCAAGAACCAGTTTCCTTGAATTTCGCCCTCCGATACCTCAACTCTTTCACCAAGGCCACTCCCCTTGCACCTCAAGTGACGCTATCCATCTCTCCTGATGTGCCACTTGGTAAGGCAAATTTCCTTTTCTTATATTAAATGAAACCATCCAAAAGTTTTCAGTAAAATAAATTTTTAAGTGTTACTGGATAAGTGAAGTATTTTCTGAATAGATTTGTAGTGTTTGCCAAAATTTTATGATGTATGTTACTTACGAGAATGGTTACTGTTCAACATTATTTATTGAAATACAGTTTATATGTATTTCAATTTTTATATTCAAAATTAAACTAATTATAAAGTAACTAAAGAAGAGTTCCAGAGACCAGAATAAATATTAAACCTCTTGCAACCTGACATCCCCATTTGGGGAAATTTTTTTAAAACCTCCCCACAAAAAAAACACATTAGTTCCAAAATTGACCTGGTTCGATAGAGGAAGATCCAAATATCAGTTTTCAGCCTTTGATTACAACTGCCAGTCATTTATTTCCATACAAAAAAAATGAAGTTGAACAAGGGTCAATGTGATATTAGAGTTCTTAAACAAATTATTTTAATTATTTTTTTTCAAACTTTTCATAAGTGATACAGCCTTTTTGTTGCATTTATAGGCTATAAACTCTAAAAATTTCTTTGAAAAACATAATCTTTAGCATAAATTTGTATTAAAAGTGTATTTAGATGAAGAAAGAATAGACATGTAGGATTTTTGCAAGAGGTCAAACTAACCATTTTGCAAGTCTGCTAAAAATAATCATAATATTAATGTTAAGTGTACTGCAGGGATGCGAATTCAGTGCCAGCGAGCGCCTCAGTTAGTATCTGCGCTTATTATGACTTATTTTTAATCATACAGTCTAATTTGCTGCTAGCTACAATTATTCTTTTTTCTGCTTAAATATAATAACTTTATTAATATCAACCAAGAAAACTTAATTAATGACTTATTAACTCTTGAAGTAGTTTCTCTAGTGTTATTTTTTCAACACTTTCACAGTATTTTGTTGGTAGTTGATAAGGGGATTATAAAAAAAACTTATCAACTTACTAGGTGTTTTGACATTGTCTGCTATCAATGAGTAAACGGTAGTCTGTCAGAGGTTTTTAACTTAAAATATTTCTCCAGATTTACATGCAAGGTAGTAATGTACCATGCCGTCTTACCAGTGAACATGTTAACCATCTATAATTGCAACAATTAAATGTATAATTTTTTTTTTAAGTATTAAGATAAACTATATATTTCTTAATATTTCAGTTGTGGAATACAAAATCGAAGAAATTGGCTACATTCGATATTACTTGGCTCCAAAGATTGAAGATGCTGAAGAATAGACTTCTTGTATCTGAATTTATCCCTTTTAAGAACTTAAAACCACCTAAATCATTGCTTTTATTATTTAATCACTTAAAGTGAAGCAATTTCTTGTCATTGACTGTGTTTTTTATTAAAGTATTTTTGAACTTCAGAAAACTTATTAGTTCATTCATAAAGAAGTTTCTTTCCTAAAATAAAAACTAATTTTATTTATCAAGTGGGAAGATTATATTCTCTAACAGACTTAAATAAGAGAATGCTAATGACTTATGCTACCGAACCTTTTAAAAACTGAAATTTAATTGTTTAATGTCATGGAATTTTAATTATATTTTTCGCCTTCTAGCTTTTATTTAATATAGAGAAACAATAAAACAAAATTCTAGTTTGCATTAAAAATTACTCTTTAATGAGTTGTTGTGGCAGTTTGTTACATTATTTTCACTTTTTAGTAAACATACATAATTGCTCACACTAAGTTATATTGGGTACCTGTGACTAATAAATCTTCTTACTACAAATATTCAATCTAAACTTTCAAATCATCTATGTTACATTTTCAATTTTATATCTTAGTTCACATGCATATTTCTCCATTTCGTCATCAGTTCCAGGAAGTTTCAATGCAGCTTCAATATCCATTAAACCTAGAGGAAGATAAATATTTTAATCACGCATATGGAAATCAAATAACTTATTTTCTTAATAATGAAATAAAGTAATGGAAACCTTCAACTGGAAGTTTCAATTCACCGAAAGCCATTCCTCTAATTTTGTGTGTTTTCTTCCGAGCACCAGCATTTGAAGGTACCTCGGGGACAAGAAGTTCTAAAGCCTAAAATTCAAAAAGAAATAACTAACAGACAAAATACATATTGCTTTGGGGATTTTTGTAGTTATAGACCGAGAGCCCAGGGCCCCCAGACCTAAGTCATTTTGGCAAGGATGAAATGTACGTGATTAGGTTCGGTTTTCATTTACTTTTAGTGTATGCATACCCGTTAGAGTGGACTGACGGCCAATTTAGAGGTATCGGGTACAAAAAGTAGGTAAAATATAAGTTAACCTAAGTCATTTTGGAAAGGCTGATTTTTACATATGTTTTAGAAAATAATGTTAAAAGTGCATAATAAATTTCCCAGACACTTTCCGTGGGCCGATATTTCTCCCAGACCCTTTAAACGTCTTCATCAAGCTCAGACTTTGTCAATCACATCTAGCGGCGTGAAATGGCGCTACAACCGTTCTCGGACATCTAGGAAGGGAAGTTAAGCAAAAAAGAACTATGTGTCTATTGGATATATGGTTGGTTGATTGACTTATATTCCGGTAAAAGAATATCGTATCGATTCAATTGAAAAAAAAATTGATTCGAAAATAGGTTAATAAACAAGTTGTCATAGCTGCCTAGCTTACTACATTTTCTCATCTCCAATAATCAAGCACACAAACCGGAATATATATATATATATATGTCAATCAACCAACCATATCTCCAATAGGACACATAGTTCTTTTTTGCTTAACTTCCCTTCCTTGATGTCCGAGAACGGTTGTAGCGCCATCTCACGCCGCTAGATGTGATTGACAAAGTCTGAGCTTGATGAAGACGTTTAAAGCGTCTGGGAGAAATATCGGCCCACGGAAAGTGTCTGGGAAAATTATTACGAACTTTTAACATTATTTTCTAAAACATATGTAAAAATCAGCCTTTCCGAAATGACTTAGGCTGACTTATATTTTACCTACTTTTTGCACCCGATATCTGTAAATTGGCCGTCGGTCCACTCTAACGGGTATGCATACACTAAAAGTAAATGAAAACCAAACCTAATCACGTACATTTCATCCTTGCCAAAATGACTTAGGTCTGGGGGCCCTGGGCTCTCACTCTATTAGGTAAAACTATTATGTAAACATAATGACACCTACAGAACAAACATTTTCTTGAAAATAGCTGCTAAATTTAGTTAAGCTTTTAAGGAGTTTTTTTTTTAAATCAACATGAACAAAATTTCTCTTTGGTTTTAACAAAAAAATTAACAATGTTTATTAACTAAATAGCAATAAGAAATATTTAGTGTTGGAGTAATATCAGTAAAGAAATTGAAAGGTGGGGAATAGATGTAAACAAATGAAGGTTCAGTTTTCTTAAATGGGACTTCAAGAAAGTTAAAGAATTGAGAAAAAATTTCAACACATTGCCTATCATTTCTCCACAATTGTATAATTTTAATTAAGGAAGGGTGATTGCATATTTTATTGTACACTCACTTTGGAAGAATCTTCAATAGCTTTATGTAAGTGACGTAATTGTAAATGACAATCGGATCGTCCCAAGTATAAACTGAAATTTTTAAAATAAATCATTTAAGTAGTAAATGTGAATTCAAGCTTTATTATATATTTTTTGCTTTAGCTTGGTTAAATATAATTACCTGTATAAGTTAGGGCACATTCTAATTGCAAGATTGTATGCATTTATTGCAGATTTAAAATCCTCCTTTTTGAACATGGATCTGGAATGGTTGTTTAGTACTTAAGTTATTAAAAAAATATTTCTGAGTTTAAAATATTTGAGACAACAAACTAAAGCATAAAAAATTAAGAATATTAAAAATGTAAGATAGAGGAAAATAAAGGAACTTTCAACCTTTGAAGGCAAAATTTAAAAAAGTTTTGATATGTTTACTTATAAAACATTGTTTAAGTAGAAGTTTAAAAATTCTTATTAGTTGAAAACTTGATTTTTGTTAATATACCTATATTTTTTTTTTATTTAGAGTATAATATTAACTATTAGACATCCATCCAAAAGAAAAGTAATTTTAAAACACTAATTTGACCAGCTACATGTGCTAATTTTAAAGTAATAATACTCACTCTGCCTTAGCTTTTAACCATTCCGGGTTTTGTTGTTCTGGTTTTAGTTCACTACAGTCCAACTTTAAACTTACACTTGCTGCAAATTGTTTTTCCAGCCACTAGGTAAAATAAGACATTATATAGTTATTCGACAAATAGATAAAATGTTAAACAATAATGTGGTCTTGAATATCTCATTTTTAGTGCCTTACTTTTAAGTCTAAAACACTTTAAGTCAAAATATTCAACTCTGTTTGTTAAACGATCAATGCTTATGATATAATAAAGTTCAATTTAAATTATATAATATTCGAGACACCTATGTGAGAAAGTATAGCTACCTAGCATTCTTTAACATCCATTTTAGAAGCCACTTAGTAAGTCTTGTTTTTGCATTTGATAAGATTATAAACAATATTAACTATTGATTATAACAGGAGTATTTTAATTGTGGCAAATAAGTAATAACTGTTTCATACCTCCTTTTCTTCAATTTCTTGGGATTCTCTGGCAGCGGTTGGAAATATGCGGGTAGTGAAATTTACTGTAATGTGCCCACTTTTTCTTGTAGGGGGAATTTGCTGACATTTTTCAAGTAGATTGTTTCTGTAAATATCAATCTGTAATAATTTCTATATAATACTGAATTATAAAAATAACATCACATGTCTGTGGAACAGTAATGTTAGCTGTGAAAAGTAACGGCAAAAACATGTTTTCCGTCTTTTCTGGAAATAACTGGATTTGGTTGTTTTCCAGCACTTGTTTTTGTTCCTTTAAGAATTGCATCAATCAATACATCTCTATATTTTGTTTACTTTAAGAATTTTAATTCAAGAGTCTTTTTTGTTGGTAACATAAAATATCCATTTCAATATTTTATCTCATGAAAACTTATCTTAATTGAAAGTTATATGTGTGGTCCCACTGGGGACTCGCTCAGTGAGATCCTATACAGCTGAGATACACCGATACTGGCAGAGACTTAACAACGCTTTTGAAGCCATATTCTCGTTACCACACTGCCCATGGACACGAGAACAATATAATATGTGTGTATTTTGATAACTTTTACTTTTAATACTATTAGTTATTATTTTAAATTAAGATTGAAGTCATTTATTAATGAATTAAGAATATATTGTTTATTAAGATTAAAAGGGAAAAATTTATAATAACTGATAAAATAATAATGAATCCAAAAAAATAATACTAAACCTTATTTTAAGTGGCTTTGTAAATACCTTTTTTGAGCCATCATTTTAGCTTTTAGCTGTTCTTTTTTTCTCTTAATTTCAAGTGCTGCTCTCTGATTTTCCAGTAGTTTTTGATGTTCAATACTTTTTCGTTCAGTATCATCCAACTGAAAATAAAATACAGTGGGAAGAAGTACTAGGTTTTATTTTAAAATAAAAACAAAAATATGTTTTATTTTAAAATAAAAACAGAAATGTGTTATTTTAAAATAAAAACAAAAATATGTTTAATGTACTCTATATCCTTGGAACACTTACTTCCATTTGCTTACGTACACTTTCCTGACGAATTTCTTGAGATTTTTGCGACTTCAATTTGGAGGAATTTAGCAAACTCGTCTGGTATTCTTCTAACGCTTTGTTCCTTTGTTCTTTGCGGTACGATTCGCATCCTTCGATTAAAAAAGTTTGTATAAATCATTGTATTTCAAGTACACTGCTCACAACAATTAGGGCAGCGCATGGTTTAAACTCTTTCAACAACAATGTTTCAATTTGAAAGCTTGCAATTTTTTTCTCACTAAGTTGAGCTTGCACTAATTTATCGTTAGATGAAAAAATCATGTCTTTTGAGGATGTAAATAATGTTTGTTTTAATCAAATGAAAATAGTATATAAAAACATGGTAAAATAAAATTCACTCCAAAAAAAATTCATGAAATAAATTGGCCCTAAATTCTTCAGGCTTGCACTCTCAGATGTTTAAAAATTGATTTTAAATCTTCTTTGCAAATAAAATTTGAAAAAATTATTGTTATAATTTATTCTTTATTTTATATTTCAATTCCCCCCCCCCCCAAAATTTTAGTTAAAAAAATATTTTTCCGTCTGTTTTTTTTTTTACCATTTCATTCTGGATGCATAATGAATCTATTTCCCAAATTTTAGATTTTTAGAATGAAAAACAAAACGCTGAATCTGAAAGGATAGCAAAAATACGCAAAGTGCTCCCCTAATTGTTTTGAGCAGTGCATAATTCAATATAATCATAAATTTAGAACAAACCTATTTTTGAGTCAGTACAAAAATTATTCTAATCTTATTTCATTTGTGTGTTTTTTTAACTCATTCATTTCTACACAAATTCTTATTTTTTGACATTCATTTTTAAAAATAAAAAAAACTTTGGAGTCATAGAGTAGACGATCAAGTGTACCTATTTTTACATTGTTTTTATAATTTAATTTGCAATATGTACATAATTTATGACTATGTGTATATGGTTGTAATATATGACTTTAAGTAAGTCAAAAATGAATATTATAGGAAAACAAACACTTGGGTCTATGGTAGACTCAAGAATTTTTGAACAATAATGGTAAAATAAAAAATTAAATACCTGCTTCTTGGTGGAATAGTTTATGCCAGAGACCTTTTTCAAGTTTCTGCGCTTCAAAAGAAACTTGATCCTTCCCGATTCGAACAAAACTGTTTTCGGGATCAATCGAAGAATAGAGGAAGCACTCCCAAATGTAAGGAGGAGAGCTAATCTATAATTTAAAAAAAAATGATTGAAATATTTTTTTAAGTATTAAAAAGCACTATTTCTAGGGATATCGTTTTGTAACCTTCAGAGTTTTATTATGTCAAGCAGATGTCGGAATGATGTTTGAGTATGACATGATAATTGAATCCCGTATTCTTTGCTTCTGTGGTGCTCCATTGACACAAAGCAGAAGAAAATACCAAAAAAGGATTTTAATATTTTAGCTGAAAATTTAAAATAGTAATTAGTAATCCATTTAACAATAAAAATTTCGGAGCTTGTAGCTAATAGGTCTTAGTACAACGTTTGTTTAAAAAACCAATATTACTCTGGAAAACCAATTTCATCCAAAAAGATTGCTTCAATGGAATTTTTACGAACAAGTGGTTCAATATATATATATATATTTTAATCTTTGTTTTGCCTACACACATGCGCCCCAGTGCGTGTTTTACACAAAAAAGATCATTGAAATTATTTGTTAGCCAAATATTAGTTTAATGCAATGAATATTTGCCAAGTATCTTTTGCAAGTTTTTTTGTTAGTTATTTATAATAATGTATAGTACATCTATCACAAAGACATTTTTATAAGGAAGTTTAAAGCTACTGATAATGTTCATTAACCTTTTCCAACAAAGCTAATTTTTGCAGTAAACTTAATATTTAACTACTCAAACGTATCTTGTGCTTATTATAATTAGTTCTCACTAAGTAAATTATAAAAAAGGATGATGATGATCGGTGTGATTTTTTTTTCAATGGTTTTCATCATTATTATTGTTACTCACTTTTACATACTTCGTTGTAACTAATACTGACGGATTTGTATCAATACGAGATGTAAGTGGAACAATAATGACTACTTTATCTTCCGATTCTGACCATTCGGTTTCGTTTTCTTTAACAATTATGGGCATATTTGGATCAGTTTAGTTTTTCACACAGTATTCACAAACGTAAATAAATCGCATTTACAATTTCAAAACTGGAAATAAGTTCGCGGACGGAGAGTATCGAATATTCTTTCTCCCGTTGTCATGGTAACTAGACAGATACAGTTATGTAGTTGAGCAGTGAAAACTAGTGAATATCCGTAGGCCTAAAAATTTATAATAACGGAAATATTGATGGCAAAAATTTCATTATTAAATTTGAGATATTAAAAAAAATTAAATTAAGAATTTAAATGACGTTATTTAAGCAATTTAAACAGTGCATTTGTTTCTTAAATCCTGTAAAAAATTTATGAACTCAACTTAATATTTCCAAAGTTTACTTTACTTTCTGGTTTAGAACTTTTTCTCTCTCGCTTTTGTTTTTTTAGAATTTTTGGATAACTTTTTCCTTTTTTCCACCCCTTCATCCATTCGCTCTTAATTTGCTTTCTTCAACTGTTAAAAGAATTTGCCTTGTAAGTAATAAAATTCTGTTTGTCGAAAAAAAATTTATAGATAATCACAGTTTCCTGTAGTTAATATTTTTCGACTAATAACAAGTGACCTTGAATTGTACCGAAATTTCTTTACTTTTTGGAGTACGTGCCGCTTGATTTCGGACTTTGTCGCGATATCCTTTATTTCTTTAGAGCATTTTTGGTCTATACCTGATCCCCGGAGCTGAGATGAAGAACAAAATAGTTTTATTTTATCCATATCAATCCGTTTTCCTTCAAAATAAGGTTTAAAAAAAATCCCCCATCAGACTGCTCTTAAAATGTGAGCCTGAATTCGTTGCTATTTCAGTTGAAATATTTCAAAGATTGTCTAAAAAGTTTAAGAGCAGAAACTACAAACTCTGACACATTATGCTTTTTTTCGAGGATAATTAAAATCAGCAATTGACAACATTGTTAAAGCTAAGCTCATTAGCTGAAAATTCAAGATTGGTACTGTTTGGAAACTCACCAAAATAATATGTGCTAAAAAAGAGACTGCAAGATAACTTAGCAGTGGCGGCTCGTAGTATACAGCAAGTACAGCCAGTTTGTATATAAATATTCAATTCAGTTTAAAGAAAAATCCCCAATCTCACCATATACTTTTTTATTCATTACTGTATTTTTCCAAAGGAGCGCACCAACAATTCTGACCATGGGCCTCCACTGTAACTTGAGATTGACCATGGTGGACCCTATTGCTAGAGCTTTAAATACAGAGGGAAATTGTTAATATTTCCTTTGCCAATCTGAAAAGAATGTGTTAACTTTTTAAATGTTCGGTCTCGTATTGTCATGCATGCTAGCAACTTCAACAAAAATAAAGTTTAGCTCACTGAATTTGTTTACTTATATCAAAAATATCTTTGTTCTTGAGGACTATTTAATTGAGTTTGTACTGCTTGTTATGATTATTATGTAATTTATTTTTCAGAATTATGTCTGACCAAAAACCTAAAACCTACACACTTAAAGAAATTGCTGAACACTCCAGCAACGATTCAGTTTGGGTTCTAATCAACAATGGAGTCTATGATGTCTCAAAATTCTTAGAAGAAGTAATGATAATTTTCAGTTTTTATTTTTATTCTAGTATCAAATGAAAACATCAACTTTTGGCTATTTTATTTGAAATATCATAATTTGCAAACAGTTTTTATTAAAATAAAAATGGAACAAACTAACTTTGTATGATTAAGTATGTAACATTAAGTAGGCTGTTATTTAAAAACCTTGTATAATTTGCATTAATACTTGAAAGTTGTTCTTTGCAAAATAATTTCTAATTAAATAATTTTAGCTAATTATTATAATTTTTTTTAGTTTTAGCACTATTTTCGACTTCAGTTTCCAAGCTGATACCACTGAATAAATTAGATTCCATTAAATATTTTTATTTAATATTCAAAAGTCTTAAATCATTTTTTAGCACCCTGGTGGGCCAGAAGTTCTTATGGATTGGGCAGGTAAATACTAGTTTCACTTGGTTGGTTTTCATGATAAAATAGTTATGCAGTTGAAGTTGACATTTCATTTATCCAATTTCAATTGAAAGAGATGTATGAAATAGTTATATGTAAAATAGTTATGCAGTTGAAATTGACATTTCATTAATCCAGTTTCAATTAAAAAAGGTATATGAAATTTAAAAAAAAAAAATTATTTTGTTTTCTTGTTATCAAGATTTGTTATCAAAATATTTAGATAGCTTGTTGCATCTTATGTTTAGCAAATTATTGATGATTCTTTGTTAAAAAAAAATTGGTCTTGGCAAGTCTCAACATTAGGTTCAAATGAAAATATTTTTGATTGAATACTATATGATAGTTACTAAATAATACCTTTTTTAAAAGTAAATTTGGTTTTACAGTTGCCTAGTACGCCTCTTAGAATATTACCTACTTTTATTCTTAGTTTAAGCAGATAATCAAGTTATAAATTGACTGTCTAGCAGGGCTAGAAAAACCGCCCATCCTCCCGTCCTTGACTGTCGAAAATTTCTCTGAGGACAACTAATTGCTCGATCCTACGTCCTTATGGACGGCCATTTTCTCATTAATATTTGTGATATATTTAAAATTTGTGTTATCTTTCAAGAGTCTAGAGCTCACTTTTAAAATGACCTTTTAATCTGGAAATCCTGTTGATTCCTTCATCACAACAAATGTGCATGATCAGGCTTATGTAATCAGTAAACAAAATCAGTAAAAAGTTGCTCAGTACATGTGCTTTTGGACTTGTAACAACTTTAGCAATTATTTTTATAGAAGCTATTTATGTATAAATTAAATTGGCGGGTTAGTTTCAAAGGAGGACGGTTACATTGTTGGATAAGCCGTCCTCGGGGACGGGCAAAATTTCTGAGATTTTTCGAGCCCTGCTGTCTAGCCAAGTTTACTGTTTGTTTCAAACACTTTATTAATTTGGATTACAAAACAAAATGTAAGCTTTATATTTGATGAAGTAATAAAATACTTATTTGAAAAATTAGGAAAAGAGGCTACTGAAGCATTTGAAGATGTTGGTCATTCATCTGATGCTAGGGAATTAATGAAAAACTATAAAATTGGAGAATTGTGTGAGGTATAGAAATTTAAAATAATCTAACCATGCATTTTATTTATGATTTGCTTTTATAACAGTATCTTTTCTCTTTTCAGGAAGATCAAAAATCAAAAGCTAAGGTAAGTTTTTTTTAATGTAGTCAGGTTTTATGTATTTCCTAATTAGATGTAATTTTTAAAATGTTATACTGTTTCAGGGCAAATTCTAATCACTGTTCTGCAAAGATTATATTAATTGATTTTTATTTTTAAAATGCTAAAAACCTATACTTAAATATCTGTTATTATTTCAATTTGTTTTCATATCTGTGCCTCTTCTTTAATTATAAAACCTTTTTGTTTTTTAGGCTAGTGGCACAAGTAGTTGGTAAGTTTCCTCTATTTTAAATTAAGCGTTATTATTTTTTTAAAATCAAATATATTTTAAAGTACTTTACGTAAGTATAACACTTTGTGTAAATAATAAAGCTAATTATTCTGTTTTGACCACTCAGAATGCACCTTTATTTTTAGACCCTGTTGTAGCCTATAAAGACAAAAAGTAAATAGATAGGTCTAGTAGCTGCAGCACAATCTTTGATTGACATTTATTTTTGCTCTTGCACTGCATTTTTAATCGAAGAGTAAAACTTTAACATCAAAAAGTGTTTTTAGCATTCAACACTTTTCGATAACTAGCACTGTAATCCATACAGATGTTCTTTTTAAAAGCACTATTTGGTAGTTGCACCACAATGACTCGCATTTATCTGTACACATGCACTGTAAGGAGTAATGGACGTGGTTCCCCTAACCAAAGTGTCTCTGTGTTAATCCAATGGAAAAAGTTATTTTCTGAGCCAAATTGCTCTGGCTGTATTGAATATCTGTACAAAGTTTTTTCATGCTATATAAACTTAAGTAAGCTGACTTACAAATTTTTATAATCCCACTTTTTGAAGTTGGTTCGAATATTTTTTTTTCAAAAATTCAATAAATAATTAGCCAGCAAAATTGTTGAACCAATTTCAAAAAGTGGGATTATAGATGCCTGTAAGCCAGCTACATCATGTAAACATAAATATTTGAAAAAATGCTCCTGGGTAATATAGATTATACTCCTTTGCCAACTTAAGTTGGGTAAATAGAAATATGCTATGGAGAAGATCCTTCCGCGAATGTAAAGAGTTCCATAAATTATTTGTGAATCCATCCAGAAAACGTGTTTCTGGAATGTTTAAACATGTTCTTCTTTAAGATCTAACAGATTTGAATATTATTTGAGAAAATTTGGCAGTTTTATTAGAATGAAGTGTATTTTTGTTAAATTGTAATCAGACCATTATGTATGTAAATATTACCAAACAAGAGTTTCCAACTAACGGACCAACCGCGCTTTTCCCTCTTCCTTTTTACTCTTTGTTTTTACCCTTTTTTGTTTTTTGCCCTTCTTCCTTTTTACTCTTTTGTTTTGAAGTTAGGTTGGCACGGAGTGTAGAAAATCACTTATTTTTTCATTGGATTAACAGAGAAGCTCTTTGGTTTGGGTTTGAAGACCTGCATGTATTTCCCCTAAATCAAACTTTAACCATCACAAAGAATTTTTATAAGCATTCAGCACTTCTCTTTAACTAGCACTATCTACTAGCTGCACTGCAGTATTTAACAACCAAAAACTTCTCGTTTCAATACTAACAAAAACTAAATCTTAATTTCTAAACTACATTTTGTAGAATTATCTGTGTTATCAGGTGTGTACTACAGTAATTATTGATGGACTCCCCTATCCCCAGCATTTTTATGAAGATACTCATTCCTATTTCTGTGGTTTTGACTGCGGTCGTCATATTCAAAGCGTACTCTCACTTCAAGAAGTAAGAACCATGACGTCATATATTAAGCTGCACTGATGTCAAGCTGATGAATGTTTGATGTATTCGGAATTTAGTTTATTTTTTTAATTATCTGCCTGTCTGAGAATTGACACTGTTCAGATTTTTGTTGCTGTGTAACATGTCATAATAATCATAGCATAATTGAATTTATGACTTCATTTATTAAACTGCACTGATGTCGAGCCGATGAATGTTTGATGTATTCAGAACTTAGTTTATTTTTTTAACTATCTGTCTGTCGAATATTTGACACTGTTCAGATTTTTGTTGCTGTGTAACATGTCATAATAATCATAGAATAATTGAAGGACGTCATATATTAAGCTGCCCTGATGTCAAGCTGATGAATGTTTGATGTATTCAGAACTTAGTTTATATTTTTAAATTATTTGTCTGAGGTTTGACACTGTTCAGATTTTTGTTGCCGTCTAAAATGCATAATAATAATAATAATAATAATAATAATAATAATTGAATTTATGACTTTATAAGCTGCACTGATGTCAAGCCTTGAATGTTTGATGTATTCGGAACTTAGTTTATTTTTTAAACTATCTGTCTGTCTGAGATTTGACACTGTTCAGATTTTTGTTGCTGTGTAACATAATAAAAACATAATTGAATCTTTAGTTCATCATGCCCAAGGTATGATCAGTAGTGAATCTGAAGTATAGTAGTAGTGAATGTTTTGCAAGCAAAAATATTTGTCACAGTAATTTAATAATTTAAAATTAGTTTTATAGGTTATTTTGGGCATTATATATATTTTTGAGATAAATATATTGCATAGCAATAGTATACAGGCTCTATAAATATTGTTAACTTATTTGTATTTTATTTTAAGATTTATTTTCTGAGGATAGTCATTAATTAATATGTATGAAATTAAATTATAAATTTTTAAAAGAACAAATCTCATTGGGATTTGATTTTTTTAAATGGTCAATATAACTACTTTAAAATTGAATGCATTGTCCAACAATGGGCTTTATTACTAGTGAAAATAAAGTATTATATATTTAAAGTAAAAACATCATTAAAAATATTTTTATCAATCATCTAATTCTCTTGTGTTTATTAATTCACCTGCACTGCACTTTTCTTATTTAAAAAAAAACTTTCCATTTTATTTCTGATTCGTTTAAACTATAGTTGTAATTATAAAAAAAACTTACATTTTTCATTAAATATCGAATTGGGAATTAGACTATATTTATTATTGTTACTTTAAAAAGTAAGCGATGGATATCTTCTTTAATGTTGCATTTATGTTCAATGCTAGAAATAGTTATGAATCAACTGCATTTAAGGTTTTTTGTGTAAAATTCCAAGAGAAATAAATGCTATGAAAAAATTAATTGTTTTCAGTATTCTTTTTGATGTTTTGCTACAATTCTTCTGTTAAGTTCGATTAATGTTGACAATTATTGTGCCAACAGGTACAAAAGATACCATTTTATTAGTTTTGAATTGATTTGTATATGTTTGAACATGAAATTATAGTTTAAAAAATTTAACATAGCTTGTGTTTCTTGTTTTTTACAATGGTGTTTCCAGTACAATTTAAAAATGTAATATTTATTTTATAGTTATATTTATTAAATGTTGTTTGCCATGCTATTTTAAAATATTTTGTTGAATTGACTGAGTTATAATTTATTAATATAATTTTGATACATTTAAAGCTTTTTTGTTATAAGTTAATTACAATTAAACTTGTTATGTAAGAATTAGAATTATATTGATGCCTTAACATTTGATAATGTGTTATACATGCATAAAAGTATTTATTTTGAAAAGATGTAGTTTAATAGAGTTCTGTTATTGGAAAACTGTGGCATCTACAGGCATTCCACATCACTAATATTGAGAAAAAGTCATTCATTTACTTAAATACAAATGATTCCGGTTAATTGATAATATAGAAATAATTTCTTGTCTCATACCCAAGAAACTTTTTTAAGTCATAATTTTTTAAAACGAATTTTCCAAATTGTTTTTTGAAAAACTAAATTGTATTTTAAAATGCTATATCTGATGTGGAAAAGTTGTGATTTAAAAAATATATATATGAAGCACATGATGGGTATTCTGAAACTTCAATTTTTTTTTTCAAATTTAGAAATAAATACTAGTTATATGCTGCGCTACATATTTTTAAAATTGAAAATAATTTGATGACTATTTTTAGAGGTGGTATGTCTTAAGAGTCAAGTCAAAAGTGCCACAATTATTTTATTATTATTGTATCAATGAAAATATCAAAATGTTTAATTTTTTTTTTTTGTTGTTGGAAAGTTGTAGATATTTTAGTTAATGAATGTTTTCATAAAATTAATATTATGCCTTTAAAAAAATGTGTGTGTGCCATGTGCTAATAAGGTATTTTGATGGTTTATCACAATCAAAATTTATATGATAGCTCTTTCTATTTGTTTGACATATTTTACTTAAATTTTTTATAATGGAATTTATATGTATATTTAGAATATATCTATGCATATTGTTGTTGTCCTGAAATATCATAATGTCAAAAAGTTATTGTTTGTAAAATTTTCTGTAAGTTATACCATATAACCTTTATTATTTTTTTTATTTTTTCCATTTTATTAATGAACGAACTTTCCTTTTTTTATGTTTCAAAGTATTTTGCATTTTTTTTATTTGTTTTTTATATAGAACTAAACCAAAACCGACCTTAAGTTTGCAGTATACAAATGTTCTACGAGAAAAAGGGTAATTAGTTCTCATTTTCGAGTGCGAGAATCGAATACAAAAAGGTATTTCTCATTTAATGAACAAATTTATTTGTTATCTCAAGACATAAATTTATTATTTTTATTAGTTTAGCTTCAGTTAGAGTGTTATTTTAATTATTTTTTCGTTCGATTTTGACGTAACAGGGCGCACGAATATCAGTGTCAAAGGAGCAACCAATAGGAACAGGCGAAATTTCGGTGCCAGCAGCGTTGTTTACGCAGTTTCCTCCGCCTAGTACATTTCTCTGCTGCAAACTTAAGGTCGGTTTTTGTATAACCTCTATAGTTTATTATTCTAAAATCAATATTAAGCAAAAGGATAGTTTTTTTAGGCTTTATTATTTTATTAATTTTTATTTAAAACACATATCTTTTTAATACTCTTTTTTTTTCATCCTTGAACTAAACATGTATGCAATATTCATACTATCTAAGTGTACTTATATGCATAACATTGAAAGTTTTCTATTTTTAATACTTACATTCAAAATGTGATGTTTGTTACTGTTGTGCTTCTTATGAATGAAAATAAACATATGGATGTTATTAAAACAGATTTCATTGTTTGTTCACTGAAGAGTGCTGATTTTTCCACTACCATGACATCTTTTTGACTATGTAATGCCATCAAGAGTAAGTACGTACAACTACGATTTTTAAAATATTATATTTATTTTGGTATCTTTTTAGTATACTATTGATTTTATGGTAAAAAAGGAAGGGTGGAGATATTATTTAGTATTTTATAAATAGTTGGTTGAAATCGACCATTTTAAGACAGATCACATGCCTAAGTGAGACTGGGAAGTCCAGTCGGTAAGGTAATTGTGTTTCATGCGAAAAGTCTCCTGTTCGGGCCGAGCCATTTCTAAAATATCTGTCGCCCTACGAACGATCTGTGCAACCAAGTAAAGTCCGACAAATACGCCGTGCGAAGGGAGTGCACGTTAAATATGCTCCATGGTCTCGACTCCGCGTACGATATTGCTCGAAGAAAGTGCGTTAGGTGCGCCGCGTTCGATATTGCTCGAAGAAAGTGCGTTAGGTGCGCCGCGTTCGATATTGCTATCAGAAAGTGCGTTAGGTGCCTGCTCAAGCGTCGGCTCGTCACTTGACTGTGGTTCTAAATTATGACAACGGCCACAAATAGTCCTCATGTAGCTCTTGTGCGACGATACTTTCAACGTGACCTTTTACCTTAAACACTTTATTTTAAAGCAGAATATCATTACAGTGTGTGTAGCTAGCTTCCTTTCTTTGAGTTGTTCCTTTCTTGGAATTTGAAATCACATTAAATCGTTTCTTGAGTGTACTTTTATTTAAGAGCTACATTAGACGCGCCGAAGTTTTTTATAATTCTGTCCTTCGCTTTTTTTTAAAAATTTTATTTAGTTAAGGAGACATTGTTAATCCACGTCAATTATATTTTATTCTACCATTGTCTTTACAAAAAACGATCTCTTAGATAAACATTACATCTCCGTGTTGCAATAAAACTAGTTCTGAGTAGGCCCTCACCACACTTGTGTATTTAAAAAGTTTGTTTAACACAAAGACTTAGTGGCTAAGTGACCTTCAAAATCTTATTAAAAGTGAAATGTTGTCTCCTTTGTTAATAGCGTTTAGTACGTTCTAGATCAAACACTTGGTTGCCGCAGTATACTCCTATATAAACAATGAACACCCAAGGTTGAACGTGTGCAAATAGTAGTATGTACCTAAGCTACGTCAGAATATCAGGTTATTTGAATCTGAATCGTATCTTACCAGCATTACTCAAACCCAACTAAAAACCAGTTAAAAAGTCTTTTTCTGATTCGATGATGTTGATGGTGAAAGTCTAAAATGACTAATATGTCCACCTTAAAATCTTTCTAAAAAATATATAAAAGTTATGTAAATAGCTTTTATTTAAAAGTCGTTATATTTATTTTATATATAAAAAAATCATTTTGGAGGATAAACCAAACATGTCTTCCGCTGTTTTGGTATATCTGGAGTTTCTCTAAAATGACGCCATGACTCAATTTTAGATAGCTTTCAGTTATGCATGAAATGATAATCCATGAAATAGTAATTTATTATTAATAATTTTATCTTACCTAACCGCATAAAAAAACTTAGTTTTGCGAAATAATATAAATTGGAGATAGACAATAATAAAGAGTTTTTTTGTGCCATAAAAGAAGTAAAAAAAACCTTAAAAGAGTTAATGGCTTTTTTTTCTGCTACACGAAGACTAATTTTCCTAATTGTTCCTTTCAAAATTCGAAGAAAATCAGGATTTAAAGGACAGAAACTCCACATTTGTGAAATTTCTTAGAAATGACTCTTCTCAATTTAGGAAATAAGAACTTATCTTCACTAATTAAATTAATTGTAGTTAATTTATAAATTAGTCGAAAACAATACATACAAATGCTCTGAGATAATTTACAAATTAGGAAGTTGGAAGATAAGGAAGAAAAAAACATTAACTCAGTCAGAAGAGAGGTAACAGAATATGCATTCATCAAACTAATTTAAAAATTAGGAAGTAAAAAATATTGCAAAACATGTATGCATGAAAAACGATCCTCAAAAGCATTCACATTAACTTGGGAAAATTTTCGTGACGAAATTCACGTTCGCTTCCTTAATTAGGGAAACCCTGGGCGGGTTTTAGGTAGAGAAATGACAAGAAAATGCGATCGATGTGGTAAAAGAAGCATCATCGAGGATCCGGGTTCGAAACTCGAATCTCGTAATGGAATTACCACATTTGAATCGCTAAATGAAGAAAGGGGTGAAGTCCACCGGGAGATTCCGTACGCCCTTCTTCCTTCACTGAAATGTTATTAGGAAAAAGCGCAGTGGGAGATTGTCCTATGGATTTGGTTCTTTTTTACATTTAGTTATTCATTTGTGGACTACTGAGAATCGTGCTCGTTTGGAGCAAGTTGAAACATCGAAAGTGGATGTTTTAGAATGGAGACTGTTTCGACAGTAGTGTGCTTCCGAATTCGATTCTTATACAACTAATTGCCTGTTTTAAAGTTTGTTTTGTAAGAGAGTTGGCCAATAGAGCGGAATGCAACGTTATAATCTCAGTAAAAGATTTAGATTTTAACTAGCATTCGCTAATAACATAATCAAACTTTTAAGGGTATCGAAAAAAGTAATGTCATACGACATTCTTGTTACTCTTAGAAAGGTTCTTGATTTCAATCTAATGTTCTCCTATCCGGTAGGTTAAAAAAGGCGTGGATATAAATATATTTTTTATGCATTTTTTAATTGAGGAATTTACACTTTTAAATTGCATTATTTTCTAGTGTATGATTATTCTTACCGCATTTATTTTACATTATTCCGGTTTTTTTTAATAAAGTCAAAAAGTATCCAACTACTTTTTTATTAAAAAAATATTATCATTATTTAATGTCTCCATTTCAATTCTCCAAAAGTCTCTAAAATCTATGCAAAAATATAGAAAGAAAAAAGTGTAGAAACCCTTAATATGAGGGCTTTTTTTTCTCCGATGTACTGTAACAAAAAGACTGGCCAAAATACAAAAAAAAAATTATTACCAAAAGTAATGTATGTACAATACTGCTTATTTCTCCATATGATCACATTGACGATTAAAGCATTTCTCATATCTGTAAACAAGCTTTGAAATACCCTCTTCATAAAATGTAACGGTCAAGGGAGAATCGAGAGCTGTTGAAAATTTAAAGGTGGCCGATTTGATGTCCATGAAGAAGGGACCAAGGAAGCAAGTATTGTTCAGCCAGTTGACCAAGTGTTTAGGAAAACTCGATGATTTAACATAAGTGAATTATCGATTAGCATACTGGATTCGATTGTAGAGCTTCCAATTGACGTGGGGCTCAATGAAATCGTCACAACTCCCTTCAAATTATGGGCGGCTACATTTTATGAAAAGGGTGTTTCAAAGCTTGTTTACAGGTACGACAAATGCTTTAATCGTCAAGGTGATTAAGTGGAGAAATAAGCAGCATTGTACATTACTTTTGGTTAAAAAAAAATCTTTGTATTTTGACCCGTCGTTTTCTTCCAGCCCATCGGAGGTTGAAAAAAAAAACAGCCCTCGTATTTGAACTTCAACAATTAGAAATATGTTACTATTTACGGCCATTATATTCTATCAATAAAACTACCGAACTCGAAATCTATTTTAATTCTAAACGATGATGTTATAAGAGTAAATATAATTATGTTGTAAGACGTTTTCACTTCTGCAAATAAAAACATGAAACATTTCTAGGAGTTCATGGTCAGAAATTGGTCACGTTTTTTCATCTTTATTTAGGTCAGTAAAAGGTGAGTGACTGCCGGGTTGAAGATTTGTCCAATTAGATTCCGCACAATACTTTTTTACTAAGTAAAAAGTGAAAGCTTTTATTAAAAGACCTTGTCCGTCTGCTTGCCACTTGATGCAAAATAACGATAACGATTATCAATTAAATTTGTAAAAGAAAATTAATAGGGATGTTAGTTTTTGGCTTTTAAAAGTTTAGAACCAGCTAAGGTTGATTTTAGCTATTTTCTCTCTCTTTCATAAATTGTATGTTAATGTGGAAGCAGTAATAAGTAGCATTTACTATTACAAAACAACTTGTTTTATTAATCATTAACAATAGATATCGCTGCTTAGTGAAACATTTTAAAAGTTTGAAATTTTTTTAAATGCTTCACAAAATGTAGAATATGCCGTGCATAAATTATGTCTTTTATAATTAGGGATGATGCAAAATCTGGTGTAAGGGCAGGAACAATGAAAAATAAGATGAATGGAACCATTATTATATTTTGATGATTGATGTCTTTATATTCACACCCTAAAAAAATTAAATTTTAAAATATTAATAAAAACATTCCTTTTCATTACAGTTACTACTTTGTGTCTCTCAGTTAAAATATGTTGTAAATTGTGTTTATTTATTATCAATTGTAATCATGAGATTTTATTATGTCTCAATTCATGTTTTTTTTGTGAACAAAACAAAATATATAACGCCAAAAAAATTATGACAACTAAATTGTGCCGTTTAACGTAACATCTAAAATTTTGAAAATGACCAAAATTTCCTTCACATAGTTAATTACTTCTTTTTAATATAAAAAGAACTACGGAATGTCATCATTCGAGTTCCAAAGACATTTTTTCAACGCTTGAGCAGTAATTCGTGGTTTTGTACAAAAGAACTCATCTCACGGATATGGGACTGAGAACAAATAAAGGTTTTAATAAGATATAGAAGCTGATAGTCTAAAAAATGTGAAGCCTCCTTAAATTCGCCAAATTGAAGTAATTTGATTATATGAAACAGCACTATTAATGATTTCTTAAAAGTGTCGTTTTATGCTTTCAACTCAACTCAGTGGCTGTTATGTGATCCTTTCGGATTACGAGCAATAGCGTGTGTTGTAACAGAAATTCTGGTCAATTGGTCGAACGGACGCGTAACCCCAAAATGTGTCTAGTTCCCAAGCTAATTTTGTAGGATCACTGAAGGAAATCAAAGGTCGAGAGAATCTTGTCAAAACCGATATTTTTGAATCCCTTCATTTCAGAGTAACTTTGTTACAACTCAGCCACCGGGCCTCTAATTTATGCATCAAGAATATGCAATTCATATTTTTTTTTAAATACAATACATGCTGTTGGTTTTGTAAACTATAATACGAGATTTCAGATGTGAAATAAAACAAAAAAAAAAGGCTCAAATATTCCCCCTTTTTTTTTTTAAATAATATAACTTTATGTACACACCGTAGCTTGGTCGTTTTACAACTCGACTCCCTGCCAAAAATAGAGCCAAATAATTCGCCAATCGTCCATTTGGGCCTATTTTTCGGACAATAAATACCTTCAATAGACTACCCTTTTTTGTATTGGATTTTTTACCGGCAACATCTCTATCTTATTCCTACCTTCATTTGGTACCGCATGCTCCTCCATGTGTGTCAAGGTATCGTTGCGAGATTAGATTCCTATCGAAGCCGATGCGATGGTAATAAAAATTGCTTCAAGCTAAATCATCATTCTCTGAACTGCATCTTGGGGTGTCGAATTACATGCAATGTCGAGCGTGTGTCTTCATGAGGGGTGACGATACCAATCTTAGGTTAGGTTAGGTTTGAATTATCGTCGCGCTAGAGCTACCCGAGGGATATTGGCGACGGGCGTCGTATTTTAGAACCACAGTCAAGTGACGAGCCGCCACCTGAATAGGCACCCAACGCAACCGTTAAGGGCGATATCGTACGCAGCAGTAGGACTTTGAAGGATATTTAATGTGTACTCCCTTACACGGGGTATTATTCGTTGGACATTTTTGGCTGCATGGGCCGTTTATAGGTCGGCAGTTGTTTTGGCGATGCCCGGACCCGAACGTGGGACCTTTCGCATGCTAGGCTAGTGCCTAACCGACTGGGCTTCCCAGCCCCTTCACAAACCTTTGGAGCATACTTTGTTGTCGAAAATGATTTCATTACATTTTATAATCATTAAGGGGGAAGTATAAGGTTGTTTTCTCTGTACCATAATCTTAAATTATCTTAAATGACGAAACGATCAAAATTCGTTAGGAATCACAAGAATGAGTTTTTTAGTATGTTTTTTTTAATCGGATCTAAGGATAGGGGTAGTGTTAATCGGTTTTAACTGCATGATCTTTTAAGAATAAAATATTTAACTGATGTATAGTTATGTATTTGGTTAAAGACATGTCGGAGCCATTTTTTTTTCATTATCAAAACAATTTGTATTTCACTTTTTAAAAAATTAAAATTTTATTTGTGAACTCAAAGTTGTCCGTCTGTCTGGTTGCACCGTCCCCTTTGAAATTCCGTTTAACCACCCTATTTTTTTTTAATTCATATTTTGTTCGAAATATATTAAGTCGTCTGTCTTATAACAAAACAACGAACTTTCCATATTAGGGATTGGTGGTTTTTGCAAACCAGTTTCTGGTTTTTCCAATTCTGTGGTTTTTCTATTTATGGTATGTATTGTTTTTGAACCTACGATATCAAATACCTATTTTATACTTTTTGTCTGTACGTCCGTCTTTTGATTCGTCTGTCCATATTCCTATTATTATGATTTTCGTTCTAACCGTTCAATTTTCAGAATTCTTTATTATTTTTTTGAAAATATGAGATTAGAGGATTATCATATACTGTTTTTTATGAATATTAAATTAAATAAAAGTAGTTATTATTATAGTTTTTGCAGAACTTCTTGTTTCAATTTAAAATTAAAACTGCAAAAATACACTACAATATAGTATAAAAGAAAACAAAAATAATAAATAAAATATTTTATCGAATGTTCATTGCAATTCTGAATGATCTTGTTTTTGCGTATAAGGCTATTTACAAACACACTTTGGTAATGCCTCTTTTTCATTGTTCTACATATATAAGGATTTTCCTATTTGTAACTATTATTAATGAGGATTTAATGGACATGATTTAGAAAAAAGCAGCTTCGGAATGAAGAAATTGTGCTTTAACAAATAAACATGCTATTTTTATTGTAAATACTTTTACAATTTTAAAGTTTTATGGTGTTAAATATTGTGCACTTACAATTTTCCAATATGAGCTATGCTGAGGTTGAAATGGTAATGGAGTAGATGGTTCTAAAATTTTGGACATGAAACAAGTCCCATGATATAATAAATTAAAAATACATATAATATATTTATCTTAATAAAAAGAATCTATACCAAGGACAGTGTTTTTAAACTTCTCTCAACCGGTTTTTAGGGATTGCTTTTAAAATAATTTGTTATGTGTTTCAAAAAGTGTTCAAAAATAGGATGTTATATCGCTCAGTACATGGAACATTTAAATATCTAAAGAAAAATTGTAACGCTTCTAAAATTAACACAAGACTTACAAGTTAAAACGATCTCTTGAAAATTGTTTTGCTTCATTTTCTTCATTTTGTTTTAGTTCAAAAATTATTATTTAACACTTTGGCTGCGGCGATAACGATGGAAAATGTGAATCGATAGAGGCTGATGTGAAGTAGAAGAACATACTGTTTTTAAAACCAGTTCGTTACCATGGAAATAAACTAACTCTTCTTCATTTTTGAATAAGTAAAAATCTTAGTTTGAAATCGTAAAATTACAAGGTTAGGTTGAATTAACGTCGCTAACTGAAGCTACACGGCAGCTAGTCAAAAAAATACGAGGAAATGTTCCTGGACTTCTCCAACCAGATAATCACCTGTTACTAATTATTGAATTGAAAGCCAATAACCAGACTCGTTTCAATGATTATTTTTTTGACTATGAAATATCAATAAATTTTCTTAATTTCTTATTTTTTGAGTTTTTTTTAATAAAAAAATGTAATAGACTAGTTGCCTTTTTTTATAGCTAGATAGTTGAAGAGGGGAATTGCAAAATTATCCTGTCTGTAGTGTAATTCGTTGTTGTAAGAAGTGATTATCACTACAACTTTTAACATTAAATGAAAAAAAAAATTGTGGAATAGTTGATCGAAACCCATTATAACTAAATAATTTAATGTACTTGATTTAAATTGATTATTTTTTTAATTAAAAATCTTTTGATCTCCTCTTAAATCGTGACTTACACTACAGTTACGTCTGTAACCACTAGACCACCATGTTTATCAAGTAATCAAACGAACTTGAACTCTTAAGAACGGTTGGCGAAATTGCACTACGAATTTTATCAGAATGTGCTGTTATCGATGAATCGGAACCACGAGACGCGCTCGCGCGTCCTCAGCATCCGACGTGTTAAAATTTTATAGATTATATCCAGAAAAAACGTATTCTTGTCTGATATTTAAATAAACCCGAAATTTTTAAAAATACTTTCAATGAAATCAAGGATAAACATATACTTATACTTATTATTTAAAATATTATAGATTATATTTTAAAAAACGTATTCTTGTCTGCTATTTAAATAAATACGCCAATTCAAATTTTTTTCCAATGAAATCAAGGATAAACGTATGTTTGTACTATGAAAACAATACCTTCATTAAACTAAAATACGACTAAGGTATAAGTGAGTATTCTATTATTGAATTGTTTTCTTTTTTAACACCTATTTCACATCCGTAAACTTCACAAACTTGCTATTGTTTTAGTTTGCAGTAAGCAAACATTCATGCGAAAGTTTTGAACTAATATTATTGTTTAGAGTGTCGCTGCATTCTATGATTTATAAATGCGGACAACCCTGACACCATTTAAACAGAGATATTGATTTAGTGACATAGTTTATTTTTTTAAATAGTTAACGAAAACGGGAATCCTTTGTGTTGCGAGTTTATTTTTTTTCATTAACTATAAATGGCTGGAAAATCTGGGTAGTTGCAACTGATATATCTATAAGAAAATCTAGTTGGGTTTTTTTCTTTTGTAAAAATTAAGAATTGTTAAGGTACGTGTATGATGTAAGTATATTACACAATGGAATTTAATATAAGTATCTGATATAAATTTAATAATTTAATTTTATATAATTGATAAAGATTAATTTTTAATTGAGTGCACTTCCATGCGTGACCCACTGAAGCCATAGGGATAGTACAGAGTGTGAATATATACATAGTTTTAATAATACCAAATTTAATCAAGTATAATTCACTAAAAGAAATTATTTAGTTAAGGCATTGATGCGTATTATGAAGAATAGTTGTATCCCATTTTTTTAGATCATTTCACAAATTATCAAACACAAATAATTTTCAAATTACAGTCTATATGTAATTAATTTTGCCTTGACAAAAAAATCTGAATTAACCTGGCAGAAACAGGTAGGGATAAGGATAGGTATTGTAGGATTAACTTAACCATGTAACCCCAACTTTAAACCCCCTAGACACCAGCAGAGGGCACTGATGCTAGCAACCCCAACATAACCCCGATCAGTGTAACTCCCCCTTGTAACCACCCACACTTCGAGAGCAGACGCGAGAAGAGAAAGTCTTGCGTTTGCCACCTGCCGGCTAGAGTGCCGAAATAAAGTATCTATTTTCATAAGCATCAGTGTACTAATTGCCCCCCACAACTTGGGGGCTCCAGCCGGGATTGGCCCGAAGAAACTACAGTCTACAGCATCAGTTGGTGAGAAAATTGATTTTTTTTTAAATGTACAAAAACGCGAAAAAAGAAGACATTTTGAAATGTGCGGCAGAGCTAAACGTAGAAGTTCCAGAAAGCCCGACAATTTTGAGTCTGAAAAGTCTAATAGAAGAGACCGAGATATTCAAGAAAGATCCAGATTTCGTTGGGGACATGATTGCCTCATTTGTAGAGGAACGCAAAGAAAAAACGGCTAACGATAATATCCTCGCAATTAAACAGTTAGAAGTAGATAAAATATCTAAAGAAATCGAATTAGAAGCCGTAAAAAATCAAAATAGTAACGTAAATTCTAACTATCACCCTAACCCGAATTCTGACTCCCAAACTCTAGAAAGCTACCTTAAAAGTGTTAAAATTTTAAGTATGCCGTTGCCAACTAACCCAGAAAACTTTAACTTGTTCTTTTTATCTTTGGAACGCGCATTTCAGTCAAAGCAAGTCCCTAATCATTATCAGTCGGAAATATTAATTAATTTATTAGGGGAAAAGTCACGGAATATTTTGTTAAACGTAGAAGAAGGAGATTTAAGTGATTATAAAAAATTAAAACGATTGTTCTGAGAGAATTTCAGCCATCAGCCAAAGAATGCCTAATAAAATTTCGTAAAGCTCAAAGTTTAGTAGGCGAAACGCACGTACAATTTTCTACTCGATTAAAACAAAGTTTTCGGTATTATTGCGAATTGAGAAAAGTGTCAACGTTTGACGATCTGTGCGAGTTAATGGTCTCCGACAAGTTGTTCAGTTGTCTGGATTTAGAGACACAACAACATATTTCTGTGAGGCAAGGCCAAGATTGGTTTAAATCAATTGATTTGGGAAAAGAGGTCGACGTGTTTTACGAATCTAAAAAGCGACCTTTAAACAATAACGGTACTCAAAACAGCTATAGAAATTTCCGTCCAAATAACGGTCGCCGAGACATTAAATGCTTTGAATGCTCCGGCAACCATAAAATCCGCGACTGTCCCTTAAGGCAACAGAATACTTCGAACGAAAATAATATGCTAATCGAACATGTTCGTAAAGTGCAAACAAAAAGTTACGTGTCCCCACATTGTTTTGAAAACCAACTAAACTACGAAGACATTAAAATAAACGACACGGATATTAAATGCCTGATTGATTCTGGAGCAAGTACACCCGTTCTAAACCCTCGTTTTGTCAAACAATCGAGTCCAGTTCTTGAAAAGGTAACTCTAACGTGTTGTTTTGGGGAAGAAATCGAAGTTAATACAGCATTTTTTAATGTTTCGTTAAATAACTCAAATACATCTGTTCCTATTAAATTTGCTATGTCCGAAAAATTAAAACAACAGTGTATTTTACCGCCTAAAATCTTTGAGTCCGTAAAGACTATCTGCCAAACTTCAATATGTCCTTCTAATAAGTCGCCCCAAGAATACAGCTTTCAAAACACTGTTCCGAAAAAAGTAGCTTACGACATTCCATCAGAGCAAAGACAGGAAGTTGTCACCCCTCTTGAAGCATCCCCCTCAAGATCGTATTCCCCCCACGCATTCTTCCCCGTTTCTCCCAGTCAACAACCCAGGTCAACGTTCCCCACAGAGAAAAAGGATTTGAGACCCCCTAAGGTGGAACGCGAGCGGTTCGATACTTTAGGGTCGGTGGAAAAAGAGACGGAGGAGGAAAATTTGCTATTTAAAAGCGGATTATTTAATATCGAACGGAAAGCGTGTAATGGGTTGGATTTAAATCCCATAAGAGAAAATACGCCATTTAATTTTGATCGAGAAAAATATGCGGCAAAGATGAGCATAGGTGATCCGACGAAAGGGTACAAGTACGTAGATGCTGCCCAACGTACCATGAATTCCACAACATCAAGAAGTACCAAGAGATCTCCCTTCGAGCTGCACACTGGAGTCCGGATGAGAAGCAAGGAAGATGCCGCTATCCTGCAACTCCTTGAAGGAAAAAGAACCGACGCCATGATGAGCCAAAGAGAAGAAGCCAAAAGATGCATATTAAAGATTCAAGAAGAAAATCGACGAACATACAACAAGAAGAGGTGGAAGCCTGCACACGTCTACAAAGAAGGTGATCTCGTCGCTATTCAAAGAACACAGATGGGATCCGGAATGAAGCTGAGGCCAAAATTCTACGGCCCTTACGAAATCACCCGCGTGAAGCCACACGACCGCTACGACGTCAGGAAGCTGGGACAGCATGAAGGCCCCAACTTGACATCGACAGCAGCCGACCACATGAAGGTATGGGACAATTTTCGTTCATAAAACTCTAAGTGACTCTCAATCTTATTTGAACTTTTGCAAATAGACTCTCACCTGTAAAATCTACAAAAAGAACTTTATCTTCAAATTTTGAACTGAAATTATTTTTAACGTTATCTTCATAAGTTGAACTCAAATATTTTGAACTTAATCAACATTTCAATATTATTCTTCAACTGAGGACAGTTGATCATCAGGATGGCCGAATTGTAGGATTAACTTAACCATGTAACCCCAACTTTAAACCCCCTAGACACCAGCAGAGGGCACTGATGCTAGCAACCCCAACATAACCCCGATCAGTGTAACTCCCCCTTGTAACCACTAGTGATGGGCGGTCCAGTTCCTTTTGAGGACCCGTTCCAGTCGTTCCGGTCCTTCTGTGGACCCGTTCCTCCGGACCCGTTCATTCCGGACCGACCCCCCCCAAAATTCCTCCCCCCTTTTTCGAAAGTGGTTTTGACGACGCGCGAACGAAGTCCTGACCGTTTTGTAATTTGATATGGGGGGGGGGGGGGGGAAATGGGGGTGTCGAGAATACCCCTTGGGAGAGTGGAATGTGACTATGTGAGTGTTCTTTTTGCTGATGTTGTTATTGTGTGGGGGTTGGGGGAGAATTTCTTGGAAATCCTTTTCTTTTTAGGGGAATAGTACATGTACTCGCATCCGCTCTCTCTAGACGCCCGAAGGAAAAAGTATTTGGATTGTAGCAACTCTTTTCTCGTATGCTTCCGATTCCGAGGTTCAATGTTATGCGTATGGGAGAAGTCTTTTATATGTTGAAACTGTAATTCTCTGCTTGCGTAATAGTTATTTAGAATTATGTTTTGAAGCTTCTTAATTTTTGTTATGAAGAAATTCACAAACACTGTAAGTAAAAGACATTGCTTTCGTGTGAATTAAGAACTATTAAGTCTAGGAAAAAAAGTTAAAATTTGAAATGGAATGTAAATTGATCGGAAAGAACAGGCGGTATGCTCGAGACTATTATTATTACTTGCTGAAAAGATTTGAAAAACGACAAAGAGATTATTTGAAATTGGGGTTTAAAAAAACTAAAGAATTGCAGAGTCGGACCGGGCTGACATTCCTGGATTTTAAAATGAACCGTACCGGACCGAAAGGGTACTACTATTTAAAAACCATATTTAAAAAATACAGTAAGGTTGATTTAAATTATCATCGCTTTAGAGCTTTACGAGGGAGTTATAATTAAGACTCACAGTCAAGTGACGAGATGGCGTTTGAGTAGGCACCTAATGCAACTTTTACGAGCGACATCGTACTTTGGCACTCACCCGAACTTTGGAACAATTATTGGGTGTTATTCGTCAAACTGCTGGTCTTTACAGACCTTTTATGGGTTAGGAGTTATTTTGGAAAAGCCCGGATCTGATCCTGGGAGCTTTCGCTAGTTAGGCATGCGCCTTACCGACTGGGCTCCAACCTCCACATTTAATAGTCGGACCGATATTCCCTGATTTTTGAATAAATTTTCCAGCCCGAAAATATATCAATATGACAATGTTATCGAAATTCACGGATTTTGGAACCAGTCGGTCCGGTCACTCGTTTCAGACCAAAAGGGTACTACTATATAAAATATATAGTAAAAGTGCATCGAAAATATTAAATATTGTGCTGGAACGAGAAGATCGGAAACAAAGTTCAATCAAGTAAAAAGTAAAACATAAATTCAGCGGTTGGACCGACAGTCTCGGATTTTGGAACAAACCGGTCCGGTCATCTGTTCCGGACCGAATGGGTACTACTATTTAAAATACAGTAAAAGTGAACAGAAAATATACATTATATGCTGGAACGAGATGATCGGGAAATAATGTATGTAGCCTAGTGAAAAGTAATATACATTTAATAGTGGGACAGACATTACCTGATTTATGAACGATATCTTTCAGCTTCCGGACCGAAAAGATAAATGTATATGACAGTCTGACCGCATGTTCGGATTTTGGAACGAACCGGTCCGGTCCTCCGTTCTGGACCGAAGGGGTACTTGAAAGTAAAGTAAAACTGCATGAAAATATACAATATATTATGCTGGAACTAGAAGATCGGAAACAAATGTCCAAGCAATTCAAATGTTCAACATGTATTTAGCAGTCGGAAAGACATTTCTGATTTTTGAACGATTTCGTCCGGCTTCAGGACCGAAAAGATATCAGTATATGGCAGTCTGACCGACATGTTCGGATTTTGGAACGAACCGGTCCGGTCATCCGTTCCGAACCGATTGAAAGAAAAGTAAAAGTGCACCGAAAATATAAAATAATTTAGCAGTCGGACTGATAGTTTCGGAATTTGGAACGAACCGGTCAGGTATCCGTTCCGGACCGATTGGTACTACTATTTAAAAACACAGTAAAAGTGCACCGGAAATATAAAATAATTTAGCAGTCGGACCGATATTTTCGGATTTTGGAACGAACCGGTCCGGTCATCCATCCCGGACCGATTGGTACTACTATTTAAAACACAGTAAAAGTGCACCGAAAATATAAAATAATTTAGCAGTCGGACCGATAGTTTCGGATTTTTTAACGAACCGGTCCGGTTATCCGTTCCGGAACGATTGGTACTACTATTGAAAGTAAAGCAAAAGTGCACCGAAAATATAAAATAATTTAGCGGTCGGACCGATAGTTTCGGATATTGGAACGAACCGGTCCGGTCGTCCGTTCCGGACCGTTTGTTACTACTATTTAAAAACACAGTAAAAGTGCACCGGAAATATAAAATAATTTAGCAGTCGGACCGATATTTTCGGATTTTGGAACGAACCGGTCCGGTCATCCATCCCGGACCGATTGGTACTACTATTTAAAACACAGTAAAAGTGCACCGAAAATATTAAATAATTTAGCAGTCGGACCGATAGTTTCGGATTTTTGAACGAACCGGTCCGGTCATCCATCCCGGACCGATTGGTACTACTATTTAAAAACACAGTAAAAGTGCACCGAAAATATAAAATAATTTAGCAGTCGGACCGACATGCGCGGATTTTTGAACGAATCGGTCCGATCATCGCCCTTTCTGACCGAAAGAGTTTTCGAAAAATACATATTATGAACTAAAGCTAGAGAGAATATGGGGATACAAATTACAATGTACAGGGCAGTCAAAAGTTATATAAAAGTAATATATAGCCGGATCGAATTCCACTATTGTGGAACGATTTGGTCCGGATTCCGTACCGAAAAGATAGATATTAATATATGACAGTTAGACCGACATTTATGGATTTTGGAACGAACCGGTCCGGTTATCCGTTTGGGACCGAAAGGGTATTGCTATTTATACCTGGAACAAGACTGGAATAAGAAGATTACGACTCAATGTTCTGGCCAGTCAAATATTATTACTTAACAATCGGGCAGACTCTCAAAACCCAGGATGTACATTTGAAGCAGCAATATAGAGTTCTTTAAATCCCATTTCAGGTAAAATTCCAAGTTCCATGATGTTTGTAAATTCTACATTTTTTGAAATTTAAAGAAAAAAAGTTCGCAAAAATTTCAAATTATGCAGTTGGAACGATGGACCCGTTCCTTTTGAAACAGTGGACCGGACCGAGTCGTTCCATTTGAGGACCCGTTCCTTTGGACCCGTTCATTCCGGACCGACCCATCACTAGTAACCACCCACACTTCGAGAGCAGACGCGAGAAGAGAAAGTCTTGCGTTTGCCACCTGCCGGCTAGAGTGCCGAAATAAAGTATCTATTTTCATAAGCATCAGTGTACTAAGTTCCCCCCACAGTATATACACTCTTAAAACAACAGAGTGAAATCCACTCCAATTGGAGAAGTGCATTTTCGACACTGGAAAGGAGTGAATATTAACTCAGACTGTATTAAAATCACTCGTTTGGAGTAATCCTGTCGGAGGTTTAACACACAAAGTATCCACTCCTTTCGGAGAAGTGCATTTTCCAGACTGGAGGAGTGAAATTAACTCAGACTGAGTTAAAATCGCTCGTTCGTTTTAAAAGTGTATTCCGAGATTGTGTGCTCGATCAGAGACCCGCTTATGAAGCCTTCCGTCAATTAAGACAGACACAGAAAGAATTTTTACTGTAACGGAGAAAGAAATGTACACCCAGGGCGAAGGCGGCAATCGAACCCGCACCTGTTACAGCGCGCAGACTGCTGACGTAATGGTCCAAACCACTCGACCATGCGGGCCCCTGAAAACAGGTAAACACTTAATATTTTGCTGAAATAAAAACTACAGAGTTTGAGTGTTTTATTACTTCCTGTTACCTGATACAATTGTGTGATAAATTGTATCGCTTTTAAAATGTCATAGAAAAATCCACAATTAAAGAGGGTAAAGATAACAAGAAACCTAAAATGTTAAGGTGAACACATGAATATTTAATTCCTTACCTGATTTTTCTTTTTAGAAAGCAAGATAAGCAAATTTATGTAATTTTTCCATTAGGTCTTTTTTTTTTAAGAAGGTTATTTAGAAAATGTTTTTTTTTTTTAATTTTGACATAGCTTTTCTGAATTTATCAATAGTTTAAGAAATATGAAATGATAGTTCACCACGGCATTGTAATGACTGAACTAAATAATTGAATTAAAACAGACATAGAATAATTTTTTTTTCAGTGAGCATGTAGCTTTAAAAAAAAAACTTTTTAGAAGGGATTGTCTATATGCAGTGTATATGTGCCTCAAAATATAGTAGAATATAGAAAGAGTGTATTTGAAATCTACTAATGTTTCTATTTTAAATTTTTTTAATAATATATATTGGTTTTCATTCTTTTAAATTATCTTTATTGTAAGTGTACACTGTATAGGGTGTATTTAATGAAACTAATTCCGGGCTTTTTGCAGAGCAAACAAGTGGACATCGAGTTTATTTAGTTAGAGAAAAAGCTATTGATAACATGCAGAATGAATCCCGTATCATCTTCTTTAGCTAAAAAGCTTTCTTTAGGTAAAATTACTGTGATTTTTTCTGTTTTAGCTTCAAGGATAGGAAATAAAAATGGTAATCTTGAACATTTTTTTGTTTTTATTTTCGGTGAGTGTTTTGAAACAGTAGCAATAAAATGTGTAATATAATGCATAGTAATTACGCAGATTAGCTCGTTCTAAAGAAAGTACTGTTGCCAGTAGTAAGTCCTTGAAAGGCGAAATTTAAATTTTCAATAACTTCTGTTAGAGGATGATTAGTTGCATTAATTCATAGTTTGCATAAACACCGTTGCTGTCCGTGCTTTGGTAGAGATCGTTGCTTAGCGCTAGAGCTACATGATGCCTGGAGCAGTCCCACGGAAACTAGCTTATTTTTCAACTGTTGGCAGTGGTCTTGAGTCCGGCCACGCATCGTAAAAACAGTCCAAGACGATGCATCTTCCCTTTTTCGTCTTGCGCACTCTCCCCGCTGGTCGGGATTTTTTTTAACTAAAATAAGTTAGTCTTGCATGTTTGTTTGCGGAGCAAACACAGAGGAATTGCGTAGAAATTCTCGGGGGTTGGCGAGCGGTAGCGAGCAGGATGCTTTGCCACCTAGTATATAATGCAATATTTAATATCATATTCGTATTCTAGATAATAAACAAATATTAAATTTATTACTTTACACACTTTCAATCTATATACATAAAAGGCGACTTCTGTTTGTCTGTTTGTATAGGACGCAAAAACTTAAGAACCGCGCAACAGATTGTCACGAAATTTGGCACAAAAATTCATATCATCTCCAGAACAAACATAGGCTAAGAATTTTTCGAATAGGACCATTCCTTCTATCGTTTTCGAACGTTTTAAGGGAAAAAATACACCACTTTCGCTCAAATCCGATCATTTTTTCTCTTTCGTGATGCCATCAGGCAGAAAAATTTAAATAAAACTTTTTAGAAAACAATTGAAATTGAAAATGTTTAATTTATTTAATATTTGTTCATTGCCTTCAGAAACAAAATTAATAATTTGAAAAAATAGTTGGATATGTTTCAAGTTACGTAAACCTACCAGTCTCCATTCTATTATTTTATTGTGTATATATGATTTTAATTATGAATTTTTTAAAAGCATAGTTAAGCTTTTACTGAATTATGTTGTTTTTTGAAGACCGTTGCACTACAGATGCATATTAGGGTTTCATGTCTTCCTTCTTTCGCCAATTACTTTGCCAAACTAGCCAAATTATTACAAAGAACGTGCAAAAGAGCATTTTTTTAAATAGCTGGTTGGTTGTGCGATGGTCTTTGCGCTAGAGCTGAATGGGTGTAATGGTAGCTATATATTTTCCTCGCCAAATTTTTCAAACACGCCAAATGAGCTAAAATGTTTTTATTCGGAAAATTACTACGACATTATCTGTTAATTTTATAGCATTTTTTAAATTTTGAATTTTTTAATGTAATATAAGTAGCGGGATTTTGTACTTTAATAACGAACGGTATCAGCAACACAAGCTTATTAAAAAGCAAATAAACTTATAAAAAATGCAAATCGTTTGCTGTTTGCTGGAGTAGCTTATTTTTAATTCTTACTGATTATTTTTTTACTTAAGTATGTATTCTCTTTAATTTGAGCTTCTTATCAAAGGTATTTTTGAAATTAATATTAATTATTACTATATCCAAGATGGGTAATTAAATGGAAAAAATTACTGGGTAATCTTCATATCTTATGTAACTCAAATGAAAGAAAATAGTAAAATTGACTATAAAATTACTTTTTCACCTCTACCCGTGCAACGTCGGGTATAACAGCTAGTTAATATATATGTTTATGAAACTTTTAGTCATTCCGCCACGTCAAATGACAATTACTAACTTAAACCCTGCCACAGGTAGGCCGCTCTAAATTATAATTTACCTATCTTATATATCATATTTAAGATATGTATTATTTTAAAAACTCAATGTATTGTTAATTCACAGAAATTTCCATTTTTAAGTACTAAGATGCAGTCGTGGTTGCAAATATGTCATTCCGTAACACAAAAAGAAACTAGTCAAAGATAAAATAATAAAATACTTGAAAACAATTCAACATTTCTATAATATTTTAATCATTAACAGTAATATATGTATAAACTGAAAAAAAAATTCCTTTGAAAATAGCTTTGTGGTAATTGTTTTACTTTATTTTAACAGTTCAAAATGTCATTCCGCCACGCATGGAATCGCCCAGATAAGAATCATGGGTTCCTGTGCTCACTATTCGGTTCAAAACTTCAAACTCCAAATTACTAGTTTAAACAATTAAATGTATGGAAATTTTTCACGAAAGTAACGGTTTTTCTTAGAGTGTATCCTAATTTAAAACGCAACTTTGCAGAACAAAATTTTTGTATCTTTTATATTTTTTAAACTAAATACGAAATATGAATTCCTTATAACGATAAAACTTAATACAAAACAATACAATTACAAAATTTTATTATAATTTTTATTTCGACTACTTTCATTAATTTATTTTCAATTTTTACCTAATGCATTATGAAACCGTCACAACAAATATGGCATAAGCCAAATCATTAAATCAACTTTCACAGCATCAAGGATAGGTAATATTACTCAACCCTTAAGAAATCCAACAGTAAATAAATTGAGGCAAAACTCAATCTTATGAGAAAAAGAACTCTTGTGAGAATTTCTCTTTCGATATTAAAATACTTTGGTTGAACAAAGTTCTAACAATCTAAGGTGACAAAAATGTAATGTGCCGAAATTGAGCAATTACATCCGATACTATAAATCGGTTAGATTTTAAAAAAACAAATGATGAATAAGAAAGAATTTTTTCTATCGAGTAATTATAATACAATACTTAAAAAAGACTCTTTTATCGGACGTCTTTAAGACGTGGTAAAATAACCGTAATAACCGTAAGACGTGGTAAAATAACGTTTTTAAAAAATTCTCAGAGAATGTCGTTATAAATATAAAGACATTATTTTTTTCGGGAAATAGCACTGTTTGACTATGAAATTTTATCAGGCGAAGTAAAAAAACGCCTTTAGTCAGTCAAAATCTCGGTTTATAACTTCCAACAAAGTTATTTTGTTAACATTAATGATTACTGACCGAGACGCGAATGTAGACGTCTTATTTTCGTTTTTCAGTAAGTCATATAAGCTGCCTATTTCTTAGCCTCCAAGAAAAGCTTTAAAACAGCCACGTAAAGTTTCAATGCCAGCAAGCAACACGCAATTTGTTGACATTTACTCAATTTATTATCTGATGCGTCTGTGTCAAACTAAACACACCAACATGCGTAAAGCAGAGAGAAAGGTTTGAATGGTCAAGGTGTTTCCTGACCCTGACCTGGGATGGTCGCAAGCAGGTCTGTGGGTCTCGGTCATCCCATCTGGTCAAGAGTCAAGGTCCCAATTGGCCTTGGTCCACTGATCTCACCCCTGATGAAGATTTAGTAACGTATTAGGTATTAAGAGATCCAAGGGGGAAGGTTACTAAAATAGACAATGTTAATAGTATGTGTTTGTCTAGTGAGAGTTGGGAAAGAAAAAGCTAAAGACTTTTTGACGATCTTTGAATTTCTTCTTTACATAAGCGGAGCTGGGATCCAATCATAGAGGAACCAATTGTTGATCTTGATTCGTTTACTCGAAGTAAGATTTTCACTATCAAAAATAATAATCGATCTTTATAAGATTGTCGTTTGTTAACTGAATTTATTTTAATACGTTCAAATATTTTATTGATTAAAAAATATATTTCCTTTAAAGAATTGTACTCCCATTAAACCAATTTATTTCTTTTAAATACCTTTAATCTATTAAACAATTTTGATTCCTTTAATTAATATGTTACCAAGGGAATTAACTAACATTCATTCCTACACTGCTCAAAACAATTAGGGGAGCACTTTTTAATTCCAACTTTAACTTCACTCCCAACTTTTTAATTTTTATCCTATAAATCTAAAATTTGTTAAATGGGTTCACTATGCATTCGAAATGAAATAGTAAAAAACAGGAGAAAAAATCTTAAGTTTTTAATACTTACATTTAAAGGGGGGAAATGGAATAATAACTTTTTAATAAATTATAACAATAATTTTTTAAAAACTTTTTTTGTTAAAAATAGTTGAAATATATTTGTAAACATCTAAAAAATGCAAGCATGAAAAATTTAGGGTAAATTTATTTTCTAAAACTGTTTTAAAGTTAAATTTATTTTACCATATTTTTCATATTTTCATTAATATAAAAAAATATATTAAATTCTTCAAAATACGTTATTCTTCCATCTAACGATGTATCTAACGATACATAAGTGGCGAATTTAACTTAGTCAGAAAAAAATCACAAGCTGATGACTCCCAATGGAATCATTGGGAGCGAAAGGGTTTAAAACATGTGCTCCCCTAATTGTTTTGAGCAGTGTAATTTGATGAACAAACATATGTCTCAAAACTACAATAACAGTTATAATGCTTTTATCTTTCTTCTTAACATCTATTTTACTAGATAGTTATTCTTCGAACTTATAGAGATTTTGTACTGCAAAATAATTTAACAAACAAAAAAAATTGAATTTGTTAACGAAATTTAATGAAAATTTTCAATTATGGCGAGTAAAATGTTTAAGAAAATGTTCTCTTTCATAATATGTTTTCAATGAATAGTTAAGTTAAATGAAATTATGATTACCTTGATTGCAATTTTTGATGAAAATTTTTCTCAAAAAGCTCATTATAACTTCCCACCGGTTGAAGGAACTCGTGTGGAGGAGTCGTTTATGAAGTCAGACAAACTGACTGACAGATGGCAAACTTCCGAAAACCACTTTTCCAGAATCAGCACCATCCAAAACATTTAGAAAACACGAAATCTCCACTTCGGTTTTTCAACTCCACCGCAATGATTTTATTGTCTTATATTTCATATTAGGCAATGCCAAGTAAAAAAAAATTAATTAAAATCGGTTTCACTTCAGCTGTTTTGTATTAATAGTAAACAAGGTATTGCATACATCACATACATTATGTCGTTTTATTCTTATTTAAAAATTTCGAATAGAATTTGGCAATGAACGAAACATAATTGTCGCAAAAGACTTTTGTTCGGTGATGTAATATTAGGTTGACGAATTGTGTGTTTTCTGTTTTTAATGTCCTACTTTCCGTGGTTGCAAATTATTCTTCATATTTTTAATTGAAGCAGTTATATGCTATTTCTTAAAGTCTGCAGGTTTTTTTTTTTTAATCAACAATCTGTTTTCAAAAACTTGTAGTCTTATGACTGATGGTGTTTAATCTATTTTTTTAAATTCACTTCATTTGGTTTGGTTGATAACGTAAAAATTATACATAGTACACGTAGAGTCAGGGAGGAAAGTGCATAATAAAATGTAATATCAATAAAAAAATATATTTTTTCTCCTCTTTAATATATTTTTTAAAAGCCAAAGCTCTCGTTTTTTGTTCTGATGCTATTTATGGTTTTCGACCATAACCGAGTCATGATGAATCGCATGAAATACTCTCGAATGATTGTCTTGCTTGAAATCCTCTTATTGACTCTTATACATGCTTTGGACCATTACGCTAGCAGTCTGATGAGCGCTGTAACGGGTGCAGGTTCGATTCCCGCCTTCGCTATGGGGTGTACTTCCTTTCTCTGTGACATCAAAAATTCTTTTAGTGTCTGTTTTACTTGACGAAGCCTTATAAAGCGGGTCTCTGATCAAACACACAAGCTGGAATCTATATGTATCTACCATTACCCCGACTCTTATTCTTATGCATGTTAAATTTAAACATATGTGCTTGCAAACTCCTTTGTTTAAATACGCCGTAGCTGAATCGCGTTTTTGTTTTCTAAAGGATCTTTGTCGATTACGACGAGTTTTTGCTCTTTCTGGAAAGGTTTGCTGGTCGTGGGTAACGTTTTTGATCGGTGAAGTGCGGAGAAGCGTAGGTAACTGCATCACTAGATCATGTTAATGACTCGAAAAACATTATCCTATACACACATAAATTCTTCATTTGTCGATTTTTTTTCTTAACACTAAAGGATAAATTATCCAGGATCTAGAGCACTTTTTATCAACTGTTAGAAAATTAACACACAGTTACAAGAATTTACGCACAAAAAATATCGTCTTTTTTTAAAATATGTAATTGGGTTATTTTAGGTAACGAATGTAATTCCAACTTTAATTCCTTGCTAATCTTACGATCCGTGTTCCGATTGGACCTCTGAATTTAAAATGTATAAGGGCAATTCCATATGTGACGGAATGACATTTTGAACTGTAAAATTGAAGTCAAACAATTACCATGAAGCTAGTTTCAAAAGAAAATGGTTTTTCAGTTTATATGTTACTGTTTATAAGAAAAGAGAATAAAAAGAAGTTGAACTTTTAAAAAAAAAATATTTTATTCTTTTATTTTTAACTAATTTCTTGTTGTGTGACGGAATGATATTTTTGCAGTCATGACTGCATCCTGGTACTTAAAAATGGAAACTTATGTAAATTAACAATACATTGGGTTTTTAAACTAATGCATATCTTAAATATGATATGTAAGCTATGTAAAGTTATAATTTAGAGCAACCTACAAATAACATGGTTTAAGTTATTAATTTTCGTTTGACGTGACGGAATAACTGTGACGGAATGACTATAGTTTCATAAGCATAAATTAAATTAATAGTTTTTAAAGTTATTTTTTGTATCTATTTTATTACCTACAATATTCACACAATATTAAATATTACATTATATAAATTTATTCCCACGTGAAAGGTTTTTCAAACACGTATCGAGAACGATTTCCTACTATTTGAAATGCTAAAAGTTAACATTTTTATAGAATTGCCCATAAGCCAATTGAACTTTCTTTAATGAGATTTCATATACCTTCAATCTTATTGGTCTTTGTTCAATTTTGGCTCTTTAAAACTCACATAACAAATATCCTAATTCGGTGAGTCAATATTATATTGTAAAAAAGATATTCTGTAAAGTAATAAATAACTCAGGTTGCGCTTCAAAACGTATCGACAGGTAAATTGAAACGTAGTACCACTTAACTATCTTATTTCCCGTGTCACATTGCTTGTGGAAAGGCGGATCAAGATAGTTCCGAATGAATGAATTAAAACATCAAGGTTGATAATAATATTAGATTAAGAAAAGATTATAAGTCCATTGGTATCCGCGGGACACAACGAATTCGTATCCGTTTGATTTATTAGATAAATATTGCATGAAAATATGCATTAGAAGTCTTATATATCATTATTCACTTAACAGTATAGTAGTATTGGACTTCAGTTAACAACCTTTGCAAACTACACTGCCCAAAACAATTGGGAGAACGCATGGTTTAATTTAAACATTTCGCCCTCAATGATTCCATTTGGTATCGTGAGCTTTCGATTTTCTTCTCATCAAGTGGAAATCGTGCTTATTTATCGTCAGATGGAAGAATCATGTCTTTTGAAGAATTAAATAATGTTTGTTTCAATTGAATGAAAATATAAAAACATGGTAAGATAAAATTCACTCCCAAAAACTTTTATGAAATAAATTGACCCTAAATTCTTCACGCATTTGATTTTAAATTTATTTTACAATTTAAATTTTGAAAAAAAAAATATATTGTTATAATTTATTCAAAAGTTAAGATTCCATTTTTTTGCCCCTCAAATTTTAGTTTAAAAAAATAAGATTTGTTCCCTGTTTTTTACCATTTCAATCTGAATGCATTAGGAATCCATTTCACAAATTTTAGATTTTTATAATAAAAAATAAGTAGTTTGAACTGGACGGGTAAACAAAAGTACGCAAAGTTCTCCCCTAATTGTTTTAAGCAGTGTACAATTTATTTAATCACATTGTTCGATTTTCGTGGTACTTTTTGAAAAAGTTAAGTTTTATAGATTTTATTCTAGAAAATAAAGCAAAATAATATAAATACGAGGAATACAGGAAAATAAATGCGTCCAAACAAGTTTTGGACTCTTACAGGCACTTTTGCAAGATTGAAAGAATTAAAACCACAAAATTTTGTTTTAATTGGCATTTATTTCTCTTAACAGTATTAAGACCAAAGTAACTTGAAAATAAAACTTAAATTGTTGTCAAATAACTTTCCATTCATTTTTATAATTCTAATTAAGTTGCTAGACAGTGTCAATCCTCAGAACAATTTAAACACAGTTCAGGGCCCAAATTCCTTCAATTTCTAGTTAACTAACATGGTGTCAGAAAGGCAGTGTTCTTTTAAATCTTAAAATAACCAAGAGAACAAAGGTTCTGGGAAAGAGTTCGTATTAGCATTTTTATTTACCACGGGTTGATGGAGTGCAAAATGTCGGAACCTTTTGAAACCGTTTGAACCGGCTTTTTTGGGAGTGGGGTTCCTTGTTAATATGAATTATCAAATTTGCCTCTAGCGTGACACAGCTGTAACTGACATTTAAATATGTTTTATATCTTAGTTGCACTTACACTTGCACCGATTGCCCTCGGTCACATTCATGCAACAAAAACAGCCATTGACCACAAAAAAATCATATAATTCCTGTTAATAACAATAATAATAATATTGGTTATTAATATATTTTTAAGGTATTATTGGTAGTTAAATTAGTTTTTTAATGTCAATTAACAATGCGTTTCCGTCATTTTTAAACAATGTCTTCAGGTCACTTTTGTAAACATATTATTTAACTTGTTGAATATTTTAAATCATCAAAACGCGTTTTTTATTTCTTTAAAGAGCGGTTCAGCTTCCACACGCCGTTTATAACGTTAAAAGTGGTAGTTTTTATAAAGACTATGTCCCTCCATCCATTCGTCACTCACTTTCACAAAAAAGAAAAAAAAATTCGGAAAGAAAAATGTATGTTTGCCGGAAAATAAACCATGAGTAAGAAATATATATATTTCGATCCCTATGTATTCCATCAAATAAGGCATACCAATTTTACTAAAAATTAAGACGATGGTTAATTGCATTTTTTTAGACTAATTTAGCAAATTATGGTTTTCCATTTCCCACAATGTGGTATGACTTTAATAAACTTTGGAAAAGATGTTGATTAAATTGGATTGAAAGAAAATAGTTTATGTATTGAGAATTTCATTAGTTAAGAAATAATTTTCAAAAACAAAAATAATGAAATCTATACATATATGCCGTTTTTTAAGATTCAGTTTTTTAAAAAGTTTGAATAATCATTTTTTTTTTTGTTTATTATTTCGATATATAGTATTACAAGAGAATATTTCGAGCCATTTTCAAAAAGTGGAATTATAGTCCAATGTTGTAAATTAATAATTTAGTCCATTAACAATTTAGTGCATCTTTCGCCGTGACTGTCACTTTTCCGAATGGCAGTCAGCGGATGTATCAGGAATCGCCCATTGTTTTCCTGATTATTCTCAAAATATTTCTACGCAGTCTAAACACGTCATATTCCAACTTGAAGACAAAAACCAGTTCGCCGCAGTCTCCTTTGACAAAAGTACGCTTCTAATAATGGCGTGACCTAGTAGCACTTTTCCATTCTAGCCTTGACCAGACAATCTCTATTTTGATTGCTCTGTCGAGCGACGAAGATGCAAGACGAAAAGGAAACCCCCGCCATAAACCGCTTAAAATATTCGCTCTGTTCCTTTCACTGGTTAGTTGCTCACGAACTTCCTTCAGACTCGGAGAGGAACTAACCGGTCTCCGGTTCACCAAACACAGGTAAATGTTACATACGACATTCTCGAAATTCCTCGCCACTCAGGTGTTGTCGTTGTCATCTGACCGGTGATCGTGTATTGGAAATACGTGCTCTTACTCTTTCCGTGTCTTCACATATGTATAGAAATTTAACTTTCGATAATAGCTCTATGTGCAACTTAGTACTGTGTTTTTAAATGAAATTCTTCGTAAATATAAAAATCTGAATTCTCGCCTCCCCTTGTCACTCGGATTTTGCTCAAGAGATGGCGCTGAATATTCAATGTTTTGTAAACATTGATCATGTGCTAAGCAAGATGTTATTAGTCTTTAGAATCTAATTATTTTATTATTGCATGTTTTATTTTTTCTTGCGATGTTTAAGGCTGTTAATTACTTATTCAGCATTCGATCTGTTTGTTGTAATGATATCTTCAAGTCGAATTTCCGTGTTGATTATGTTGTAAATCGCTTCTTTCACGGATATAAACCAGCAAGTAGTTCAAAAATATTCTATACCTTTTTTGCAAGCAAGAAAGTATGTTTATGTGTTCATAGAAATAGTTTTAATTTTGTCCAAACAAGAAATTTATCAGATCGTTCTTTTGACTACACTACTGGTCGATTCAAAGAAACAAGCATCCGTAAGTAAAAAGTAATTTTTTGAGTATATATATACGTGTTACAACCCAAGAAATGTTGGTTAATTTCCTGACTGATTTTCAAAGTTTATAAGCGTAAATTTCTTGCATTTTGAAATTTTATAAATGTTTGTTGTTGTAGAGAAAAAATTAAATGTGATTCGTATGTAAAATTATTTATCTTTGTGAAATGAAATATACATATATTGGCCATATCTTTTTTAGTTTTTACTTTGTTAAGTTTATACTAGATGATTCAGTAATTTTGAAAACCTTATCATGTATATGTATTACTTTTAGTTATTATGTTATTATTTCGACTATTTTATAATCCATCTAATTAACAGTCATGAATGCATTTACCTATAAAAATAGCATTAACTACAATTGACTAAAATGTCATAAATACCAGTATAAGTATATTTTCTTAAGAGGAAGTACTTATATTCTCCGTAAACGTTAAATGGGGTGATTATGACCAGAAGTAAAAAAAAAAAAAACTTAACCACAGACAACTTTTTAAGGGTTCCTCTTCCAAAATGTACACTATAAAACTTAATAAAACATATATTATTAACTTCTAAAGAGGCCCAGTAAGCTTCATCTGAGGCCCAGTGGCTTAGTGGTAGTGCTTTGCATTGCCCCGCCACAGGCCCGGGGATCGAATCCCGGATTGAACAAGGTTAACCCATCATTTCATCGCATGAGTGGGTCGATAAAATGGGTACCAACCATGATTGGGAACTAAACACTGGGGGTTCCGCGTGAGGCTGACCATCCTACCGGACATATGCCTAGCACCCCAGAGCCCTAAGTCATGAAAGCTGAAATGGGCATGACAGGCCTTGGCCCACTAATGGGCTGTAGAGCTGAGGAGTTTAGTTTTTATTAACTTCTAAAAAGAATTTGTTGTAGAAATTAGCTAGGTAGAAAGTATAAGGTATAAGTAACCAACAAGTGCTTTATTTAGAGAAACTAATTCTTAGAAATTTTCTTTATATTATTTTTTTCTCTTTTATAAAATGAGACAGACAGTTGTTTCTATTAATAAAAGAAATTTGGTTATGTGAAGCATTCAGTGTTATGGCATCAAAAACACAATTGAGAATGAAGTTGTCTTAATTTATTCTAGTTTGTGTGGCTTTCATAGTCAGTTCAGGTTCTAAGTATTATCGAAAGAGCAGATAATATTTTTTCCCATGTTTGTGTGTTTGTTGTTCCATGTTATTTTCATACAGAAAAGAAATCTCAAAAGCGAAAAGTATTATTTTTGTTTTCCTTATGGGCTGTGACACATTGTTACTAAAACAGCCTGCCAAGCTTTGGTTGAGGTTAGGTTTGAATTATCGTCGCACTAGAGCTACACATGGGCTATTGGCGACCTTTGGTTGAGTTATGCCAAATAAAAGAAAAAGATTGAAGAGTTTAGAGGAACAACATGCTTTTGTGACAAAAAGGTGAAAACGAGAAAATTAGCTTTTTAAGTTTGAACTTTAACTTTAAAGTTTATGAATCTCTTTTCATTTAATAACTAAAGCAGATGGCATTCTTGTCATACTTCTCTTGTTTATTTCTGGTTTAAATAATAATGTGTAGCTTAAGAAAAATAAAATATTAAATATCATACTATAAACGCCTTTTACTTGTGCTAACTCCTACACAGACAATGTTAACAGGACTTATTAAGATAACATAAAGTTTTGATAATTTAGGATTAGCTGACTAATTGTCGATTTGTTTATAATTTTAGCTCCCAAAATGGAGAGTCAGCCCTGGCGGGAGGCGTCGAGCCTCATCATAACCTCTCGGCTATCCCTCCACGACGTGGTGGCCAAAGGCAAAAACCTGGCCACCGTCATGAGCTCCGCAACCTGGAACTACGCCAACAAGCCAAATGCCGCAGACTACAAAATCCTCATGGTCAAACGCAGCGGTCTGAGTTCGTTCATGGCCAACGCCTACGTATTCCCTGGAGGCCTGGTCGAGGTTGCCGACTATTCTCCCCTCTGGTGGTCGGTTTTCGACAAACTGGGCTTTTCCAGGAAGGATTTGATGGACTTTTGTGCCAAATTCCACGGACAGAGGCCCCCTATCATAAGTAACCCGGTGACGCTGAAGTCGAAAGGGGCGGAACCCAACGAAGATTACCTGCCTCCAGACATTGCCCTGCGTATCGCAGCCATGAGAGAGACTTTCGAAGAGACCGGGATCTTGTTGCTGACCAATCCTGCATTGGAGACCACTCAAGAGGCCACGACGCATACGATTCTTTCGCAGAATATTGACATTCCGACATGGCAGAGCAAGGTTCACGATGACGCGTATGCTTTCTTGGATTTGTGTCTGCAGTCCCACATGGTTCCTGATATCTGGTCGTTGTTCGAGTGGTCTGATTGGCTGACTCCGACTTCTGTTGGACATCGGCGTTATGACACGATGTTTTATCTGTGTTGCTTGCCTCGGAGACCGGATGTTTTGCTGGATAAGGGTGAAGTGACGGTTTTGAGTGTAAGTGAAATGCAAGATTTTTGGTATTTTATTGACAAATTACATTTGGGGTGTTTTTAGTTTTAAGTGTTTAACGTTTTTTAGTTTTAAGTGTTTAATATTTTTTTAGTTTTGTAGTAAAATCTCATGCAAATTGAATATTTCTGTATTGTAATTCAAGAGACATAATGAAAAAAAGCCTTGATAAATGTGCAACAAAATCAAATCAAATGACACAAGTTCCATTATCTTGTTATAGTAACTGTATATCAAAAAGTCTTCACATTTTTTAAAATTAAATGTTAAAAGATGTAGTAATAATCACTTTTTGAAAAACTAACTCGTATTATAAAAGGAATAATATCTTTTCAAAAACGTTCACAGTAAACTCTAAGAATGATGGATGATTCTATGGTAATTTGTATTGACTATATTTTGTTTGAATAAATTATTTTACTTTAGTAAAAAAAAAGTCAAATAAAACCATATAAAAGTTTTCCCATCTTAAAATCTATTTTTATAGTGACATGCTATGTCAACTGTGAAATCTCAGTGTCTCCACTAATGGTGACATGCTCCAATGAAGTAAATCTTCCTAGCATTCAAAAAGATTTGTGAATAATGAGCCTGTTAGTTGACATGGTATATTTAGTCTTGGGTATGTTACTGAAAAAAGAATAAATTTTTGAGATTACTTACTACCTTGAAATGAGAAATTTACTGTTCATATTCAAATATTTAGCACATTTGCTTTAACTTTAGTATATTTTTAAGTTATAAGTAATTTTTTTAAAATTATAGTTTTTAATTTAAAATTTCATAATAATGTGCATCTAACCTCTTAACTTTATTTTAAACATAAAAAGTTTTTAACATTTATTTTGTAATTTTTGGCTTAGCTACTCTCAATATATTTAAATTATGAAATAAAAACTAAAAATATGCCTTTAACACTTTAAGCTGTTGGTGGCAAAGGAATTAATATTGCTTTTCTAATGATATGTTGTGCAGCATCAAATACTAACTCAGTTAAAGTGTTAATTTATATATTTTTTGAAAAAATCTAAGTGTGGTCATTTTATTACTGAAAGTCTTCATGTAATAAACATAAACGTGTACAAATTTAAGCCATTAATTTGTGTATACAACTTTATTACACAACAATTATTTTGACATTCTCTTGACAATTATATTTTATACATAAATTCTCCCTAGTTCAATGTTGAGAATGCAATAATTTATTTACTTAAAAAATCAGGCACATGATAAAAATAGTTAACCTTTTATCATTAAATACTTATTTTAAGTACCATTCATAAAATATAATTTGTTAAAATCAATGAATCCCCTCGAGTGGTACTGTGTACTGAGAAGAAACAAAATGTACTCCTTGTCCGATGGACCAAAGTTCATAATCTTTTTGGTAAGCTTAAAATGTTTAAAACCCGTTATATTAATGAGCTCATGTATGAAGAGTACATTACACTTATGGATAACATTGGTTCTAACTTATTCTTTTCAATAGTTCTTACCACATATGGTTAATTTCTCTTCAAATTTATTCTTTTCAGTGGTGTTCACCTGAGGAAATGCTAGAGAATCACTTTACCAATTCTCTGTTTCTTGCCCCACCGCAAGTGTACGAGCTGTCTCGCATGATCCCTATCCAGTCCTATCACGAGCTGCGAGATTTCGCCAAGAAGAGAGAGGAACAGGGGTGTGAAAGATGGATGCCGGTCATATCTACTGCTTTGGATGGGGCCCTTTCCTACTTACCAGGTATCTTAATATTGTTTAAAATTTAAAACTAACGAAAAATTTAAATAAAAGTAGGTAGCAAACCGTTTTGAGACTTAAAATCTTATCTGTTCTAAAAGCTCACGAGTGGGGGAAAATTAATGTGGCTTTTTTATGTGTTATTGTTTTTAGTATGGATGACAAGACCAAACCAGTTAACTACTTTTAAATTCTATTTATGATTGTAACACTTTTTTGTCATACAATATGGTTTCGTTTAATGATTTTTTTTTTAAAGGTGTGTGAAGATTCGTTTTTATTTATCAAAGGACTTTCAATTTTGCATAAAAATTTTTTATTGAAATTAAAGATTATATTTACTCTGGACATCCTGTTAAACTTTTCTGGATCCAACCCTGTCTATAAATAGAGAGTCCTACCTGATATTCTGTTATTTTTCTTATTTAACAAAACTGATGCTTGTTTCTTTTATTAAATAATTCTAGTGCAGATCTTAAGCAATATACCATGATGCTTATAATACCATATATACACAGTTTATGATAATTGTGCTTGTAGTTCTCTTTATGGCTATGCATTACCTGATTTTTTAGTAATAGGTTGAATTACAAGAAATGTTCAAAGACTCTTGAAGTCGAAACATTACTAACATAAAAATATTTTTCTGTAATAATATAGTTTTTGATTACAATTTTGATTACTTACATGTGCATCCAAAAACATTGCTGTACTTATCAAGCATATTTGTAAAAATTTTAGAAAGTAGTAATACCATATTTATTAAATTCAACTAGGTTTATATTTCTTTAAAAAAAGCATGTTTGGTGCGAATACTTCTTTCATAACTGCTTACATACTGTTTTATTTATTGATTACTTTTTAAAATTTAATTTACTTTACTTTTAATTTTTGGAATGTGCTATATATATAGCATAATATGCATAAAGTAAACACCTGATTATCCACGGAATTAAGTGGCACGGCATCCGTGGATAAGCGAATTCCCGGATTATCCGCAAAAGTAAAGAAAATATCCCCAAAGAAAATTGAGTTTGGGTTTGATAAAAGTAAAGTAGAGTTATAGTATTATTATATATTAGAAAATCTGCACGGATCACGCAAAGCAGTTGAATTAAAATCGCGGGCAGTTTATTTTACAAGGGGATCTTTATGACAAATAGCCCTTGATGGCCGAACACATATTGGCACACAACAGGTTTCCTATAGTCATTCTAATTTAAGTGCATTCCTTGTTTTTATAATGTATCCTTCGTTCCGTAAATGTACTTGTCGTTCTTAAAAGGAATTCATTGTTCTTGGCATGCATTCTTCCAAGTTTTTCATTCTCTGCATTTTGTTAAACTATTATTTTTGCAGGGGAAAAAAAGGGAGGATCGTGGCCTGCGGATAATCGGAAGTTTACTCTAGTTTGTTGAAACAGTAACCTTTAAAGAATCACACTTTTACTGTAGTTTTAGTTGGAAAATATGCACGGCCGGTTTTCTAAATAGGCCAAGTAGGCTGTAGTCTAGATCTGCAAATTTTTTGGAGAGGCAAATTTTGTAACCAATTATAGCTGCATTCGTTAAAAAAATATTGTAAAGATACGACCGCTGCGAGGCAATTGTACCCTCTCCCCCCGGATTTAGAAGTTGAAAAAAAAATAGTTGAACAGTAAAAAAAAAGAGTTTTTATTTAGAGTGCTGGAGCAGTAGGAGGAGAATATTGTAACAGGGGCGGCAAATCGTGTAGCCTACAGGCGGCAAATCTTTAAATCCGGCCCTGGACATAAGTAACAGTGAGAAATGTAGAAGTGAAACAGAGCCTTTGTAAAAGGCTTCCTTTTTTACACATAAGTAATATGGTGGAATCTCAAAATCACTTAATATTTTCTTCGCATGTAATATAAAGAACAATTTTATTTAAAAAGTGTTTTGCAGTTTCATGCATAATAACATGTTTAATAATTTTTAGGGGATGATTTATATCCAAAGGAGCCGGATTTTGAAGGTGTCCACAAACCAGTGGACTTCGATTTCACTTTGGACGAGTTAAGGCTGCAATCGAAAAACCTTCATCGTATGGAAATAAGAGGGCCGCAGTGCACTATGTACAGTAACATTACCCCTTCATGTGGCCATTTGCAGCCCTTAACTTATAAGTCAAACCATCCTATTGTTCAATCGTTCTTGTGATTATCTACTTATTTTTTAGATGTATAGATTGTTGTATATAAATGTTTTATTTATATTGTATATGTTGTCTTGAACTTTTATTATGCTTGATTAATCAGCCTTTATTTTACATTATTTTTTTCATTTTTTAAAAGAAAATATGACATAATGGGTTTTGGTCTTAGTTGAGAAAGTAGAACAAAAAACCATCTTTATATATTAAGCCAATTTTAATTGGAACTTTGGTAGAAACACTATTTTTGTAATGGTAATAGATAGATGCAAAAACCTGACAGTATCTATTCGATTATAGTTTAGATGTTAATGACTATTTTTTTGTAAAAAAATGTGTAGTTTAGCGAGGATATAATTGGATTAACCTTGTTGGAATTAAAGCCAGTGGTTTTTGTATTTACCATTCCAACATGCTGTAAAGCTCCCATTAAATCAAGATGAATGCCAAAATACCTTACTAACGAAAAACATTTAAATTTAACATTAAGGAAAAATACATTACACTTAGGAAAAGAAAGTACTTAAAACCCTCTAATGCATACTGTTACCATTTGGTAACAAGTTACATAATCCACTTTATTCCAATAAAGTAGACCTCCCTCTGCACAAATTTGTTTTTTTTCTTCATTTATTACATTCCATTTTGAAGTTTTAGTTAATAATAACCCTCATAGATGACAGTAGTAAAAGTGTATTCAAAACTAAAGAGTGAGGTTATTAACTGTTGTGAAATTACATTTTTGGCAGTATTCAAAGTATAATAATATTAATACTAAATACAAATAAATTGTTTTGAAAAATAAAATTAATTGTAGTTAAAGAGGGTTATTTTGAAACATATTTAGTAGTTTTCTAGTCATTATTATCAAAATTGGAATTTTGTAGTATTTTGCAATATGGAAAAAAAATTTAAAATATTTAAATTCTAATGCAGTTAATTTTTTTTCAGTATTTTTCCCATAATGTATGAGTATTGAAGATTCATATATATTTTTTCGGGATGAAAAAAAAAATTCATGCATTAGAGGGTTAAATAGTACAAAAATAATAGAGGAACACTTAAATTTTATTTTAGGACTTTGAATAAGAATTAAAGCTTCATTGAATATAAGTTTAAATTCCTTTTGTTAGTGTACAATTTTAGATTTTTAGTAAAATTTATCATATATGTTATAATATGGTTAACCTAAATTAAATTATTAACAAGTAGGGTCAGTATAATGTTTTTAATATCCAGTTTTTTTTATATAAAATGTTTGATTCTAAATGTTTCTTAAAATAATTTTTGTGTTTCGATTTTGCATACTTCCTGAGTGACCTTTAAAAAAATGAATAGATAAAACTGTCCTTTATTCAAAAGTACAGAAAAGTTTTAATTAATCATGCACTCAAATTAGTTCATAGTTGAAATAACATTAGCATTAAAAAATAACATTGTTCACTCAGACTATTATTGATAAAAAAATTATACTTTTACTGAATTAAAAATCATCACAAGTTATAGGTTTGAAACGTTAGAATCGTTAGAAATTTTGATGAATTCAAAAATGTGAACAACCAAACTTAATATTTTTAACAACCCTAATTATTCTAATAGAAATAATTGGTGATGAATTTCTGATATGAGAAGTGACTATTTTTTTTAATTCTTAGCATGGGTATACATTATTTTTAACTTAAAAATTATTGTTTTACATTTTAATACAGTACATTAGATATAATGAGCAAACTAAATTTCTATCTGTCCCATTGTTAACCATGTACTTTAAATCTCGAAAAATAGTTAAATTAACAAAAACCTGAAAACTTGCTCAAAAATTAATCTAGTATTTTTGTTAATCTTTATATTATTAATTCAATATTTAAGTATCTATTTTTGTTTGAATAAACATGTCAATGAAGCATAATTATGAATCCAATAAGACCATAATATATATTTATCAAATTCTGCCAGTAATAATTAAAAGAAAGTAATAAAAAAAACTATTTAAGTTGCTTTGCTTGTATAAATTCTTCACTATTTATTTCAAAGATCGAAGTACACTGGGTATTTTAGAACATCTAACAATTATGTCATTTTATTGCAAAGCAGTAGGCACATGTTAACTAATAGAATTGAAGGATTAGGAATAAAATGCAAACATTTAATATCATAAGGATGTTTCATATTTAAATATGTGATTTTTTTTTTAGGTTATATTAAGTTGAAGTATTTTTAAACTTTCCAACAGCAATTTTGAAAAGTAAACGTTTAATTGTATTCTAAAACGTTTCATGCATAGTTCTGACCATTCGGTTTTTCTTTTCTATAAAAAGAAAAACCTTTTTGTATGAGATTATTCTAAAGATTTCTACTACCGAATTTTTTTTCAGTGACTTGCCATTTCTTAACGTTTAGTTAAAGTTGAAATACATCTACTGAACGTAAAAAGTTATGGGTTTCTCAAGAAGAATAGCTTTTCGACTTTCTTATGACATTGTATTTTCTTTAGAAATAAAAAGAATCACATGCATAAAAAAAACGATATACAATAGACATGATGTTCCTCTGTTTGAATGAAGTTGTATGGCTTTTTGTATCAAGTAAAATAATTAAGGGAAATGCCCTAATTACGTATTTCCTTGGCATTAAGATTTAAGAACCTAACTCGTTTTTAAGCTTTGCTTTCGTCAAGTTAATCCGTAAGGTTAGGCTCGAAAATTTATGGATGCTGCTTTTCCTATTCATTTAGGCAAAACCATCTGTTTTTAACGTTATAAATAGCCACATTTTGCAGTTAAGTAAAGGCTAGTATTAGTTGAATGTGTATCATTTATTTTAGAGTTACGAAGTGTTTGTTAATTAGTATAATTGTTATTTCAAGTTTACCAAAATCATGACAAAAGATCATCAATAATTCCCAGCAACACTTAATAGTTCAAATGCTCTTCAAATTCTAACGTTTTTTGGCGCATTCCTTAAAATTGAATGTAAATCCGATCCATTTATATTGTAAACAAGATCTGTTTATATCAAGCATTCGTGAATAAGCATAGAACAATGAACACCTGAAATAACCGTAAGTCGAATAAGTCTATTTGGGTCAAGTCCAACTAATCCGAGTCTTGGGTAATACATACAACGCGTTACAATGTAGCACGATTATTTTCTCCACACCGTTCACAAACAAATCAGCAAATGTTTTTGGGGAAAACGAGCATGCAGGTAGATCAATGTTTTTTTTTTAGTTGCATAAGAGCCAAAAATATTCATCTTTAGATGACTCAAAAGTCTATTACCAAGATAAAATTAATGAGATTAATTATTATAATTATTAAGATAAACGACTATTATTAATAAATTTCAGTTCAAGAAGTGCTGATATAACACAAACTAATTAACTTCAACTTTTAATCTTCTATTCGCTACTCAATCAAGGGTTACTACTTTGATTTTGATATCAAGTTACACTCTTTTTTTTATTTTTAACTTGTATTTATAATTTTAAATTTAAACTCCCAAAGTGTTGTATGCTAGTCTATTAAAACCCACAACAAAAGGGAAGTATAAAGTATAGTATGTTTTATTTTTTAGTATGTTATTCAACTTCTCATCAAATAGTACAGACAGGCATACCAAACCAAGTCATACCAAGACGCAATTCCAAAGTTCAGGTTCTGCCTCTTTTCCTAACTTGAATGGACTTGGACTACGAGAAAACATTTACTAGAGAAATATGATGAAGAGTGAGAGAGAATTTTCATTATTTGTAGCAGTACATAATAAAATAATTCCCCACGAATCCAATAGGAAACGTAGTGGAAGTGAATTTTCGTATTGTGTATGTAACAGCACACAATAAAAAGGCAAAGACAAGGCAAACTTTCAAGGTCTATGCTTGGATAGACACCAAATAGATCTTGCAAGTTACATAAGAAGAGGATTACGGGATTTGGATATAAAGAGTAACAAAGGTACTCGGAAAAACTACTTTAAAAACAACTTGGCGCATCACACTGATGTTCAGTGCTTGATTCCCGGCAGGGCAAACGGAGCACGTGCCCAAGGGGGGTCATGAACATTTATGCTCAATATAACTGCCCCAAACTTTTTAATCTGAAGTAAACAAACGAAATTAAATTCATGAACAAAAGTTTCCTTTGAAATTGTGTTTAAACTCTGAATTAATCAATTCACAGTTCACACAAATGTTATGGGGGAGGGGGGGGGGGGATTATGCATGGTTTCCAAGCTAATTACTTCGGCTATTTTTTTGGTAAACATTGTAAGATAGGGAAATACACGCAAAATTTTTTATCGAGGAATCGAGGTATGTTTTGGGGCCCCAAATTTGCTCGTGCCCTGGGCCCCTAAAGCTTAAACCCCAGTAGCATCGAATATTGGCCCAATATCGGTATGACGTTGGCCAATATTGGTTATCTTGGGCAAATATAGCAAGTTTTACAACATTCAGCCAATATTGGCCCAGTATACGAAAGCAATATTTCGAAAGTTAAAATTTGCCAAGATAGGACCAACATTGGGTATATATTGGTTGGCATATACCTAGGGGGCGCTCGCGTTTGTCATATTTTTCCTTGATGAGATTAAGAAGAAGAAGAACAGTCAAACGGCCCCTGCTCGGTAGCCGAGAGGTGTAAGCGACAAGCCTCACACCGAGAAGGTTCTTGGTTCTGTCCTTGTCCTAGCCATATTATAGACGTATTCGTGCTGGTAGAAAAATTCCTCTAATATAATTCACCGGGGGTGCCCGAGTACACTGCGATATACGTGCTCGTTAAATCTGTGGAGTCGAAAGTCCCGACGGCGTAAGCGTACGATGTCGCTCGAAGCATAGAATTCGAATTTGTAAAGTAGGAGGTTCCTTTTTAAAATTGACCCCTAACCCCCAGGGTCACACACCAAAAATAATGGGATACGTGTTCGCCGATTTTTCCATCTACCCAAACGTTTCGAAAAAAGTCGTCGGATAATATTGGTCCTATAATTGCAGTCAATATTGGTTTTATGTTATTTAATAATATTGGTCCTATAATGGCAGCCAATAATGGCCAATATTGGCAAAATGTTTCCTCCCAATGCTGGGCCAATAAGGGTTAGCATATTGGCTCTACATTGTAACCAATATTGGGCCCATATTCGATGCTACTGGGGAAGTCGGGCCCTGGGCGCATCACACTGATGCTGCTTACATTATTTCATCAATCATCAAATGATCTTTCTGTCTCTCTTTCTTTTCTGCTCTTATTTATATTATCTCAGTCTTGCACTACTCTACTGGAAAAGCAGCTTTCCAAAAGTTACATAACTTTCAAGGACATCTGACATAATGCCGATTATGCGATCAAATAATAATAATAAAAAAAGAAACATGTATCAGATTACATGTACGTTATCTCCTTCGGTCACTATAATCTATATTAATCTGACAGACAGTGGCGAATTTTTTTTTTACTTTAAATTCAAATTCTAAAAATTATTTAGAATAAGTAGTGTGCAACACTCCAACCTTGTTCAGAATTGACTCGCGCAATCGCATAATTTTTTTTCTGTCTTTAATCAATATAATTTACTGACATTCTATACTTATAAGTTTGTATTTATTTTATTTATTTAATTTTATCATTTTAAATGTTCTTTTTTCGTAATAACAGTTTATGGTTGTATAAATGATTAGTTTTAATCTTATATTCAATATCGGAGAGCAACCCTCCCCCAAAGTGAAATTAGTATATGACAATTAAAAAAAAATTTCAATTAAAATGCATATGTAATAAATAGACTTTGATTAAAATAAAAAAGAATAGCTTTTAATTAATTATAACTTTGGATAATTAATTAGTTACATTTATTAAAAGGATTGAAAATAGGCTAGCCTCCCTCCAAAAATTTAATTTCTAGATCTGTTATATATTTCCCTTTTTCTTGATGTCAACCACTTACAATTGTTTTTTTAAATACTTGAACTGTGTAATGCAACCAAATTACGCGAAAATTTGAAAACTAAAAACAAAAATCAAAATTCTTACTGTATTGATATTTTTCAATTAAATTAAAAATTTATTTTGACAACCATCATATTAAGAAATGTTAATAATGCATTGGATACTATAATCCTCAAAAAACATTTATATTGTAACTATCTATTTTTTTCAATGAATAATTCATGACATAATCCTCCTCACCAAAAAAAAAAATGTGTATGCATCGCTTATAATAATCAAGCTCATTATTAACTCGTTATGTTAAACGGAGTAGGCGCTGCAATCAGTGATTCCATCAGACATTCGGGCGGCTTGTTATTATTGAGTAGCGTGTTGCTATTTACGTCTCAGCTGATTCGTTCCTGGCAGCGTGCTGCGAACGTGAGTAGCTAAAAAAACGTGTCTGCTAGAATGTAAGTAAAACCTTATTATTTACTAGATAATCTACAAGAATGTAAGATATTTTTAATCTACAAATCGATATTAGACTTCCTTAGAAACAGTTTTATATGTATAAACAATCTTACAGAAGCAAAACACGAACTGTCGCCAAGGCATTTTGAACTATTTACTTTCGCTTTCCAAGACTTGATTTGATTGACGAAGATCTTCTGTTTGGTTCCTCCAAAAACATTTAACGAATGTGATCTGATTTTTTTAAACTCTTAGAGTGATTAATTTTATAAAATTCGTAAATATGATCCCAAATACAAGCATGAAAACATGGTCGCTACGGCGCAGGCTCGGCGGCGTTTTGGCGCATGTCCGGAGCGATTTGGCACTGTCCTCCAAAACAAGTGTCCACGAAGTTTTCCGGAGTTCTTCCATCAACACAGTTGGTTTTCATACAACGAGCAAGATGGCTCAAAGAACTGTATCCCTGGAGAATATGAATCCGAATATAAAAGTGATGGAATATGCTGTTCGTGGACCTCTTGTGATTAGAGCTGCCGAGATTGAAAGAGAATTGAAGGAGGTAAAGATGTTTGACATTTACCTGAACTTGTGTCAAAAATTTATATAATCTATTATTTTGTTTGTTTTATAATTATTTTTTTTCACAGTAATAAGGTTTATTATCTAGTAATCTTGTTTATAACGTATGCTGGATTATAAAATTTAAAAAAATAAATAAAAGTCATTGTAAACAGAGTTTAATGTTTGTGTACACTAGTCTCCAAAATTAATGTAATCATTTACTTTTTAAAACTTAAATTAAATCAGTGCAAAGCTAATTCAACTTTGTTAAAGTATAATTATTCTAAATAATACTTAGGTCTAAGAAAATAAGTTTATACCACTAACTGTAAACTACTTAATAAATAGGTGATCATAAATTATTTCATTTCTAAATTTAAATTAAAAAAAGGCCAATCATTGTCAAAAACATTTTGTTGCAATTTTAGGATGTATGCTTAGTTTACTAACAATTTTGAATTAATATCTATCCTACTTTGAGGTTTGATTATGTATATACTTGTTTTTATCTGTTGAATATAAAATCTACATACCGTTTAATACTTAAATCCATGTTTACAATCACTGCTTTTTCATTGTTGCCATGTGAATATTAATATTTTAATTTTCTTGATGATATATAGCTTGTACATCTCTGCGAACCATAATGGATTATGCTTGTATTGCTTCACTTTAAAAAAAATCTAAATCTACTTCTTTATTCTTTAGTATGCTTGAAAATTAAGTATTTTATAATATTTATTTATTTCATTTTTTAACCCAAAACGGGTTACATTTTTTTATCCTAATAGCTTTGTAATTATAATGATAATCTAGGGAACTTATAATGCAAATAGCTATGACGAGGAAAATATTTCAAGATTCTTCCTGACTTATTGTTAAAATAAGTAAACTATTTGAAGGCAGCTTTCGCCAAAAGTCTCAAACTATTTCTGTACATTACCTTATAAATCTTAAATACTTTTATCAATTTCAAGTTAGGTCATATTATTCATATACAATTTGTTTTCAAACTAAGGTTTGATTGATGTGTTATAAGATGTCTCTTTCTATCTCCCTAGAGAAGCTTTAACCCAGCCAATCTAAAATGTTTAATTTTTATTAACAGGGTAAAGAGAAGCCTTTTAAGGAAGTTATTCGAGCCAACATTGGAGATTGCCATGCTATGGGTCAAAAGCCCATAACTTTCATTCGACAGGTATTCCAATTTTATAGTTCCTTAAACATTTATATATTTATGTATAAAAATAAGTATTTATTACACATATCAATATTTTTTTTATCATCAAGGCGTTTTTTTAATGTAGGTGTTGAGTTTGTGCACGTATCCAGAACTAATGAATGACAAACGGTTTCCCGAGGATGTCAAAAAGAAAGCTCAAGCTATTTTAAATGGTTGTGGAGGCCACAGTGTTGGTTCGTATCAAATGTTTAATTTTACAAACTTTTTAATGCTATTGCTTAACTACTTACCTGACTTCTATTTGTTAATTCATAGAACCTATTTTTATATTTCATTAATCACTCATAAGTCAGGTTATAAATGTGATTTTATCAAAGATTATAATATTAAAATAATAGAAAATTTCTGTTCCGATTCAAGATCTGAAAAAATGCCCATTACATTCTTTAATGCTGTTATTATCATTAAATTAGTATTAAACATTTAATTTTCTGTAAAGATCTATACTTTATCATCTTGCCCATATGCTACGAGCCAAGTTATTATTATTCTGAAATTATGTCAAGCAGAGGATTAGGAGGCTAGTTGGGCACATCAATTACCTATTGTGACGACACAGATAACAAATCACCACCCGATCCTTCCTCTCCCGTTTCACCTCTAAAATCATCCTGATTTAATGTCACAACTTGAATTTTGTGTAGCTTACATATGTATTTATGTTGTTACTTATAATTGTGTAATCAAAACCACCTGTTGCAACTGTGATTTCAAAACTGTTAATGAAAACTATTAAATTCCTTTTATCTGGTAATCTATTGTAAGAACTGTTGAAACATTAGTAGTATGTAATATTTTAATTTAAGCATAGCCAAGTATACCTTTATTTTAGGATGTATTCATAGTTTATCAACAATTTTGAGCTAATCTGTCCTAAATAAGGTTTGGAAATCATTAAATTTATCAATGAACGAATTGAATTTATTTTACAGGAGCCTACAGTGACAGTACGGGCGTAGAAATTATCAAACAGCATGTAGCAGAGTACATTGAAAGGAGGGATGGGATCCCTGCAAAAGCCACCGATATTTTTCTCAGCACAGGAGCAAGTGAAGGTGTTAAAGCAAGTATTTGAAATCTATTATGTTGTTTGATATGGTTTTTATGGAACTTAAAACAACTGTGCCTCTAAAAATTTTTTGAGGACCTTAAAAAGGCCATTAGATACTATAGATGTAAAAATTATAATTGATAATACAGTCGAACCCCGCTATAGTGAACCCTCTACGGAACCAACATTTGGTTCACTATATCCGAGGGTTCACTATATCCAATTTTTTCTGGAATAAAGTATTATACGATATATTTATATATCACTATATTTTTATGCGCTTTTATAAGAATAATAATAGTTTTGCATACCTTGAATTAATTAAATAAAAATTTTAATTATTTAATAAATTTTCAAAAAAAAATATTAATTTTTGAAATTTTCTCAAAATAATTATTGGTACAAAACGAATGTAAATACATATAATTAAGTAATAATTAATTTAATTTGTTACCTCTATATGCCTACATTCTGTGAAGGAAGTTGGTAATGTTGGATTGTTTACGATTCGAGTTCATAATTAAATAAGAGTAACAGAGAAGTGCAAATGAATTGGACAGTTCCACTTACCCCCAGTTTTCAAGGGGTAGTTGAAAAGAAAGAATATGTTGCTAGGAAGACGAATGGTTTCATTTACCGGAGGGGGGAGGGGGAGAAGTTGCAACACCATGCGTATTGTCGTACAAGCCGTGACAAATCGGTCAAGAAAGGGTATCGTGTCGTATGGAGAGATAGCCTTCCAAGAAAGTGTGTACGAGTGGGATGGGGAATATGAATAATGGTTCGAAAATAAAGGTTGGTTCCTGGACCCCAGAGGGTGTGTGGGGGGAGAGAAGAAAAGTATGTTTACTTTGAAGCAGGTGTCCAGTGTGAGTACAATAAAAGGGGAAGGACAGGTTGAAATATGACACATTGTTAAGGATTGCTATCTCGCTGCCACTTGCCCTTTTTAGTATATCTTAAAATATGGAGAACGGAACCAAAAAATAATAAGCAAAGGAATTTAAGTTCACTATAACCGAACTCCCATTTACGAAGTAGTTCACTATATCCATATAAAATAACATTAGTTAAATAGGAGTTCGGAAGGGACCACTAAAAAGGTTCATTATAAGCGAGGGTTCACTATATCCCGGGTTCACTATAGCGGGGTTTGACTGTATATACTAAAGTAAGTAAAATGATTTACTTTAAAGTCTTCAAAATGTTTACAGTGACAACTCTACTTAAATGTTTTACTGAGCCATTTCAATTAACTACTTCCAAGTTTGATTCCAATTAAGTTTGAATTAATACTCAAGAATGTAAAAAAATTCCATATTCATAATAAAATCTAGATTTTTTTGAATTTTCAGTTTTAGCTTAAAAGAACTTAATCAGCCCTATTAGTTTTGAAAAGGCCTTAAGCTATAGCCCATAACATTCCTTTAAGTTTGAAGCAGGAAACCTCTTTTATTATAAAAATTTAGGTAGCAGTTTTTTTTAAAATTAATATATAATTATAATTGGTTCATTTTCAGAGTATTTTGAGTTTGCTAAACATTACAACACCAGATGGCAAGCATTCTGGAATCATGGTTCCTATACCACAATATCCACTGTATTCGGCTACTATAGCTGAATATGGAATGAATTTGGTGAGTTACAATTCAGCAAAATTCAAATGTTACTTGCAGTTGCTTTCCTTAGAATATTGACCTTTTTTAAAACTATAAAAGCAAATAACTTAATAAAATACACTTACCACTTAAAGCTCTAGATTAGCGGTCACCAGTCGCCAACTGGCGACTATTACATTGAAAGTGGCTACCTAAAAATCGAAACCCCAGTCGCCAAAAGTGGCTATCATAATTTTTCCTTTTTGTTCAACAAATAATTAATACTGAAGCTGCATTTCTAAAATAATAATAATAAAACAACTCTGATGATGATTCGATTCTGTCCAAAAGAAAGACTTGATGTATGATGAGAGTTGTTGCTCATCGTTAAAATTTTCCCTCATCATTGGCCGTTGTTTTGTCACTGATTCAGCCTCCGTGTGACGTAAATGGAGCTGGGCAACGAAAATCTTAAATGCAAATTTGATTTTTAAATCTTTCTTTACGATATAGGCAATTTACAGGTGACGGATTTACAGCTGATTAAGATCTCAACTATTCATTTAAACAATTCTGATATGAGAACATTCATTTCATGAACAATCGTGGTCGACGACGACGTCAAGAATTCTCCGAAACTAATAGTAGTTGAACTGTATGTACATAAAATAATTTTCTCCTTTCAATAATGGCCAATCACATAATACTTACTTATTTGGTATGATCCTTTTTTTTTACTGTCAATCTTTTCATATCAAAAATGTCTTTTAAAAAATTTTGTTTTGTGGAAAATCGCACTTTCTTTTTGTCGTATATACTTAAATTTAAAACTAGCTCCTAAAAATCCAAATGTGGCAACCATTTTTTTCCCACTCTGGTAGCCACTGGCTACTATTAAAAATTCCCAGTCTAGAGCATTATTACCACTACACAAGTTCCTTACCTTTTTTAGTGTAGTGATTATATTATAATATAGAATTTTATTAGGAATAATGACTTGGTACCTATATTCTATTGCTATATGGTTCTGCTTTATTAGTCTGGAGATTAATTCATTTTTTTTCCAGACTGTGTCGTAAATTCTGGTTGCCATTGGCAATATTTTTTAATTTCTGTTAAGTTACATTACCAGACTTCTCTTTTATTTTCTAAAAAAAGAGATAACTGCCTTTGACAATGTAATGTAACTTAAAAAATCCACATTTACTTATAAATCATATCTAACTATTATTAGCAATTATAAATTTCTAGTTAGTTGGGCCATAAATATTTCAAGTGCTGGATAAATAATTATCCTTTACAGTACCTTTTACTATGTGATGTTTTTCCCAAAAAATGTTCTGGAAGTGATCCTTGAATTTTTTTTGTATATTTATTGACATGATTTATTCTCTTTACCAGATCAGCTATTACCTTGATGAAGACAATGCATGGGCTTTGAGCATGGACGAACTAAAAAGAGCTCTGGAAGACTCAAGAAAGAAATGCAATCCTAGAGCTTTAGTAGTTATCAACCCTGGAAATCCAACAGGTACTATAAAGTTCTTAGAAGCCCTTAAAATGTTCCCCACATTGTAGCACAGTTTTTGAGCCCTATAAAATATCCTTTAAGAATTCTTACCTAAATCCTAAAATGTGCTATAATAATTTCTAAAAAATGTCATGAAAAGAAATAGTTCAATGATTTTCCAAGTTTTGTTCAGGATTGGATTAAGATAAGTTCATTATATATTTAAAAATTTTATTCTTTTTGAATTTTGAATTAATTGAATAGCAATATAAAGTGACATTTAGTAATTAATGTCAATTTAATTTTAAATTAATGCATATGATTTTTTTAAACATACACTTGTGAAACTAAAGTATACAAAATTAGTTTAAGTTATTTCAATTTTGCTAATATGGTTTTGTTTACCATTAAAGTAGACTTTGAAAACCTTTACATTTGTTTAAAGGTTGTTGAGTGATAATTCTGAGGAGCCTAGAAGCGAAGGGGTACGATTGACTTAAGAGGTTGTATTATACCATTCGCTAGAATGGCACTATATACAGTAATTCACTTGTATCCCTTTACCACAACAATATTTAATTTCACAGCAGTCATCCTTACTGCACTAAACTTCAATACTAAAGAAACTGCACTTGTACCCCAGGCTCCTCACCTGTGCAATATATATTTCTTAAATTATATATATATTTAAAGAAAACATTTCATAACTGGTATTTCATACATTAGGTTCTGTCCTGACTCGAGAAAATATTGAGGAAATAATTAAATTTGCATACAAAGAAAAATTATTCATAATGGCTGATGAGGTAAGTTAAATTATTTTTTCATGCGTCATTTTGCGTACATTTTAGTTGAATTTAAATGCTAGATTTTGAAGGTTTTACTTTCTTCATTACCAAGTTCAAATGATTTTGGAATGATTTCAGAATAATTGGAAATCAGTTTTTTGTATGACACTTGCAAATTACATTTATAATTTTTTGAAAAAAAAAATCCACTAGTTGTCTTCATTTTTGATTTAGGCTGTTTTTTTGTTTGCAGGTGTACCAAGATAATGTGTATGCCCCAGGCATGCAGTTCTACTCATTCAAGAAAGTAATGACCGAAATGGGAGAGCCTTATAAAAATATGGAACTGGCTTCTTTCATGTCTGCCTCCAAAGGATACATGGGAGAGTAAGGGTATTTCATTATTTTATTGTTTTATAATACTGTTATTATGGTTCATGCCAGCAAAAGAATTTTAGAAACTTTCCGAAAATCAGTGTTCATAATTTTACCATACTAGGAGGATTATTTTTTCTTAAAAAGACTATTTTTTTTTTTAAAACTTATGCACTCAAACAAATAGTACTCACATGGTTCGTCTTAATTGCAGGAATTAACAATATATATGGAAACTGATTCAATTAAAATTCAGAGAAATTTTGATTGTTTATAAAATTCTAATAATCTTTTTAAAAAACATAAAACTTTGTTCAAAAATGTTTACTAAAGAGTGTTATAATATCTGGAATGCAATAATAAATTAAATATTCATTTCAGATGTGGATTACGTGGAGGTTATTGTGAATTAGTCAATGTCGATCCTGAAGTGAAAAAAATGTTCCTTAAGTGTATTTCTGCTCGACTATGCTCCAGTGTTTTGGGACAAGTGAGTTAGATTGTGTGTTATAAAGTCATTTTGATTCTTTAATGAAACACTGTCTTTAATGAAACACTGAAAAATCTAATTTGTGTTAATCTAATTTCTTTTTAGGCTACGATGGATTGTATTGTGGATCCACCTAAGAAAGGAGATCCTTCGTACGATATCTTCATTAAGGTAGGATGTTTTACTTATATGTTACCCTTATGACCCGGAATCAGCTAAGACTAGAATTAACTAGTGAGAACTAGTTTTAACTGAAGCCATTGGTGAAAATTAGTTTCCTCTATCTAAAACTAGATCTCTCTAGTTGAACCAATCTTACTAGTTTGACCAATTGCTTTGGTTAAAACTAGTTGTAATTAGCTAAAACAAGAATTACCTAACATGTTTTAGATAAAACTAGGATTAACTGTGAATGCTTGATTTTTTATTTATAATGAACGTTAATTTTATAATCTTTTTACGACAATGGAGTCCTCAAAACAAACCCTCGATGTACAGTTCTTAATATGCGTCTTCCAATATCCAAACTCTTTCATTGCATTTCAGCCCAATAATGAACTAAAATGATACAAACCTATTATCCTAAATTGTGATATTTTCCGTTAATTCTAGTTTTATTTAATATAAGTGTGTTATAGTTCAAATTAGATTAAACCATTCTAATTTGTCAAAACTAGTATTAACTGGCAATAACTGGTTTTAGCAAGTGGAAACTTGTTTTAACTAATGGCATCAGTTAAAACTAGTTTCCACGGGTTAATTCCAGTTCTAGCTAATTTCAGGTTTTAACGATAACATATATATTGACATTAAGCCTTTTAAAGAATGATCAGAAGTTCAAGATAAAGGTAAAAATGGTAACTGAAGTGTTTGATGCAGACTACGAAATTAGACAGAAAATAGAAAGGAAATAATAGGTTAAGTTGTAAATGTGTACATAATTAAAAAGATTTTTGGGATATTGGCGCTTAGAAAATCTGTTTTGAACTTGAAAAAAAGAATGAACTTCTGAATGACCTTGATGTGAAATAAAAGAATGATTTTATACTATATTAAGAGGATCTCTCTCTAACTTGCACTTCCCAATTTTGTCAAATTAAAAGTGCTGATTAAGTAAAATGAATTTGATTTTCAAAGTGTCGGAAATTGAATAGGTACAAGTTGCCAATTTGTAGTATTTGTTAGAAATAGAATCTTTTTTTTCAAAAAATTAAATAATTCTTTAATTTCGCAAAAGAAATGTTTATAAATCTAATTGCAGATTCCTTTTTAATAATCATCTCCGCTTCTACTTTAATTCTAATTCAATTCCTGTTTCTTTTTTACTAAATATTTGTCAATATTTATGTCACTTCTTTGGTGGGAATAATTTCGCTAAACCTTATGGAAGAATTATTTTACCCTTTTTTTACATCCTTTGTTTAAATTTTTTTCATACAGGAGAAAACTGCTGTACTACAGTCCCTAAAAGAAAGGGCCCTTTTAGTCGAGAAGACTTTTAATAGCATGAAAGGCTTCAAATGCAACGTTGTTGCTGGAGCTATGTATGCTTTTCCAAAGCTGACCCTCCCAGAAAAAGCCATTGAAAAGGCAAAGGTAATGTATATTCGAATATTAATGTGTAAAGAGTTTTTTTTTTGTTGTTATACATAGATTTCATTGGATTTGTATTAACAATAATATTTTTTGCTTATTTTCTGTATTTCATTTTTATAATTGAATTTATTTTGTATTCAAATTTTGGCATAAAAGTTACTTATTTCTAAATAGTTTATTTAAATAAAAAAAATTGAAAAGATTTTCCAATTGACACTTTCGTAACTAAAATTTAAAGGCTGTTTTTCTGAATTAAGTATAAATTTTGGGTTTGTGTTCTAATACTACTAAAAAAACTATTGTATAAGTTTATAATCTGTTAAATCTATAACCTGTTATATCTGAATATGATTTAAAATGATCATTGCTAACCACATAAAAATTCACATCTTTATTCAAATTCACATCTTTCAAGTCAAAACCCTTTGTTTATTGTTTGGATTTACTAGACTGACTGCAGTGCTGACAAATATAATGAAATTTTCTGTGAATGATTATCCTTCTTATTGTTATTTTAAAACTAACATTGAAAATTGTTTTCTAGTCCGTTGGTCAAGCTCCCGACTTTTTCTATGCCATGCAGTTGTTGGAGAGCACTGGAATTTGTGTTGTTCCAGGAAGTGGATTTGGGCAAATACCTGGAACTTACCATTTCAGGTAACTTACGAGTAGTTTTAATAGTAAAATTTTCAAGTGGAATATTTTAAGAGGGAAAGGGGGATACTACAAGATTTGGAAAACATTTAAAAGTAAGAAATTATTGAATATATAATGAAAATAAAGAAAATATGTTATTTCCTATTAGATAACCTACTAAGACCTAGTTAACATAATTAAATAATTATAATATCTATTTTATTCCAAGCTGAAAAACTGTCAAAAGCATCTAGTTTGATCTTTTAGTATCTTGTAAAGTATTAAACAATTTTGTAAATTATTTAGGCAATACCTTTAATTTGACAAGTAAAAAAAAATGACCCAGGAATTTACAAACTAATTCTGAAATAAGTAAACGGGAACATGGACTGATTTTGCTAAGAATAACTCAAATGAGGTTTAAAAATTTACAAACTCACGGTTTATTTTGCATTTGTACCAAACCAGATCACATTAAATTCATAAAATAATTGAAACAACACTAAAGAGAAACTACAAGTTGCTAAAATTTTCGGCAAAAACATAATGAAGAAAATTCCCTTCCATGATTTTAAAAATCGACCACTAATGAAACTTTATGGGAAAGGAGGATGGGGAGAATATATGTTTCTCAACTGCAGGCTATTTACTGTTAGGAAAAGCATACATATACACTCTATACCTGTCTATCTTGGTTGCGAGCTTCGAAAGCATTTTCCTCCCTCACCCTACTTGGATATCAAATTTTTGGATTGTTAATCTCACAACCGAACCTCAAACATGTTAGGTTTAGAGAAGCGAAGGGATGGGGGAAGAAAGTCTTTTCGAGGCTCGCATAGTTAATAGACAAGGTATAGACAGGCTAACTCAATTTACTGTAATATATGATCACATGGCCTCTGGATCATGTAAATTATAGCTTATTATAGTAAATAGTTGTGCAGTCTATCTACTTCTAATATCTCAGCTAAGCATCATACTTCCTGGGTGCAGGGGTCTGTCAAATTTTGGTTTATGAAAGCTTACATTCAGCTTCGATCCCTCAAATTTATTTGTAACATGTGGACCAAGGCACTGTGGGAACAAAACAATAAGGGTTTCTCATTCAATCGACTGTTTATTTTCTAAAACGAGGACCAGGCTACACTCCTTGAGTTGTCCACTAAGTTGGGTAAATAGAAATATGCTAGGGAGAAGATCCTTCCACACATGTAAAGAGTTCCATAAATTATTTGTGAATCCATCCAGAAAACATGTTTAAAACATTAATTTCGTTTAAGGTCTAACAGATTTCAATATTATTTGAGAAAATTTGGCAATTTTATCAGAATGAAAAGTGTGTTTTGGTAAAATTGTGTTCAGACCATTTTGTATGTAAATATTACCTTACCAGGCCTTTTATGGCCTGTCATCTTACTGAAGAGTTTAGTTCAGTTTTATTAAAGTTGGAGATTTATGTAGGGAAATATGGTCAAATAGTTTTAAATATTCGGAAATGATACATTTTGGTATTCCAAGATTTTCTTTTGTATGTCATCTTACTTAGTATATTAAAGTGTTTGATCTCATTTTTTTTATATATTGCTTCTAATTTAGGACAACCATTTTGCCTCAAACGGATAAGCTTAAAATTATGTTGAAGAAGTTGGAAGAATTCCATGAATCGTTTTTGGAGAAATATAAATAGGTAACTGGTCACACTAATACAACTATGTAAAAATATTGTTCATGTTGGCTTTATATTTATTTTTAGTAAAATCCCATCTTGCTTAAAATATTTCTAAAATTTTCGTGCAACTTCTATAAAAAAAAAAAAACTAAAATTATTTAAGATTTGTGTACTTATAGAACAAGTTTTTTTTAGATAAATTCAATTTAAAAGTATAAACGAAACACTATTTTTTTTAAAATCATTTTGAGATATACAAGACATTTGACAAATTGGCAAAATTATATAACATGATTTTCATGCATATACAGTCGAACCCTGTTAACACGAACTCGAAGGGACCACCGAAACATTTCGTGTTAACCAACAGGATTTTTTTTTCCATTGAACCATCGAATAGTTTAAAAAAAAATTTTCATCTAAAAATTATTCTAATTTTATAATATTGTACACTAATAATGCATGTATCTAATTAGTCATTCAATTAATGAAGTTCATTTGGAGTAATACATACTAAAGACAAATTCGGTAAATTCAACAGCAATTGAAACAAAACTGACGAATCATGGGAGATCTCATGTTTTCTCAGAAGTAGGAGCCAATTAATTTTATAATGTTAGTTAAAATTTTTTTAATGTTTTATTTTTTTATTTGTTCTTCCGAACTTTTAATTACTAATAAAATGAAAAAAGTCGAATTCTGTATTTGTAAAATTAAAATATTTTTAATTTTCAGGTATATTGTTGGATAAAGAGAGAAGTGAATCAGTGTTAATTTAGTATTGTTGTGACATTTACAGTCGATTAAATAATTGTATTGGGTATGTAATATTTATGCGACATTTAGTATACCATTGAATGGGGAAAGCTCTGAAGGTTAATAGTTACTACTCATTGAAAAGAGCAAGCACATTTCTACAGTTTGTATTTAACCCTTTCAGTCCCAATGACAATTTGGCATCATTTTAGAATTTCTTTCTGGTCTTCTATAGCCATTTATGATGTCAAAAAGCACATCATTTGATTCTTCAAAAAATTTTCGATTCGAAAATATTTTTTTATTAATCCCAATTGTTATCAGCCCTATTATTTTTTAAATTATGATCAGTAACATGATGATGCCTAATGGCATCACTGGGACTGAAAGGGTTAAAGAAAAGTTGCTAGCTTGGAAAAGCCAAAGCAACCCCATTCATTGGTACTACAAGTCTGGTGTGTATTGTGTTGTCTATTACAATCTAATAAATCTCGAGAAAAACAAATTTTGAACGATCGTAAAATCTGCTGAAAATTTCATTGCTGAATGCTTTTGTCTATAAATTTTACTGGTAGTTTAAATAGCTGTTATAAAATTAAAAGGTTTTTTAAAACTATTTTTAAAATTGCATTTGTATATTTGATTTGTCTTCCAATAAATGTGATAATCTATAAATTGCAAAATATTTATATATTTAATATTCTAATTTCAATTAATGGATTATTATTTATTTGATCTCTTTTCCTTATTTCATTTTTCCTTCTGTTATTTCTCAAAAGCATGTATAGCATTTTTGTTGAATTGTTTACTATTGTTACATTTGCCATTCCATTTTGTGAACTTTTTTTTTCATTGAGCACTTAGATTAATATCTCACATAAAACTTGCATTTTTCCATGACTAGTATACATATTTTTAAACAGTTTAAAATTTTTATACAAATTTTGGTGCTATGAAATTGTTTTTATGTAAAAGTTTTGTTTCTTAATTAGTTTCAGTGACGGTTTTGGTACATTTTTAAAAACCTTTTTTACATAGATTTCTAACAGTTTCTAAACGTAATATTTTATCTTTCATAACAACAGGGTATCAATAGACCAATAATATAGGGATTTAGTTATTTAAGAAATCTGAAAACAATGTTTTCTAACCTAAGGAACATATTGGGTTCTGACTTATTTTTTTCAACATTTGTCTCTTAAAGATACTTTTTTAAAAACTGATTTACTTGTAGAGGTTTATAAAGTATTATAGTTTTTTTTGAACAAGTACAAATGTCATTGCATTTAAAAATGCCTTAAATATGATTGTAATTTTTCCTTAAAATTAATCCATAATTTTGATTTGGTGGATGCAAGGAAAAACTTTAAAAATTGTTTATGCACTGAATTTGCTCATAACCTTTCTGATTTCTACATGATTGTATACATTTTTTAAAGCATCCTAGTCATTCATTCTAAAAGAAATCATTAATACCTTTACCTATCCGGTGACCCCTTTACCCTACTAGAAGACATCTAATGCTATAGAGTTAAATTGAACTCTGAATATTTTTGTTTTATAGTAGCATGCGCTTATTATTAATTTAAAGAATGTGGTTAGTAGTTTATACATGTCTTGCATATTTTCAAGGCATGTACAATTGTGCTTGCATGACATTTTAAATTCAAGTCATTCCGCTACTTTTGATTTATATATGTATATTCTTGTTGCAGAATGTGAGTTTGGAAAAGTATTTTTTTCTGGTTGTCTTTTATAGCATTTATATATTTAAAAACAAATTATAGATTCATTGAATGTATTAGAATTTATAGTAGGAAATAAATAATTGTTGATGATGTCTTTATCTTTACTGTTATCATTTGAATTGAATATCGATCAAATTTGAATCAAATATCTATGGTAAATATAATTTCACAGTAATATTGAAATTATGCTAAGCAATTTATTAAACAATAGAATTTAGTTTTTAAAAGTATTCTTGTATACGGCTTGAATTTTATTTTAAAGGAAGTAGCAGCAAAAATTAAGTTTAAAGTTATAGTTTAAAATATTACATATTCAAATACTCTTAGTCAATAAAAGATTCAGATTTTAGTTACATAATTTAAACGCTACACAACTTCAACATTTAATATTTTATTCATATGATTTATATACATAAATATGGTAGGGTTAAGTCATTTTTTGGCAAAATCAATTTTGTACTTGATAAATCTTAACAAATTATCCCTTGCAGTCATGATCACAGGGACGTTTTCTCCAAAAGTCTTTCTTTGTTGTTTAATCTGTAATAAAGGTGCGTTTTTTAAAATTTACTACAAAACCTTCCAATGCTTACGTTACTAAAGCTTAGTATGAATTTATTTCCAAATTTTGTATCAGATATTAAGCTGAAAATAATTAAAGCAGATTCTGACTTTGAGGTTAAGCAATCTGACTTTAAATATTTTTGTAATTACGTTGAATAATGTGACACTAGAGCACACTATTGGTGGCAGGTGTATTAACTTAGAACCATTGTCAAGTGACGAGCTGACACCTGAATCTGCACACAACAGTCTCCACACAAGGATTATTTATTGGTTGGCAGGTATTTTGAAAATGCCAACTGAACTTGACTGAAATTGAGACTTTTCGCATGCAAGGCAAGCAGCTTACCAACTGAGCTCCTGACTAACTTTTAATGTAAAACTATATACACATTTTTAAATACTTTACAATGTTAAATTGTTTTACTCTGCAAAAAACATTGGAAAAAAAAATTCGCCTCATTTTAAAAACTGGATATGAAATTGAGTTTGCTTACTTTTCCTTTTAAAATTGGCAGGATGTGTTGGAGTTTTTCTACAAGGTTTATTTCTTTAGCAATACTGTCAATATGATCTTCTGCAAATACATCAAAAATAACATCAAGGGCTTCTGCTGTAACCCACATATCAGCATTCTTTGAGCAAATATCGAGGAGAACTGTTCCAATGATCTGGAAATAAATTCATTTTTATTAATATCATCGCAAGACATATTTATTTGTATTATGTTTTCTCTACATAATGTACACATGTTTTTTTTACATAATTAAATCATAGAAACTCAAAATTTTTCAGCTCCAAGCCTGCCTTTGCTAACAGGAGTTAATAATGGTTTTAACTGGTGTTTGCTAGGAGGCGCTGGAGCCGAAAATACCTAACCCACTTTCTCTTAACAGGTTTCTCCAGTACTGATATCAGAAGGGGAATCAGTAAATTAAATCGTGGGGCTTAGAGAAATTGGCTTATTTTTTTACTAAACAATAAAGCATTAATACATATCGGGTATAAAGCCCCCTTCATATAAGCACTGTTCAAATTCTCAAATAGAAAACCTATTTTGTAGACTTCTGACTAATGGGAAATCATAAACTTTGATGGTATGGTTGCAACCAAATTATATTGCATAAGGCTAAGTTAAACTTAGCTTATTCTTAAATGTTTTTAGATAGCTCATTATTAATGATTTAATTGAGTAACAAATGAAGAGTACACAGGAAGAATCGATTGATTTCGTAGCAGGCTTTCCTTAATAGCCTCTTAGGGGATAATAGCAAGAAATCGCCTAAACAGGTGTAAAGAAGCTGGTTACTTGCTTTGTTTATCCTTCGCGGCAACCCTTATTCACGCCAGAAATCAGGGGAAAGAGTCACACGTTTGTACCGCGATTGAAGAACTGAAAGAGAAACCGGTTTTCGGTCATCAAGCAGACACAATTACGGAAAGCCTCTAAAGAAATCAATCGGTTCTTCCCGTGTATTCTTCAAATACTTACTTTGATTAAATTGTATGAGTTGGGAGTTAATCTAGTTCCGAGAAGACAACCAATAGTGCCAAGCATTCTAATAATGTGCACTTTGATTCTGGAGTCTAGTGTTTGTTGAGATACGTTGGTTAACAGCTCCAAATCGGATTCTGTTATTTGGCTAAAATAGGAGGAGCAGTCGGCTTCTGCAAGTTTCCTCACAACTGCACTCATGGAGCGCGTCAGAGCTTCGACTTGGTCCGTGCTGTTAAAATCTGTGAAAAAATTATAAACTTTATAAGTTAAAAAAAAGTTATAAGAAAAGCTTTTAAAGTTATAATAGAAAAATTGCAATTTAACTATCTCATCGTTTTTTCAAAGATCCAAGAATCACAAAAATAGTGACAATCGAAATTCAACCTTAAAAGTTAAATTTTAAATAGTTTAAGACGAACGTCGAACCACTAAGAAGTAAATGAATTTTTCTAAGTACCACTAAAGTAACTAAGTTACAGTTACTTTATGAAAAATCTAACAGTGTTACTGAAAAAAAAGTCACTGCTACAAGTAATGCATTGCTCCATTATCTGCTTTATAAATTGGATCGTTAAAGTTAAGCAATCTTTTGAATTTATTTAATCTATCTTAGGAGGACAATTATGCTTGAAACCAAGAAATTTGATTTTTGTCTGGCGGAGAATTTCTAATAAAAATCCTATGCGTTTTTTTATTAGAAAGGATTTAGGAAAAAAACTATATTTAAATAAAAACAAACAATTTTAATAATACATCCTTTTTTTCAGAATTTCTAATTGAACTTACAATTACTTTAAAACTAACAGCAGAAGTTGTCATGGGTAATATATTTTGTTGGAATAAATTACTAGGATCAAAATTACAATTTAAATAAAATGCTCCCTTCCTTACCATAAACAGCTGAGTATATACAGTAAAACTGACATTAAGTTTGTAGTATACATATGTTCTACGAGAAAAAGGGTAAATAATTATCATTTTCGAGTGCAAGAATCGCATAAAAAAAGTTGTTTCACATTCAATAAACAATTTTATTTGATATTTCAAGACATAAATTTATTATTTTTATTGGTTTAGCTTCAGTTCGTGTAATTTTAATTATTTTTTTCCTTCGATTTTGAAGTAACAGGGCACACGAATATCAGGGTCAAAGGAGCAATCAATCAGATCAGGCAAAATTTCAGCGTTGTTTACGCAGTATGCTCCGCATAGTACATTTCTCTGCTGCAAACTTAAGGTCGGTTTTTGGTCAAAATTACAATGGAAATAAAATATTCAATTCTTTACCAGTTTTTTTAAACAGCAGAGTAGAGAGATTATTTGATAAATCTAGGAGCTTGGAAGGTCCACCTAGGTCTTTGACATCTATTTTTTGAATTATGTTGTTTAAACACAGGAGTGCAGTGCACCGGTTAGTCTCTATCCTAAAAATATAATAAAATTGAAATTTACAATAAGTTTTGTTAATTTTATTAACGATATATTTTAAGTTACCATTTTAAAAAAGTGCCTCACTTTTTAAAACAATCTTTTGCTTGAGTGCTTAGAACTTGAAGTGTTTCATCTTGTGGCAGGACCATTTGTTCTAAGACTTTTCCCAGAAGATTTCCATTGACGACACGTCTCAGCAATTCTACAGGTAATTTGGGTCCAAACTAAAGAAAATATGTGCAGAAAGTTAAATAAAATAAATCAATTGTAAAAAAGTGAAGGAAACATTCGGGAATATACATTCGAGAGATGCCATTCTGCCGTGGGCAGGAAAACTGCAGTAACTTCCATGATGACTTGGACCATTGTTGCAAGCACACAATTAGTCTAACAATTAAGAAAACATACTGGAATTTAATTTTGTTTTAGATCAAAAATGGTACAACTCATTGTTGTGATTACTGCAGTTTACCTGCCCTCGGCAGCATTGATAGGTGTTGTAATATTCTTGCGTTATAAAAGACATAATTTTTTCTCACTGTTGTATGAAATTGTTGTGTAATGTTAGATGAAATACAGTAGACGCCGCTTAATGTGATCACGGTTAATGTTATCAATCGTTTAATGTTATCAAAATCGCTCAGTCCCGTCCGCTTATATCAAAATACATTAAAAAATCATCGTTTATTGTAATCAAATGTTCGTTTATTGTTATCAGTTTATTGTCAGTGATGTAAGAAATAGAAGACGTTTTCAATCCCCGGCCCGATATGAATGCTGAGGATTTTGAAGCATGGATGGAGATCGACGAGAAGGTTGCGACTTCTACTCCTTTAACTGATGAGGACATTTGCGAAGCCTTATGTGTCAAACATCAGGCGTCGTCACAAGATTCTGATGCCGATGATGAACCCAAAAGTGCTATAGAGAACAAAATTCCGACGCCTGCTCAGATGATTGAGGCACTTCGAATCTTACGTCTAGGTGTGCAAAACAAAGCCGACGCGGAACACTTTCATAAACATTATGATTATCAGCGATTCGTAAATGATTTTCTTCAAAAGAAAGCTAAACAATTGATTATTTCTTTTTCAGTTAATAATTAACCTTTTGTATTTTGTATTGTTTTTTTGCAGTTCACCATTAAATATGTAATATAAAACTGGTAATTATTTTTGTTTGGTGTGAATTAATTTCTATTAAATTTTATAGAGTTTTACGGCAACAACTCCTAATTTAAAATTAATTTTTATTTTAATACTTTTGTAAAAAAAATCATTTTTAGTTTAAACTGTTTTATTCGTGTATTGTAATCAATCGGCTATTGTTATCAAATCACGTTCGTCCCGATGTGATCACATTAAGCGGCTTCTACTGTAATTAAATTCAGGGTTCCCACTCAAAACCTAAAACCAAATTCCCTGACTTTTCCCTGTTTTCCAGTAGGTTTTTTAAAAAAATTCTGTGTACGAAACAAAACTGCTGTAGTTCCATACACAAACGCAATAAAAATATAATAGACCTACTTTTTTTACTAATTTTAATGACATCAAATTTTTGTAATAAAAATAACTTTGAATGAAACTTGCAATCCAAAAGTCGCGAAGCTACGGCGATCCGAAAGTCGTGAAACTATGGCGATACGAAAGTTGCACCGAGCAAAATAAAGTGCCTATGACGTCATTGGAATTCATTATAGCTTAGCGGCACATCACGATGTCGACGAAAATTTGGAAAGAGGCCAAGTGAAAAAAAATTCCCTGACTTTTCCAGAAATTAGCAAAATTTTTTCGATTTTCCCTGACTTTTTCCCCCATTTAATTTTCCCTGACAATTCCCGATTTTCCCGGTATTCCAGATGCATGGGAACCCTGTAAATTACTCTTACATCATTGGGAGGGACATTTGTTTCTTCGATTTCCATTTCTGCTGCATCTGTTACCATATCAGCTGAACTATTACTTGAGATGTCATCCCATTCATCATTTTCATCACCATCATCTAAAAATAGCAATTAAATCAGAAAAAAAAATTGGCAAAAATTATAAAACAAAAGTTTACTGCTTAGTTTTTAGGTGGTGAACTGATGAAATATGATAATTTTTTGAAAATACAGTGAAAAGTTAAAAAACATTATAATAAGGGTTGTTCAATAGAATCATAATCATCTGCTTAGTTGAACTGAATCTCATGCAAGGTAACGGACCCATTTTTACATTAGAAATCCTTAATCTTTTGATTAATTTAATTTTCATTATTTTTTGTAGTACAATGTCGAAAAAAGTATTTGAGTGTACCTGAAAATCAAGGTTTTCTAAAAATAATTATTTAACATGCTCATGATGCAACAAGTAATTCAACATGTTGTCGAAATGTAATAAAAATAGAAAAGAGGCAGCCATTTTGTTACAAATGAGGATTTTTAAGTTGTTACATTGAATGAATCAGCCATTCAATTGAATCAAAATGTAATTGCACCAATAAGAATTAAATAAATGATGGCTGCAAAATTTTAAAACTTACCATCTTCAAACATTTTACCAAAAATTTCAAGGGCACATTGCTTAGCAGAAAGTATATGAAGAACCCGATCTCTGGTTTGGTTAATAAGTTTAAACTGAAATAAATTGAATAAATTATTATGTAATTGTTGTAGCATAATAACAAAAAAATCTTTAGTACCTTTTTTAATGCCTCGGAAGAATACCCCATCAAAATTTTAAAGAAAAAAAGACTTATGTGTGATTAAGTAAAGAATTAAAATCTTAGAGAAGCTGTCCACCTATCAATTTTTTTTAATTAAAGTATTTTTATGTAAAATAAGTCGACAGGGAAACTTAGATAAATTTAGTCTTGAATTTAGTTTTGCATCTAAAGACGACAGAGTTATGGTCTGAAGTCGACTTTAGATGAAGACGGAATGTCACAAAAATGGCGAGAAATGTGCAGGACTGACCAATCAGAAATTAAGATTTTGTTCTAAGAGAGGTTTTAAAAGATTAACGTGTAGGCAGATGACTTAGGAAAGTTCTATGGAAAATGATAATTAGGCGGCTGTTTGTCGCGACAGGGTGCAGTTGGGATGCTAAAGTACAAAGTGATATAAAGGATATGTGATAAGGTAAGTCAAGTTATTAAGTTTAATTGAGGTTAAAAATATAAGTTTTTTAGGGGTTTTAAGTCAGGATATGTCATTTATTTGATAGTTGCACAGTAAAAATGAATTACCTTATCATCCAGATATTTTTCTTCATGATGCCTGCTCATTTTTTCGACCTGAAGAAAAAAATATCAAAATGAAAAATTATCTTTAAATTTTATCTCTTAATTTTTAAGATAACCTATATTTATCTTTAAGTTATTAATTAAAATGAAAAAAGAAATTATGGGGTTTTATAATAGCTGAAAATTATAAAATTTAAATAAATTGAAAAACAAATACATCTCTAAATACTTTACCTTGAGAATTGTCATTTGTTTTGCTAAAAATTCAGTGATTGGCAAAGATGGTTCATCTAAGGTGGCTGATACTAAGTCTAGAATTGAAGTGGTGACATCGTCCATGCAATCATTTAGTTTTCCAACAAATATATTTAGTTTAATTCCTGGAGAAAATAGAATATAAAAATAAAATAAAAACTAACAATGAAATGAGCTAAGAACTAGGTTATCCTCTTCCCTCCCGTGCAAAATCCTACACATATATTCTTTATATAAACATATTTTTGAAACTATATATTTAAAAGTATTGTTTTACAAGAGTGTTAAAAAAATTATGGTTTAATAGTTGCTGTAGACATGTCAATTTTGTGAAATCCAATGTTTAAAGCCCAACAAAAATGTGTGCTATCATTGCATAAACAAGCTCTGTCAGTTATTTTTTTAAAAAAATAATACTCCATTATAACATTTTTAAATGCAAAATGTCTGGTACATTTACTGCTGATAAAAAACTTTTTGCAAGACCCCCAAAATTGTGCTGGCATTTCTTAAAATTAGATTTTCAAATAAAGTGATAGAAAAATGGCTATCCCATTAAACTAAATTTAAAATATGAAGAGTATTTAATTTTTTTTTAATACTTGCGTCAGATTGTAGTGACAGGTTTTTAGCATACCAACTTAAGTTAATCAAAATATTATTGAATACAAAATATATTGCAGATATAGAAATAAAAATTACCTGCAGCTAAAATTCTAAGTAGAACCTTTTCTGGTTGGTCAGTTGGCAAAATCATTAACGATTTCATCAGCTCTTCTGCAAACGGCTGCCGCAAAATCTCACTCAAGACTTCATTATTTTCTCCTACTGTATGCAAACACTGAGCTGAAAAAGAGTAAACATGCTAAAGTACCATTATATTTACCCATGTAAAAGTACATATTTTAAGTGATAGTAACTGTTACTTAGCCCTAATTTAATTACCCCTTAATTTATTCATAAGTATTCTTACCAACTACAACAGGAACTTGGAGGCCATAAACATGAATATTCAGGCATGGCAATAAAATTGCAATGAGATTCTTCTGATTGAAAATTGATACAGCTAAAGCTGAATTTTCACTGAAATGTAAAAAAAATAAAATAAATAAACATGTAAAACTGTAAAAAAAGTTAACACTGTGTTGGAATATCCTCTTCACTTTAGATGCTAACTTTTCATTTATTAACTAGAAAAGCTTCTAAAAAATAACGATATCAAAACCACTGGCAAGTGTCAGTCCTTTATTTATATAAAAAATTATATAACATGAGGGTCAACATCCCTTCGACAATCTTGCCATAAACTTTGTTTCTTTGCGGTAAAAGTAAACAAAAAGTTGCAATAAAATACTATTATTAATTTATAATTCAATAATTCCAGAAAGATCAGAATTCTTTAAAGGAAAAAAATCATACAAACAATAATTAAGCGTTAAGAAATGAAGAATATATATATATATATATATATATATATATATATATATATATATATATATATATATATATATATATATATATATATATATATATATATATATTATATATATATATATATATATATATATATATATTTTAAGTTAAAAGTAAAAAAAGCAAAAAAAAAAAAAAACTTTTAGTTACCATAAGCTCCAGAGTAAATTGCATGCTTCTATAAATATTGCAGTTTTAGAATCTATTTTATCTTCAGTTGATTCAGTTAACGACCACGGTTCTTTATACTGAAAGAAACAAGGAATAAATAAATTTCAGGTCAATAAGGGAATTTTTAGTGTTTCTAGAAGAAGTCTTTCGTGGGTTCTCACTTTCCTACAGTTACTAGATTGTGAAAAATCTTGAAGCGAAAGTAGGGGTGTGTACCACTACATGACTTTTGAGTACCGCTCAATTATCCAATACACACAATGAAAGGTAATTATATACCTTATTAGGTAATTTCAATAACTTTAAAGCTTAAAGGGTTCGATAGCAGCTACCATTTGAGCAAGCGCGATTTTTTCAAAAACCTTATTATAACTTCCGGAAGGTACTGGGAACTCGTGTACTAAGTTTGAAGTCCATAAGTTTTTTTCTCAACAATACCTTTAAATCCAAATAAGTTCTATAACAGACAAACGGATCAATGTTCAGAAACGAGTCCTTTTAGAATCAGCACTCTCTAAAACGTGTAGAAAACACAAAATCTCACTTTCAGATTTTCGATCCCCTCGTTATACTTTCATTACCTTATGTTTCATATTATTAGGCAATTGAAAATAAAAATAAGAAAATAGTATTTTACGAAAATTCGACTAACTTATCCCAAAACAAAAGATTTAAAATATTTGGATTTTGACCAATTCTATAATTTCAGAACTATCTCGTCACTTGACCAGGGTTCTAAATTACGAATCGTTTATTGGCTACGTTAAAGCTCCTAATGGAGGCTAGAGATAGGCAGTCGGAAACGATTACACTACACAATTTCAGAACTTCTGTACTCGAATCTAAGAATTTCGAACTTTCCCGAAAAGCCGCATTAGTTTGGCACCAAAAGAGCTTAAACTGAACTAAGAGCAAAATTAGTTTTTTTTTCTCGATTGGATTAAACACAGAGCGAAAACATCGGTCGCCGATATCGGTTTAAAAACCCGATGTTCGCTCCTATTTGCCCTTAACTACGATAATATTTGTCGCAAAACCCGTTCGACATTTCGGTTTCCTTTGGGTGCACGAATGTAAATTTGAGAAACACACGAAGGTTTTTAAGTTTATTAACCTTTTAAATACCATTCGAGTAGATATACGTTTCTTTTAGGGGCGTCAGGTAATTAAAAGTTTTGTTTGAAGGTTGTCAGTATAAATATTGAACTAAGGCTTTCGTTAGTCGCAGACAAGCTGTAATGGGCTTGTAAAATAACAGATTATCAGAGGTTTTAAATCTCAGTGGTAAGGATTTCGTTGACAAGTAATTTACCAGGTCTGCCTTAGAAGTAGCAATATTGAATAATTCAAAAGTCTTTTAGGCTGTGCTATCATATATGTAACTTACGTTATAAAATAAGATATTTAAACCATATGCTTAAAAAGTATAGTTTTCCGTTTTGTTAGCATAGATATTTAAAACATTGTCATCTGTCCGCCGAAGCGTATTTGTTGGCGTAATGTTAATGTTAATTCTATCAACCAATAAGCCAACCCGATTGGGTGGTGAACCATCATTTGCTACAGTAACAATTCATGCGAATAACAAAAGAAATTACGAGGAGTTCATGCCTTTTTGAACGATTTTGTAAATAAAAAGAACAAGTTATTAATGAAAGTTCCTGGAACATCAATACAATCCATCGTTTTCATAATGTGGTGAACAACTAACAAACAAATGAAGCTGGAAGAGTCAATTTCGATTTATTGTTGTGGGCGTGGTTTGGTACTTAAAGGGTTAAAGACCATGCACTTAGAAAAATTTGGACATCGATTCTCAAGACATCATAAATCAATGTATGCGTTTCTATAAAACGATAGAGATTATTGGTCAAATAAAACAGTTGAACACCTCGGAATATGTCACACCGCAGTTACATGCTACGAGCGTATGATTCGAGCAGCTCTTTGAGAGTGACCTTGATTTTCTCAAGGTAACAATTTAACAAGCAGATATCTAAGCTTCCGCTGAAACTGGCGCTCATGGTCACGAAACCAAACGAGATGGGTTCGTTACCTTGAGCGCCAGTTTCAGAGGAAGCTCAGAGTATCTGCTTGTTAAATTGTTGCCTTGAGAAAATCAAAGTCACGCTCAAATGGCTGCTCGAATCATTCGTTCGAAGCATGTAACTGCGGTAATAATTCCATGCATATGAAACAAAATTTGCACTTGAAATAAACGTAGGATAGTTTCGTGAAATTACAGGAACAAGTATTATATTCTGCTGGTCGACACGTATAGCCGAAGCTTTAGAGTTGGGGTGATCAGACGTACTGCATTTCGCAGCAAGTTCAGTTTGTTATTCAACTATATTAAGTTATAAAATTTGTGCAAAATGCTCTGTTTAATTTTTCAAATAATAATAATTATAACTTCATAATCGAAAAGTTAATCACTGAAACAAATCTGATCAGGCTAACTAGAGTTAAAATTATAAGCTAATTTCTTTACTTGCAACTAGAATAAAATTCCGAAAGGTGCACAAAAAATAATGTTTCGTATCCTATATTTTTCAGAACCCTTTCCCCACTATCCTCATACTTTTAAAGTGAATTTTCAAACAAGCTCATCCATTCGATACTACATTTACAAGAATCACCCACCACACAAATAAAACAGCACCCCACACAACATTAACCATGAACATTGTCCATTAACACGTCGTTTAAAACGCATCGCCCCTTCTCTTATTATGAAACATGCCCTTCAGGGGGGCGATACAGAATATGCATTTCAGACAAAAGACCCACACAGACCCTTTATGCCCTGGAATGAAAGATAAAAGCAGATGAATTGGAAGCAAAAAAGTATTCCGCAGTTAAAATTTCTAAGCTCAGGCCCACGGGAGGCTGCCTTTTTAATGCTTCGAGAAAGGAGGGCGCCGTCAATCAATGGGGCTGGCCGCATAAATCTTTAATAGCCGTTGGTCCCGTGGGGCTTCTTTTCATTTGCATAGCCCCTTTTTGGTAATCCGCCGGTGCGCCCAGGCACAGTTCGGTCCCGGAGCTCATTTCGCGACCCCTTTTGCTTGCTTTTTGAGGGCGGACGGGAAAGAAGGAAGGGGTTGTTGTGGTTTTCCTTGTTGTTTTGAGTCGGGCATGAGCGAATGTTGATGATAGTTTTATTTTAAAAAAGTTAGATATAAAAATGACTTCGTGTAAGTTTTAAACTTAAAGAGAAACACGGATATTTCTGTTTTATTCTATCGAACTCAAGAATTTCCACAGAATTTTTTGTAAAAGTTTGAAAACCTGGACAATGCAGAAATCGTGCAAAAGTAAAAAAAAAGATGGTAAAAAGATTTAAAAATAATAATAATATGCTTTACCATTTCAGTGAAAATTGAAAGTTTATTCTAGGGCCGTTCGACGGTGAGACGGTAAATATGCTTCCTGTATTCAAGGAATAAATGATAACAAGACCCATTATTTTAATTTGATAAAAAAAACAGCATTTTACTTTCCAGCATTTCATCGCCATAAATGATTTGTTGAAACGAACAATTAATCAAAAAATAACAGCACCACAAATCAGCTATTTAAAACATTGTCATCTGTCCGCCGAAGCGTATTTGTTGGCGTAATGTTAATGTTAATTCTATCAACCAATAAGCCAACCCGATTGGGTGGTGAACCATCATTTGCTACAGTAACAATTCATGCGAATAACAAAAGAAATTACGAGGAGTTCATGCCTTTTTGAACGATTTTGTAAATAAAAAGAACAAGTTATTAATGAAAGTTCCTGGAACATCAATACAATCCATCGTTTTCATAATGTGGTGAACAACTAACAAACAAATGAAGCTGGAAGAGTCAATTTCGATTTATTGTTGTGGGCGTGGTTTGGTACTTAAAGGGTTAAAGACCATGCACTTAGAAAAATTTGGACATCGATTCTCAAGACATCATAAATCAATGTATGCGTTTCTATAAAACGATAGAGATTATTGGTCAAATAAAACAGTTGAACACCTCGGAATATGTCACACCGCAGTTACATGCTACGAGCGTATGATTCGAGCAGCTCTTTGAGAGTGACCTTGATTTTCTCAAGGTAACAATTTAACAAGCAGATATCTAAGCTTCCGCTGAAACTGGCGCTCATGGTCACGAAACCAAACGAGATGGGTTCGTTACCTTGAGCGCCAGTTTCAGAGGAAGCTCAGAGTATCTGCTTGTTAAATTGTTGCCTTGAGAAAATCAAAGTCACGCTCAAATGGCTGCTCGAATCATTCGTTCGAAGCATGTAACTGCGGTAATAATTCCATGCATATAAAACAAAATTTGCACTTGAAATAAACGTAGGATAGTTTCGTGAAATTACAGGAACAAGTATTATATTCTGCTGGTCGACACGTATAGCCGAAGCTTTAGAGTTGGGGTGATCAGACGTACTGCATTTCGCAGCAAGTTCAGTTTGTTATTCAACTATATTAAGTTATAAAATTTGTGCAAAATGCTCTGTTTAATTTTTCAAATAATAATAATTATAACTTCATAATCGAAAAGTTAATCACTGAAACAAATCTGATCAGGCTAACTAGAGTTAAAATTATAAGCTAATTTCTTTACTTGCAACTAGAATAAAATTCCGAAAGGTGCACAAAAAATAATGTTTCGTATCCTATATTTTTCAGAACCCTTTCCCCACTATCCTCATACTTTTAAAGTGAATTTTCAAACAAGCTCATCCATTCGATACTACATTTACAAGAATCACCCACCACACAAATAAAACAGCACCCCACACAACATTAACCATGAACATTGTCCATTAACACGTCGTTTAAAACGCATCGCCCCTTCTCTTATTATGAAACATGCCCTTCAGGGGGGCGATACAGAATATGCATTTCAGACAAAAGACCCACACAGACCCTTTATGCCCTGGAATGAAAGATAAAAGCAGATGAATTGGAAGCAAAAAAGTATTCCGCAGTTAAAATTTCTAAGCTCAGGCCCACGGGAGGCTGCCTTTTTAATGCTTCGAGAAAGGAGGGCGCCGTCAATCAATGGGGCTGGCCGCATAAATCTTTAATAGCCGTTGGTCCCGTGGGGCTTCTTTTCATTTGCATAGCCCCTTTTTGGTAATCCGCCGGTGCGCCCAGGCACAGTTCGGTCCCGGAGCTCGTTTCGCGACCCCTTTTGCTTGCTTTTTGAGGGCGGACGGGAAAGAAGGAAGGGGTTGTTGTGGTTTTCCTTGTTGTTTTGAGTCGGGCATGAGCGAATGTTGATGATAGTTTTATTTTAAAAAAGTTAGATATAAAAATGACTTCGTGTAAGTTTTAAACTTAAAGAGAAACACGGATATTTCTGTTTTATTCTATCGAACTCAAGAATTTCCACAGAATTTTTTGTAAAAGTTTGAAAACCTGGACAATGCAGAAATCGTGCAAAAGTAAAAAAAAAGATGGTAAAAAGATTTAAAAATAATAATAATATGCTTTACCATTTCAGTGAAAATTGAAAGTTTATTCTAGGGCCGTTCGACGGTGAGACGGTAAATATGCTTCCTGTATTCAAGGAATAAATGATAACAAGACCCATTATTTTAATTTGATAAAAAAAACAGCATTTTACTTTCCAGCATTTCATCGCCATAAATGATTTGTTGAAACGAACAATTAATCAAAAAATAACAGCACCACAAATCAGCTATTCCCTAAACCCAACCCAAACATCATCCCTAATATTTTTTCGTCTTTTTCCAATCGAAAAAGAGGCGAGCGACTTTAATTTGGCGAGCACAGCAGCAGCCGGTTCCTAATGCCTGTCGGGCGCCCCCAGGGAACGGCCCCAGCTCATTAAACGCAGGGGCGCTTTTCTCGTTACTCTTCATTGTCGCTAAGCAACAGGGATGCTCGGAAAAAAGCCGGAATAACCTCGAAGGAAAGCCGGTGGTCCATCGGGAGAACAGGGGCGGCCGATCGCTCATCATCGGAATAACCGAATATGCAGAAGAAGACGCCGTCTTTTGGATGCAGAATAAGAAAAATGACGGCCCCCCACTCTTTTTCCCTTTTTGGAAGATGGGGAGGACGGGGTTGGAATGGTATATATCATTTGTTCTTTCCGTATAACTTTTTAATGGAGTTTCAATTGGTCATTTCCTCAACCTTCAACCAAACCCTAAAGATGGCATTAAGTCCAAGCCGATTACGACAATAAGTTCTCAAAGGCTGAATGAGACTACAATAAATTGACTGACTTTTCCAGTGGTAATTTTAGAAAATTCCAGAAGAATCCAGAGAAATTAAAGTGTGGACTAAAATATAACCGGACTGGAATGGAAACAAAATCATAACTTGGGGATATCCAAATTAAAACAAATGAACTCATTTTTTTAAAGACAAAGAGAAGAGCATTGTTTCCAAAATTTGTCTAAAAAACAAACCACCCACAGTTGCGTTACTTAGTAAATGTGTTCACTTTGAATATCGAAGTCTAACAGACTAGCATCGACGCGAAGCGTCCTTCAGAGTCCATCGAAGATTTCCCGAAAAGAGCCAAACTTGAAAGAGGAATAGGGCGTTCTAAGATGGTAACGGGGTGTGCCTCTAAGCTGTGCGTAGGCATGTTCCAAAAACAACATACATTTTTTTCATTGCAGGATCCGGGAATCGAACCAAGTACTAACACGCTCAAGTCCTATACTTTTTACCCATTGCCCCACCTTATCTGTCTGAATATCTAAAATATTGTCACTGAAAATAAGTACAGAAATTCCCTGCTCAGAAAACAGCACTTCTCCAAAAAGAACCCTATTTGCTTCCCAGCTCGGAACCCAAAGGACACCTCCGGCAAATCATAACCGGGGCTGACGTGCGGGCGGCAGCAGCCACTGGAGACGCCCCTATGTAAAATTCAAGCCCCCTTTCGGTTTCATTTTCTCCCCCCCCCCCCCTCCTTTTTCCTTTTCTTATCGCCAGCGGCAGGCGTTTCCTTGGATCTCTGCAAGAAGAAACCTGGGTGCCCTGGGGACCAGCGCCCCGCATTTGCATGAATAGCAAAGGAGGAATACAGGCTGTGTGTGTGTTTAAATGTACCTGACTTTTCCCGGGAAAATAGCCTGGGGGGTTCTTTTTCCGATCACTGGCTGCCGGTCCCGACGGACAGACAGAGGCCGAATAAGCAAATGAAGGAGTGCTTCTTTTTTTGATGTTTTCTGTAGCAGAAGGAATAATGCGATTCTCGAAACGGAGAATGGAAGTTCGATTGGAATTTTTGTTCGAAAGGGGATATGAGCTCTGTTGTTTTGTGGAACAATAAGTGGGATTTGAAGATTTAAGGGCTGGTATTTGTATATTTAAATGAGGGAATGTGGGATTATTGAAATGCTAATAACTAAAAAATTCTCCTATGATTTGATACCGTATGATTGTTACGTATCGATGACGTCTTGAAATGGTATTTAATATTTATTATGCAAACAAAACTGTTACAACAATTCTGACCATAAAAATATAGAGTGGAAAAATAGTTTGTTATAAAAGAAGGGAGAATAAAAAAAAATACTGTCTTCAGAAATATTTTCTTCATTTGTAGAATGTTACAAAAAAAAGTCTCAAATTTAAATAAGTTGATTTTAACGAACTCTTGCTTGAAAAGTCACAAAACCCCTAACATCTACACTCTTAAAACAAAAGAATGAAATCCACTCCAGTTGGAGAAGTGCATTTTCGACACCCTAAAGGCATGCATATTTTCTCAGACTGAGTTAAAATCACTCGTTTGGAGTGATCCTGTCGGAGGTTTAACACACAAAGGATCCACTCCAAAAGGAGAAGTGCATTTTCCAGTCTGGAGGAGTGAAATCCACTCAGACTGAGGTAAATTGGGAGTGTTTGTTTTAAGAGTGTACTATGTTTAAAATATCAGCCATCTTTTTTAACTTCTTCAAAAACTATAAAATCTTCATGAATCTTTATTTTTCAAAATAAAAAAAAAGGCATCGATCCTAACCCAGTAAAGCACTTGGTAAGTGAGATTTGATGTCGCTGGAAAGGCGTGCTGTGTATCTAGGGTCCCTAGGGAGGCCGTTTAAAGCGGGAGTCGCCCGATTCGGGAACCGCAGATATGTGTCCGTCCGGCCTCCCGAGATATTTCCTTCTCCGCATACGAAAATACATAAATTTTTTATATTCCCTCCACTTCGCATCCATTAAATTGTCAAGAAAAGCATGAAGATCCCTCCTAATGCCGTCGTTGGGTTCCCTTATTTGGCTACTTATCGGTACCTTTTGTTTTTAAGTGTTCAGATACCTAAGAGTTGTTTTAGCTCATTTATTTTAATTCGGACGTAATTAGAATGAAATATGGAGAATAAAAATTTTTACTTAGCTTCTATTTGGTTAACATATTGCATACTTGGAAATCGTATCAAACTAAAACTTTTCTCTATATAATTTAAAATTGTAATTGTCGGACGCTTGAAAGCTACGTTAATTACGCTGCTTCAGCCAATCAGAAACGCTGAAAGTGTGGCGGTGTGCTGGTTTTGTGCCGGGGCTGCTTCAGGTTGCATCCCGTGGCATTGGTAGAGATCGCTGCTTAGCGCTAGAGCTACGTGATGCCCTGGAGCAGTCCCACGGAAACTAGGCAGATTTTATAGATGAGCATTTTTGCATTGGCAGTATCCTCATATTAGTATTGCATGTTTGTTTGCGGAGCAAACAAATAGGAATTGCGTAACGATTCCCGGGGGTTGGCGAGCGGTAGAGAGATGGGGGCTTTGCCTCCTAGTTTCATAAAAAAAAAATCAGCTGATTAAAAGTTATATGAGATTTTAAAATAATATTTTTTGTTTGGTGGTACTTTTCTCCCTGTATGATTTTAACTTACATCTATAAACCTAAATTATAGGCAAATTAGGAGGCGTTATTACAAACAGATTTATCCTTGCGTACTCCGAACCTCTACCAGTTCAGAAGTTAACAGCAAGTCTAGCTATCCTCCAGTTGATAGCATGGAGAAGGTGTTAAGTACAAGTTATGTTTGGTAGGGCAAACTGACTTCAATAAAAAGAATATGCTAACATTACAAAATTGTTCAGTATTGTCCCAAACGGACGGTAAGTTGACAGGTTCCTATCTAAGGAGATATTTTTACAAGCATCTCGGCATCTGAATTTTTATTTTGGTTTTAGTTACCTTAATATGACCCATAGATGGTGTCCGAGTCTGACTTAATCCAACACCGTAGTTAATTTAATACTTATTTCTCATTCATTTTTCTGTTGTGATCTTAAATCTAAGGCCAGCATTCTTTTTTTCCCAAACTTAAAAATCATTGATTTTGCCTTTGGCGACAATTTTTTACAACCCTACTTCAAAAAACATTTAAAATAAAAACTGATAACGATAACAGACGAGAAAAAAAAAATCATCGAATAAACGTCCCATCCCAAAAAGCTCTTGGTGACTCCCCCTAAAAAAAGGCGGAACTCCCCAGACAAAATCTTCAAAAACCACCTTTTTCCAGAAGGAAAAATAAACTCAAAAACTAAAAACGCATATAGTTTTGCCGAAGGGGCTCTGGCTGGCCGATGCAATAATGTAAATATAGGATTAGCATTTGGAATCGGTTCTCTAAACATTCAGGTCGTGCAGCCGACGAGCGTTTTCCATTCCTTCCAAAAACAAGCCTTACTTCAGGGACCACATTGAGTATTCCTCCGCCGTCACGCACCCCAGAACAAGTAGTTCGAGAACGATTTTTATTCTATAAATGGTATTAAATATGTCGATTCAAGGGTAAAGTGGAAGTTTTGGAAGTTCTTGGTTGTATTATGAAAGCCCAATATAAACAGGGTTACATAGTTGAAAATGTTGGTGCAAGATGGCACCGGAATCCTAGAACTTTCTATCTGCCACCACTGTTTGGAGCATTAATTTACCTCTTTAGTAATGGTTTTACCACAATATTGCTAAATCCACTCTACAAATAGGGGTAGTAGCTGAAAGTTCCAAGATTCCGGTGCAATCTTGTGTAATCGTAAAAGTCGTATCGCAATTTAATCATTAAAACATAATCGTAAAGGCTTAATTTTAAACCAAACTTTATTCTTCTGAAGTCTTAACAAACTTCAACGTCTTACTTTTTTAAAAACTACTACAATCACGCGATATAGCGCGTTCTTACAGTCTGAAAACTGAGTGATGCCAACACTTGCTCCAAATTTTTATCAAAGTGTGTGTACTAAAACCTGTGGAAAAACAAATTCCAGGAGTGCTTCATAAATGTTTGTGCGGATAAGTCCGGGAAATGAAGAGAGAAAAAACAGTTGGTAGAAAAGAAAACTTAACATAAAACTGTTCACCTATTCAATTGTACTTCTTAATTAACCGATGTCGATGAGTTGAATCACTAATCGGTGAAAAGAATAACAATTGTTTTCAAGTGCGATAAAACTCGTAAATATATGTAATAAACACTAAAAAACATATCATTTGTCGCACAATATATGACGAAAATAGTGGACTGCATAAAATTTATTCTCTTTCATTATTTATGTGAAGTCACTTTTGCACTGACTGAATCCACACTCACGGTCAACGGGTGTTTCACTACCATCCCAAGTAGCAATTTCTAATTGATAAGTGCCAGATGATACTTTTCCATAATACCGAATTTTTACCAAAACCCGCCAAAAGTAAAATTCTTTTGGTCGAACCTCTTCAGTCTTAGAAATAACACTTTCATTTTTGACGATTCATAAATCCTCAAGCCTAATTTCGCTAATTTTGAGGATTGTTTTGTCAAACTATCACGTGACTTTTGAATAAACGCGAATCCTCACTTTTACGATCGTGATTCGACGATTCTGTATCTCGATTTTGAGGAAACTAAATCTCATTGTTGTACTCACATGCTCAAAAATGACGAAATATTTCTTTAGATTAGACGTCATTCAAATCCTCATAAAAATGACGATTCAAATTTCCTCACTTTGAGGAAACGAAAACTAGGAGCATTTGCAAGTTAATGGAATCGTCAAAATTAAGAAAAATTTCGTCGTTTTTGAGCATTCATTTTTGAGAGTGTTCGACTGAAATTTTATAATATTTCCAAGTGAATTCAAATATAGTTTGAAAAAAAATCATTGCAATCTCCAGCACCTTTTCCCTAATCCCTCTAAATTCTCTCCTTTATTTAACTTCTGATCGCCTCCACTATACAAGATTAAAAATTACTTACCTCTTCTAGAAGGGTGACTAGGCTAGTCATGATGTCTTGTTCTACCATAGCTTCGGATACTAAATAATCACCACAAACGGCTATATTCCTAAAAAGATAATAAAAAAAAACATTTCTAAATTTTTTTTTATCTCAGGTATAGTTATTCAATATGCATTTGATTGCATTGAAATACACTTGAGTACGTTGAATGTTTTAAAAATTAACAAAAGTACTTGTCCTTCCTTAAAAAAATCATTTCTGGAAATTAATTTCGCATTGCATGGAAAAAAAATTATTAAAAAATGTAAAGATCACCAGCAAACACTTGGTAGGCACTTACTATGTATAATCTCTGGTGAAAGCTACTCTTTTATTTGCCCACGCTCTGTAAACGTGAAGTCCTAACACTTTCTAGTGACAATTATTAAAAAGAGGGACATGATATCGGCGGTCAACTGACAGAACCAGAATTCTAATGATTGGCGGGTTTTGAAAACGGTATCTTTATCAGTATCCAGTTTTCCATCCTTGTGGTTTTGCACATTCATGGTTTTGTCACTTGACCGGCCTGTCACATGCACTTCGCGCGAAGTTTAAAAAAATACCCCCCCCCCCCCTTCCCTCATTTGAATCAACAATAACAGATAAACAATTAAACTCTTAGGGAAAAAAGCACACCCATTTATTTCCATCCAAATGATAAATAGAAAAGAAAACATATCCTGTCGAAACTGGCAACCTACAATCTTCCCCTCTAAGATCTCCCATTCTTCCAGAGGGATCCCGTAGAAGAAGAAAAAAAAAACTTTTCTTTTTTCCGGGCGCCACCTGACCAAACATCTCCGGGAATCAAACCCCGCGGGCTAAAACTGGAAAAGAGGAGCAGAACCCCATCGAAGATGCAAAAAGTCGGGAGAAATCTTACTACCACTACTTCCATGCAGATCTGCCACGCGATCCATTAGCAGTGTATTTCCCTTGGTGGCACACACGACGAGGCTCGCCATACATCAAGGCGCCTCTGCGGGATTTTATGCACCGATGGTGCGGCAAATAATGCTTCCAAAGGAAAGAAACCCCTTCCCGTTTTACTATTTTCGAGTTTTTAAGTCTGATGGAGAGTAGTGCAAGTATGCACAAAACTTTGCGGAATTCGGACTTCTGCGTTCCGAGGAGGAGTAATTTTTTATGGAATATCCCTGGGCTTTTCCGGGTTCCGGATTTGTGGTGGTGCTGGCGGTCAGCCTCAGGGATATTTGTTTTTGTTAAAAAAAATGGACAGTTCCATTCGTTGTGGACTATAAGTTATTTTCTGAAGGGTACAAATATAATGCTTAAAATGAGTATACAACCTAAGAATGCGAATTTTTTTTTCTAAATTATAACAAAAATCTTAGAAAACACACTAACATTTCATACGTACGTGAACGATTGCAAATGTTTTGACCATTATTTCATACATCAAAGGGTAGGGGGTGGGGGAAACTGGACGTTACAATGTCTCTTCCATCATTTCGTTGTTTACATTTATAGTTCGTTACATTTGATTGAAGAAAATTTCACTTTATGACGCACTATAGCTCCTGCAAAAGCTAGTTAAACTGTTCCCTGAACATTCTTCAGACTGTTTTGCTTGAAAACATCGTGCTGGGTGTGATGTCATGCTCTGCTTCCCCTTTCTCAGATTGAAATAAATAAAAATGTATTAAAACCAATGCGTTATACAGCCTTAAATTCCAACGACCTTAACCAACACTTGCTCTTGTCTGTACAGCCTGTAGTCCTTTGTTTTAAATTAGGAATGGGCTCCAACCGTTGGAAGTCAAAATTCAGAATAACAAACAGTTACTAAGCGCAAAGTATTAAGGAAGGTCCTAAGACACTCCTTATTAAAATCCCTCAAACCCCTGTTGTGGGTTTTTCCGTCATTTTGAAAAACAAGTCGGGCATTCCCCTTCAGGGACATGTCTAAATTGTGGAGGTGGCGCGCGATAGATGGCAGCATCTGTCGCGCTTGTGTGTGTTGTGCCTGTCCGTCCATCTTGGTGTCAAAATGTCTACTGAACTGTTTTTTTTTAAATTAAATATGTAACAAAAAATTGGGGAAGCAAGACAAGGCTAGAAAAAAAATTCCGTGTGAAGCTAAAATCTCAATTTTACTTCCTTTCATCCTAGCAAATATGGCTTCTACAGAGTTTTAAATAACAAACTATATTTTGTACCAGGTGGGATTTACTTAAGAAAGTAGCAGGACCCCCCCCCCCCCATCAAATAAAAATCCTCTAAAATCCCTGAAGCGCTGTCACTCATTTAAAAAAAAAGTCGTCATATTACAATTCTTAAAACTACAATTGAGTGCGAATTATAAGACACAAAACAGTATTAAAACGTAAACAAAATTATGTACTCTTCAAGTACAATCATTAATATATAAATTTCTATATTTAATCCTTAGGGTGCATTTAAATTTTTTTAAATAATTATAATTTAATCAATAATTGCTTTTTAATATTTTCTCTTAAATTTTTGATTAAGAACCTTTAATTACAGTCTTAAAATAAATGAGTTTGGACAGATAAATTGTTATAAATATGTAAACTTATAAAGGTGGACATAGGGAAAGAATATCTAACAAGGTATTGAATACTTAATGCAACAGTATCTTTAAAACTTTATGTAACAGAATTATTATTTATGAAAAAAGCATTTAGACAAACGCACGGATATACTATTTTCTAATATTTTTCATGAATCTTGTATAAAATTTAATACTCTACATTATTGTAAGCATGCATTTTGCCCTAAGCAGCACACAAAAAAAGTTATTTGGGTAAAACCAACAACATATCTGACTTTTGCAGGATTTTTGAAATTTTTGTAGACATTCAAACTTAATATCTCAGAACCTATTCATGATTTTTAAACATGTTAATCATTAAACTTAAAGAACATTTAATGTACTTTAAAATTGTAGTTGGCATTTTTTGCCTAAAAGGCTTAGTAATCAAGTTATTGACAAAAAAAATTGAAAAACTAAAAAAAACTTAAAAATTTCACAAATTTTTATTTTAACATTCCTTGGTATCTAATGAAGGTATTAAATAAAATGTTACATGAATCTGTAAGGAAATTTAATTTTCTACAAAATTGTCTATTAGCATTTTGCTCTTAATTGTACAGAAAAAAAAGTTATTTGGAAAAAATAAACAGCATATCCGATTCTTTGCGTTTTTTTGAAATTTTTGCAGATATTCACAACTTTGTATCTCGGAACCTATTCAAAATTTTTAAACATATTGTGCATAAAAGTTGAAGGAAATTTAAAGGTCTTTAAAATTTGTATTTGACTTTTTGGCCTAAGAGGCGCTGGAAACGAGTTATTAAAGAAAAATTGAAAAAAGGGCGATTTTTTAGTGGTTTTTTTCAAGATGGCGGAAAACGCACAAGGTGTAGGAGGTCAAAAACTTGGATTTTTCATGAGGGGGGTCAACACAGATAACATACCAGAAAATGAAAACTACCCCACCTTTTGCAAGCCAAAATTCTATCTCTACTGCGCTAAATAACTTCTTCGGATCAGAAATTTTGAGGGATGAGAAACTTTATGCTGTCTAATTCATTCTCATTAGTCTTGACCAGAGGATGAGAATTCAAAATGAAATGGACTACATTCGACTTAGCAGAGTGGACAAATCATCAAATGTAAGTAGAGAGCCACCTATGAATCTTTTGACGTGGAATTTTACTGATAATACCAGATTCCCAAACTTTCAGTTCCCTCCAGAAAGTAATTTTTTATTAATTTGCCGGTAACAGTTTGATTAATTTTAGATAACTCTCGCATTACTCCAATAAAATTAGAACTAATGTCAGAATACAAAGCTTCAGGAACGCCTCTCCTAGCAATAAATCTATAAAAGCCAGGAACGAGTGATTCGAAGAAGTGAAGATATGGGCATCCAAAGAAGGATAGGACATGTGATAATTCGAAAAACATCCCACTCTGTTTCAAAGCACTACAACACATTACTAAATGCATTTTCACTCATTAGTGATTGGTTTGGTAGGTCATGTAGGCACACAAATCCAATCACTGACAAGTAAAAATATTTATTGTAACGACTTGAAAGAAGAGTGGTAATGTTTTGGGAAGGTTCACGTGACCTGTACCTTTCAGTATGCCAGCCTTGAAATCACTAACATCCTCAGTATAATATGCTTTCGTGGCAAAACAAATAAACAGGATGATATAGCCTTTTGTTGCTTTATTTCCATGACCCCTATTAAACATCAAGGTCGCTAACCAAAATCTAAACCACAATTTTCAAAAACTTTAATATAGGTCATTATCTTTACGTAGAGAAGCCATTAACTGAGATTATCAGTTTCATAACAAGCTCGAATGAAACTTACAATGCAATTCTCAAGCCAAGGCTCTGCTGTGTGTTAATCCTAAGAGAATTTTAAAAAGCCAAAATACTCCAAGTGCATTGAATATTTTTCTTAAAAAAAATCTACCATAGATGTGGCTGGCGCAGTCTCAGCAAATTAAAAAAAAATTGTAAAATTATTATTTGATTTTGATACATAATTTTAAGATAAAAACTATGTATAAATTTGAATAAAAAAAAGATTATAGGGATGTCAAAGTGCAATTTTCTTTCACATCAGGAAAAAGAGGATTAAGAAATAGCTTTAAAGTTATAAAAAAAGTATCCAGTAAGTAGCACCTCCTAATGTAGAACAGAATATCCTCTTTCAGTTATGCCCTTTGTACTGACACTTCGCCAATAAGTTACATGCAGTCCAATTATGATGAGCATACCCATTTCAAATTTCCGTCCATGAACTAAATAAAATTAATTTAAACTATTTTTCCATGTGTTCACAGTCATCTTACAGTTATTAAATAGATTATTTGTATTTATTGTAGAGCAAATTCAATGATGTTTCGTCAGTTTTAAAAGTTATTTTCAGCCTTATAAAAATTATTTTATTACTTGTTGTTAAGTCATGTAAATTTGCATTTTTTATTATATAAACAAGCATTTAAATTTCTTACTATTTTGGTTTGTTAAAACAATAAAGGAGGCTCAGTGGCTTGGTGATAGTGCTTTGCATTGCCATGTTACAGGTCCTGAGATTGGATTGTGCGTGGTTGACTCATCCTTTCATCCCTTTAAGTGGGTGGATAAAATGATGACCAATCATACTTGGAAACTAAACACTGAGGATTCAGCGTGAGGTTAACCACCTAACCGGGACATATGCCTAGCACCCCAGAGGCCTTGGTCATGTAAGCAGAAATGGGCACTGCATGCCTTGGCCTACTAACGGGCTGTTGGGCCGACTGCCGAGGAATTTTATAACAATAAAGGATACTAAAATTTGCTGTTGCTATAATGGACTGTTTTGAGGGTTTAAAGATTGTGAATTGTATTTAGACCCGAGTATACAAGTTTAATATTTTTTCCTCATTATAACAGAAATAAAAAAAAATCACTGGTGTTTTGTCATGGAATCTATGTGTTTTTCCCCACACACAATTATAGAAGCATCTTACAACGGAAGCAATAAATCAACTGTTGCATCATTTACCATGCCCTTGAATTTTAGACACTATATAAACGATCATGTTATAAACATAAAGAAGTCCAGTGTGTGCCATGTATACAAAACTGCTGTACGTTAATTCACATGGTCGAAAGTCCTAATGTACTTACATTATTATGCATTAAGTTTATAAAAATGCATAATATTATATGAGTATTTTTTTATCCTTAACACCACAACGCCATATAAATTACACAAATAAAAAAAACTTGACCAAGCATATCTTTTATAGAACTACAAAAGAAACTGAGGACAGTAAAATGAAATTCTACTCCAAGATAAAACTGCAAACAAGTCCCCTCAGAAGCCTATTTGCCAAGACAGGGATCTCGAACCCAGTGATTTGAGGAGGCTTATGAGCAAATATTGTTTCATCTGCTGCCATCTTAAAAAGGGGTTTTTGGGTTGTGCAGCTAAAAATCCAGCAAAAAAACAGTACGATAGATGCAGATTGACCCATTCAGTCCCAGTGATGACATTTGGCACGTTCACAATTTTAAAAAAAATAATAGGGCTGACATCTATTGGGAATCATAAAAAATATTTCCGAATAGGAAAAGTTTGAAGAATCGAATGATGCGCTTTTTGACATCAGAAATGGCTAGAGACGATCAGAAAAAAATTCGAAAATGATGCCAAATTGTCATTGGGGACTGAAAGGATTAAGCTCAAGTGTCACTTGTCCGAGGTTAAAAATTATAGTCGCTAGTCGCCCATAAGTCTGTATCTATTGAAACATTAATTCCACAAAAAAGCTAAAAACAAGAAAAAACACTTTGCGAAGTGTCACATGATGTGAATACAGATATCCACTCTGTCATTTTAAGAGGGATTGCGCAGCAAGAAACTCCATCAAATATACATCATCCATAGTCCTTAAGATAAAAACATAAGCTTTCCTTCTTCTCTTCTGCCATCTTGTGTGGTTTTCCAGGACACAACACAAGCGGAGCTGTTTTAAACCTACCTTATTTGAAGATCTGTTGAGAGGTTCATTGCATTAGCTCTTTAAACACAAGTAGAGTGGGAGAAAAATGGAAAGAGCATCTCTCATGCTTTTTCCTGGCAAAACCATATGAGGGGATAGGGGTAGCAGGCTCGCGCTGTAATCGTAAGGACTATAGAGAGGCTTGTGCATATTAAAAACAATGTGGTAAAATGCCCTTAAACCATGTACTTTGTCGAGTTCCAAAATTGTGTCGAGTGCCATCCAGATGCAGACTTTGTCGCTTGACCAAGATACCAAGTTAATTAGTTTGTTACTGATCCCTTTTTTTGCCATACCATACATATATAAATAATTATGAATAATAAATAATACCTTAAGCATCCTGCAATAGCATGTCGAACAGCAAGGTTTTTGTCAACCAAAAGAGGTGCAGCCACTCTAATGACTTTATTTTCAATCAAGGAGGCAATGAATTCTGTGTTGCTTGATAAATTGGCGATAATGACTGCACCACATTCTCTATCTTCAGCTTTCCTACTTTGAAGCTAGAGAAAAAATTAATGCCACATTAATAGGTGTACCATAATTATGTATTATAAATACATTCATTGGTTTTATAAAACGATAATAGTTTTCAAATTATCTTTTTTAAATAAAAAACCTTACAATATTTAAAGTTTATTTATTATGCTTTAGTAGGTAACAGTTATAAAAAGAAACTGCCACTTAAATAACATAGATATTTTTATTCTAATTTTGCACAAGGAAAGATAAAACTTTGTGAAATAGAACCGCCCGTCATCAGCCGTCGAAAATTCCCCGAAGACAATGAATTTTTTGATTCTGATGTCCTTGTGGAACCATTTTCCTGTTAAGTTGACATACATAAATTACGTCATGCAAAATGTTGACTTTTTTGACCCCTCCCTCCCCCTATGTCATGCTGCGTCATGTTGGGTTGAACCCCTCCCCCTAAAATTACGTCACATTTGTCGCACTCCCCCTCCCCCCCTTCTTTTTTAAGTTGGTTTTAATTTTTTCCTTTGTTTAAGTGTTTCTTATGATGATCTTATGATTAAAAAGATTTCAGATTTCTTTCTAAAAATCGTTCTTATAAAAAAACAGATTTTCCTTGCAAAATTGGAAGTTTTGAATCGTAACGTTGACACAAGCTATTACCCCTCCCCCCTCCATGTCACGTTGTCGCATACCCCTCCCTTCCCCACTATGAGCGTGATGTAATTTATGTATGTCCCCTAATGTCCGTGATAAATTTTTAATTTTTGTTATCTTTTAAGAGTCTGGAGCCAAGATTTTGACTTATAATGAAGGAATTAACAATTACGTACAAAACACATAAACTTGGTCTTTAACAAGAAGCTATAATAGCCCAGTAGAATTAGCTAAAAAAATGGGGTTGGCTTACAAAAGGTGGGGTAGTTTTTATTTTCTGGTATGTTATATGTGTTGACCCCCTTATGAAAAATCCAAGTTTTTGACCTCCTACCCCTTGTGCGTTTTCCGCCATCTTGAAAAAACCGCTAAAAAACCGAACTTTTTTCAATTTTTCTCCAATAACTCGTTTCCAGCGCCTCTTAGGCAAAAAAGTTAAATACAAATTTTAAAGAGCGTTAAATTTCCTTCAACTTTTATGCGCAACATGTTTAAAAATTATGAATAGGTTCCGAGTTACAGAGTTGTGAATATCGGCAAAAATTTCAAAAAAACGCAAAGAATCGGATATGCTGTTTATTTTTTCCAAATAACTTTTTTTCTGTACAATTAAGAGCAAAATGCTGATAGACGATTTTGTAGAAAATTAAATTTCCTACCAGATTCATGTAACATATTATTTAATACCTTCATTATATGCCAAGAAATGTTAAAATAAAAAGTTGAAATTTTAAAGTTTTTTTTAGTTTTTCAGTTTTTTGTTAATAACTTGATTACTAAGCCCTTTAGGCAAAAAATGCCAATTACAATTTTAAAGTACACTAAATGTTCTTTAAGTTTAATGCTTAACATGTTTAAAAATCATGAATAGGTTCTGAGATATAAAGTTTTGAATGTTTACAAAAATTTCAAAAATCCTGCAAAAGTTAGATATGTTGTTGGTTTTACCCAAATAACTTTTTTTGTGTGCCGCTTAGGGCAAAATGCAAGCTTACAATAATGTAGAGTATTAAATTTTATACAAGATTCATGAAACATATTAGTAATTATTTCTATTAGGAGGCAAAGAATTGTGCAAATAACAAATATCAACGAAAAGTAAAAGCGAGCTTGAAACTGAAATTAGTAATCTTGAATAAAATTTTTACTTCAGGTGCCACTGTTGTAAATGGTCAGGTGCAGTTGCTGCAAAATGTGCAGCTGTTGATCAGAAAAGTTGTGTGGTCACGTTTGACCAACCTTTATATTCGAAAGCAAGTTATATAGTGTGTAGTGGTCAAGAGCCGATATTGAAAGAAGTCATTGTTCGTCTCGGAGGGTTTCACACATTAATGTGCTTCATGGGAGCAGTTGGCTTCATTATGGCTGGCAGCGGCCGGAAAGAACTTCTGTCAAATGTTTATGCGGAAAACAGCCTTGAAAAGATGATGTCTGGTCATGTTTATGCTCAAGCTTTTGAGAGCTCATATTTTAGTTCATCGAGTTTTATCCAAGTTAATATTCGATGCCATTCAAATTAACTCTGATGAAAGTGCTGTATTAAACAACTTATTTATTTATGAAAATAGTGTTATATTATCCGCTAAGGACAATCCACATTTCCTCAGTGAAAGTTCAAAGTTTAATGAAGAATTGGAAAGATTAGAGAATTCTGGTAGCACAGCTAAACTATGGGTTCAATATTTTCGGATGATTGCATTGATGAAACAGTTTGTTGAAGCAGAAAGAATGGGAAATTGGCCGTTGCATCTTAGCACTGTTCTGGAAATGATTCCTTATTTTCATGCGAGTAGTCACTTCCACTACGCCAAATGTGCTCACCTATATCTGCAAGATATGTCAGCCCTTAAATGATAAAATGGAACCCATTGACCCATTGAGGATACTTTACATTCAGTCGCTCAGATAAATTTTGGTACGGAATATGGTCAGACATGACTATTGAGCAAACACTCATGAAAAATATGGAGAGCTCTGGTGCGTTGACTCGTGGACGAGGTATTACGGACAAGTCTTCTCACTCGCTGAAGTATGGGATCGGCTGCTTTGCGGAATGTGTGTGATGAAGTAGAAAGCTACTGTAGCTGTTTATCAGCTACAATGGATCAACACATCGATATGAGACGTTCCCGTATCCGTAGGGATGAAAGTAATGCTACTAAACTAACTGAGAGGTTTTCCAATCACAATCCTTTTCCCGACAGTACCCATTTAATAAGTCTTGATAATTTGTCAATAATTGTCTTAATAATTTCAATAAGTTCTTGATTAATTGGAGGAGAAGACGTCAACTGCCACCTGTCATGGGAGATTGGTTCTAGAGAAATATGTAAAATTGTGGATAACAATTTTGGAGGTGTACATTTTAAACATAAAAATAGTGATTTATCTGGCAACCATAGAAAACCACATCAACACAAATAAAGGAAAAGTTGATCCCCTCATGCCTTTTCACAGGATGATTATCTCGAAGCAGTCTGACAGTGATGAAACAGTACTTCGATTACGAACTTGCTTCCTTTCCATTATCACTTTTCTCAGAGGAAGGCATTTGGAAAGGGACAAAATCAACATTTTACTCTGCTTTCACGCCCTTGCCAAATGACACAGAAATGGAAGAGAGCAAGGTTGATGTGATAGACGGGGGCTACCTCTTGCACAAAGTGCACTGGAATAGCAGCGAATCTTTTTCTGAAATTCTTTTTTAAAATGTGACTTACGTGCGGCTGTGTCATGGTGAAAATGCTGTGATAGTCTTTGATGGTTACCCCACTGAAGACAATAAATGAAGCCCAAAAGGCACTGAAAGAGCTCGTCGTTCCAGGCAACAAAGTTGTGCCGACGTTCTTTTTGACGATACAATGCTTCCGCAAATGGCAAATTAGAAATTGCTATCTAATGAAAGAAACAAATCCCGCTTTATTTCATTGCTTCAGAAGGAGTCTGAAAAAGTACAGATAATAACCAAACAGGCTACGGAAGATGCAGATGTGCTAATTGTGCAAACTGCTATTTCGTTGTCTTCTGAACACGTGACCCTATATGGCGGTGACTTCAACATCTCTATAGATGAGTTACATTATCTTCGCTTTGCGGCAACTAATGCGAAATTCAATTTGCCGCGACTACCTCCAACTAGGGATGCGGTTCAATATCACGCATACAGGACTTATCTACAAGTTCAAACGTGGATGGGGTATGAAAAAAAAACCTTAAGTGGGGCTTTAAGAAGGAAATTAGCGGTCTAACACCAGTCCCAATGTATAAAGAAGCAGCTCCGCAGTTATTGCTAAAAGTTATATAATACCAATGCAAAAAGTCTTGTGTTGGCAGCAGGGCCGTGTGGTATGTTTTTTTCATATGATGCAAATCATTAAAATGCCGCTCTTGATTTTTTTTAAACTGAAATTTTTTTTCCATCACCCATATGAAAGCTATTTTTATATTTTTAATAATTTTTACATTATTCACAACTGTTCGATAAAAACAGATTTCGTTTAGTCTTTTTTAAGAAGTTATTTAAATTATATTATATTAATTGCGTGTAGCACACTTTTGCCGAATAAAATATTTTTTTTTATGATTCATAAATTTTAAAAATTAAAATTTAAATACTTATAATTAAATTTTTAGAAATTAAAAATCATTAAATATTTTTAATTAAACTTATAATAAGGAAAAAAATTAACTTCTTTTGATAAAAATTTAATTGCTTTTACAATATGACTTCAACAGCAAGAATATCGAGAAGAAACTTGGTTCTTTGGAAATGAGGTTTGCATATATCCTTGTTCTAAATAAATACTTATTTTGAATCAATTTGTTAATTAATTCTATTATTATTCACTTTTTTATGTAAATTAATTATTAATGATATACTTTTTATTTAATATAAAAACAATTTTATTAATATATTATAAGATAAATTATGCGTATTTAGTGATTTAATATTATTTAAGTGTAATTAGTTAAATAAAAAAAATATTTGATCTCTTATACATTTTTCAATAGTAACAATGTGAATATCTACAGGATTGTACAAAACACAAATTAATTGGCTTCATAAAATTATGGAACAGTATCTTTGACATATGCAAATCCAATTGTAAAATTTACATTTAAATATTTTTTATATATTATTATAAAATTATGCTTATTTTTATTAATTTATATTCTTTTAAGTACAAGTACATATTTAAAATATATATGTAATTTATCTTCCTAAAATGACAATACATTTAATTATTTAATTAACTTATATAATAATTAAAAAAATAAATTCTTACCTCATTTCCAAAGAACAATTAAAGTTTCTTCTCGATATCCTTGGTGTTCAAAGTTTAAAAAAGCATTATTTTTTTCGATATGCTCTTGTTCATTTTTTTTTTTTTTTTTTGTTAGCCGCAACATTCGTAAAGTATAAATCAAGAGTATTTGATTTTCTTTTAGTTCCAATTTTAGTTTTAGGAGACATGTCAAAAATAAAGACTGATAAGTTGAGAGATTGTTTTAATAATGATAATGATAATCAGACGAGCATCATCGCATCGACGAAATAAAACAAAAACAGTGGACACCGATACGTTTTGTCTCTCAAACACCTCTTGAAAAAGTAAGTTAAAAAACCAAAACAAAATAAAAGTACAAGATTTCTAGAGATCACGTGGCCTCCACAAGTGGCCTGTGAAAGTATTGAAATTGAAAGGTAAAATGAGCGAGCAGTTTAACAACAAAAAGCAACCACCCAATTGGAATGTTGGACCCAATGTACGCCCCCCTTATGTGACCCGACCGTGTCGCCATGTGTGGTCATCACTACTTTTATTACTAAAAAGCACATCTGGACGTCTGCGTAAACTTATCCTACAAAAGGCTGGTAGTATCCAGTAGGTGGCTCCGACTAAAGAAAAGATCTTGAAAGCCTTATCTATGATCTACGGTTCCTTGAAAGACTCTCCCTTTTCGGAACAATCAATAGAAAATTTCGTGGGAAGCTATAGGAATTCAAGATACATTGGATCTTTTCCCCCAGAAAAGAGCAATTCTACTGTAACTTTAAGTGGCACTTGTCTAGACACCTTTTGTGTTTTGGGAAACACAGCCCACAATCGCAATGAGGTCGTAAAGTCATTTAGATTTCCCATCTGACTTCAGAGTGGAAGGGAAAGTCTTCCCCGAAACCTATTCCCTCAGGGGTACCCTTTGTAGAAAAAAGATGGTTCTTTCAAGCTTTGGGGGAAGGAAAAAAGGGGACAAGTGGACCACCCACTTCTGGAAGAAGCGCGTCATGTGTTTTGTCTGAATGAGCTTTTTGCGTGTTCCAGGATGGATTTTTAAGTCTCTATCTGGAGGAACCAAGGTCTAGTGTGAATTGCTGCAATTTTTAATTATTATTCGGATGTCTAGTGTCTACGCAAAAGCTATCCCCAGGATAATCATTTTCAATCAATCATTAATGGATTTTTCAAAACTTTTGTAAATATAGTTGCGCGTTTTTGAGTCACAGATCTCCAAATTGGTACAGTTTTTATAAACTTTTAATGAATGTGCTCTAGCAATCCCTTATGATTAATTATTCCCAATTATTTCATATATTTTTTTACATTAGTATGATGTTCCTACATATAATTTTAAAAGTTTAATATTAAAAAAAATTGTGATGTGCTGAGTAGAACCTAGAAGAGTAAAACCTGGGCTTTGAATATACGTGTTGTCTTCATTTTGTTTTTTTTTTAAAAATCAAATTAAGTCAATAATAGTTTGATGTTCAAAGTAGTAGATTCTAATTATCTGTTTTAGTCATAAATTGAAACGAAGTAATTGACATCAGTTGCATTTTAGTTGGTTTCCCAATGCGACGAGAACCACTGATGAGAATTTCGGCTCACTGAAAGCAGTGCGCACCGAAGTCCAGATCCTCCAGCTTTTACTGAAACCACTTTCATTTATAGGGTTCGCGAAGCTGAAAGAATAAGATAGTTAGATAGAAGTCCATCTAACAGCGAGCAATTTAATTTAAATTATTTTAAAGCATTGTGAACATTAATAAATAAATATTAATAAACTTTTGTGCTATAATGTCTAAATTTTTCTATTAATGTCTTAATAATTATTATTAAAATATAATTGCCAGCTGCCAGCCATTTCTAAAATTTACCTAATGACTTATCGAGTTTTGCGAGTCGGCATTTGCGTTGTTTCCGGATTTTATAGGTGTACACATTTGACTAAATAATTTCACAAGTCTGTATTAAAATATAAATAACACATTTTTTTATAGTTTGTCGAATGAGCTGTTTTGTCAGTCGGGATTTGTGTGCACATTTCATTGAAATTTACACGGTATCAAAATAAAAACGACGAAAATTTCTCAAATTTGCCGAATGACCATTTTTCAAAAAAACTTGGGGGGGGGGGGGAGTGGGAATGACGCCCCCTTAGCCCAAATAAAAAAAACATGCAGTCTCCTAGCAGTGGCTTTTTTGTAGACCGCCCTCTCTTTGTTGAAGATAACAAACCGACAGATAGAGCGCATTTCCCGCTCAATCCGGCCTTTCCCCCTAGCCAGCTCGGGCCTGTATTAGATCTAATTTCCTTCTCACTATTTCGGATATTCATTAGAATTGCCGCTCTTTTTCTTCACATATTTGAAGTATTTATTTTACACAGATTTAGTAAATACTAAGTTAATTTTTTTAAGCAGCATTTAAAAAAAATAGAGGTTAGAATCTCGAATTTTGCCGCCCCTATTCAATTGCCGCCTGATGCGGCCGCCTCTTTGCATCATAGCACCACACGGCCCTGGTTGGCAGCAAATGCAGCTGTAAAGAAGTGGGACTTCGATGTTCCATTTTATGTTAACAGTGCGGATTCGAGTCCTGCGGTAATGCACCAAAAGTTGAATACACTGAAGAAGACGACTTAGACGACCTACTGTCTTCTGGTCTAAGGGATGAACTAATTTCTTCAACTATACCTGAGCCAGAACAACGAAAACCAACGTAGTTTTTGATTAAAATTCTATATTTATCATTAATATATTTTTAAATTGCTTAATGTTGAACATAGGTATTTGTGAATACAATACAAATTAGTGTTTCTTATTGTATTTTTTATTATCCCTCCAATACAGGAATTTAATATATTACATTCAAATTTATGTACTATACTTATAATTGATATAGATAATGTATTAAAATAAAAATTGTATTCAAGATTGCTAATTTCAGTTTCAAGCTCACTTTTACTTTTCGCCGATATTTTTTATTTGCACAATTCTTTGCGCCTAATAGAAATAATTATACTAATATGTTTCATGAATCTTGTATAAAATTTAATACTCTACTTTATTGTAAGCATGCATTTTACCCTAAGCGGCACACAAAAGAAGTTATTTTGGTAAAACCAACAACATATCTGACTTTTGCAGGATTTTTGAAATTTTTGCAGACATTCAAACTTTATATCTCAGAACCTATTCATGATTTTTAAACATGTTAAACATTAAACTTAAAGAACGTTTAGTGTACTTTAAAATTATAATTGGCATTTTTTGCCTGAAGGGCTAAGAAATCAAGTTATTAACAAAAACTGAAAAACTAAAAAAAAACTTTAAAATTTCAACTTTTTATTTTAACATTTCTTGGCATATAATGAAGGTATTAAATAATATGTTAGGTGAATCTGGTAGGAAATGTAATTTTCTACAAAATTGTCTTTCAGCATTTTGCTCTTAATTGTATGGAAAAAAAGTTATATTTGGAAAAAATAAACAGCATATCCGATTCTTTGCGTTTTTTTGAAATTTTTGCAGATATTCATAACTCTGTAACTCGGAACCTATTCATAATTTTTAAATATGTTGTGCATAAAAGTTGAAGGAAATTTAACGCTCTTTAAAATTTGTATTTAACTTTTTTGCCTAAGAGGCGCTGGAAACGAGTTATTGGAGAAAAATTGAAAAAAGTGTGGTTTTTTAGCGGTTTTTTCAAGATGGCGGAAAACGCACAAGGGGTAGGAGGTCAAAAACTTGGATTTTTCATAAGCGGGTCAACACATATAACATACCAGAAAATAAAAACTACCCCACCTTTTGCAAGCCAAAATTCGATCTCTACTGGGCTATAAATGCAATTATGAACACATACTTAAATGGAAAAGCCTTTTCAGAATTCTGTGCAGAAACCTCAGTAAATCATGGGCTTTACTGTGGAACTGGCATACATTATATTTGACTCATTAAAAAAAAATAGTACCCTCGAATAAAGAGACATTCTAAATAACTTGAACTTAGCCATTTTAATTATTTCATTAAAAAAAGTAGATAGTTATCATAGTAGCCTAGTATATCTTTTATTATTGTATAATGTAATCCTAATATAATACATTGGGCAATTTATATAAATGCATTGATATTTTTATTTATTTGGAAGGAAGCTACCTATTTATAATTAAAGTTTGACAGATTAGTTTCGAAGGAGGATGGGTGCATTGTTGGACAAGCCGCCTTCAGGGACGGGTAAAATTTCTGGGATTTTTCGGGGCCTGGGCTACACAGTCTTCACTCTTCCCTTATTAGCAGCACTCTTTTTTGTTATGTTGTGTAATGAACGAAGGATTTCGATATAAATATGCCACTACGTTATGTATTACTAAAGACTAGGTTTAACCCAGGGTTTGAAATTAACGAGTGCACCTAAGTTTTAAAAAACAAGGTAAACACTAAAAATGTAGATTAGCGTTATTAATGTTTCATTTCGGTGAAACTCCCAACAATGTGAAGATATTAGGTCGAGCACTGAATGTGATTCAGATGTACAGTTAGAATAAAGTCTTAGTTAGTACAATACGAACGAATTATTGCCTTATATTTAGTCAATTATTAATTTAGTTAACTATAATGAAGAATGATTTGCTTTTTTACTTGTTATTTATATTATACGTGCGCACACAACATTTATATTTGTGCACCTAACTATTATTTAGTGCACCTAAATTACAAGACATGGGTGCACTTGTGCACCTGGCATAAAAAGTTAATTTCGACCCAGCCCTGCTTTAACCAACCTGATTTGCCCAAACTATAGCTTCAAAAAATAGAAATACAGAGTAAGGGAAAATAAAAATCAGCACTAATAACTGTTGCTATAATTGCCCATTTTTCATTCCATTATACGTTAATTCAACACATAGTCTTCTTTTTCAAAGTATCTACAAGTTTTAACCTAACCAATTCAATGTCACCGGAAGATGATGCAATATTTTGCTTAAAATGTGTGCTAGTAAGCTATATTCTTGCTAAAAATGATTATGAATGAATCCTCAACATTTTATATTTTTATTTAGAAACAAGTACAAAATTCACAATCTCACAGAAAAATTGTAAATTAAAACACCGAAACCAACCTTTTCTACAATTTCTTCCACGTTGCCGGCAGCGAAATCAAGTGAAATTTCGCTTTCTTCCATTTCTATTTCTTTGACACTTGGCAATCCAATAGGATTGGAAGCTTTTGCTTTATATTTCTTTCCTTTGGATTTCCCCATTTTAATATATGAACAAAAATTCAGTCAAATATAAAACTACAGACGACACTCTTCGATCATCATAAACAAACACATGGCACACAACAAACATTTGATGCCAGATACTAAATATCAAAGTGGAAAAAATAACGTTTTGGAAAATGAATTTGTTTGGTTTGGTTGGATTGCGGAAATAAAAGTTTAATTTTTTTTTAAAAATCCAATTAGAAAACAAAATAAACATTGTACTACTTTAGCACTAATTTAAAACATATGTTAAGCATTAAAAAACCAGCAAATATAGTTAATTGAGGGTAGACTCAGGTGATGTCTTTCGCAGCTGAAAGTTTGCGGGGTGCAAATAAAAATGTGCGCTCGTTATGTGATTTTATTTTTCCCAATCTTAAAATGCACCCTGTTTTTATAAAAACAGCACAAAACTTATGTTAGATTTTTTAGGTGTTGTAGGTCGTTTCCGATTCCGAAAACACTATCCTGTTGCACGAATGAAGTTTTTTAGGTTTTTTTTATTGTATGTGCCTGCAATTAATTAAAACATTTGGATCACTTTTTATGGCCTTCATTTTAGCTATCATTTTCTAGTATTCTTTTGTACTAAATTTAGATTCTTTAGTGGCACTTTCTGTTTTTGGAAAGGGAAGCACTTGATAACGTTCCCCAGACATTTCCATTGATAGCAAATTTTCTTATGTGACAGGAAAGATTTCTATGAATAGAGATTTTTCTTCATAAGTAGTTTTCACCTTTTCCAATATTTTTAGTTTTTAGGGAATGGGCTGGGGAAGGGTCTTCATCATAAAATAAAAAAATTCCACAATCGACCCTGGTAAGTGGTACTAATAAAATAATATATTGTGTTCCTACAAAAACATCGATTGAAATCGTTATAAAAATTTTAAAAGAAAGAAAGAAATACGACGACATATTAATTAAAACATGAAAAGAAAAATTTTTATGACTCAATTTTAAAATCCATAATCAAATTACCTCACTCTGAAATTTCACATAAAAAATGTTTATAAAAATTGGTTGGAAAACCTTATAGTTTACAATAAAAAATGTAAACACATTATGCTGTAAACAATACAAGTAGCGCAACCCTTTTAAAAAAGAACGGAGATGGACTTAGTTGAGTTACTAATTGGTGCGGTGACTGATGAAGAACATCGGAAAAGTGGATGTTCAAGAAATATGAACTTATTTTTATAATCCTAGTTCTTTCGGAAGATCAAGTCTTTTAGATCCTGCATTTCAACAAAAACAGCTAAAAAAGACCTGCATTGGATATTTTTACATGATTTGGATTTTTTGTTTAAAAAAAAAGTTTTTGAGGGAGTGTGTGATAACGTTTTTTATTGTGTGTGTTACAAAATAATGATTATTTTTAAAGCGTATTTAAAAGTGCAATACGTTTTTGACGTTAAATGTATACTTTATTCTTATATATGAAAATAATCTACATATCGCGATAATTTTAGAGAAAGAATAATTTGTAAAAACATCACTATACTCATGAATAAAAATAGTTCTTTGAGACTATCATCTCTTGTAAGATAAACAGTCTTGTATTGAATTTCCGACGAGTAGTTGACTCTTTGACTTTGGTACCCCGAAAAAAAACAGGCTTAATTTTTCTAACAAGTTTCAAGAAAACTTCTTCTTAAACAGGAACCCTTAGCAGAAAAAGAAATCCGTTGCTGAAAAACGTAATTTTAAACAATGCGTATTTTGGGAAAGAAATGAAGCAGAAGTCTGCCTAATAAATACTCGACATTGTTACGTTGTTAATAAAAGTTTCTAAAAAAAGTGAACCCTTATTTTATACGGGGTAGACATAGTATTTTTTTTATTAATATGGCAAATTTTTCCATTACCAATTATGAATAATTACTCATTATTTACTAATTTATTTTCCCAGTTCATGCGTTTTTTTATTCACCTAATATCCGTCATAAGACTCATAGTACGTTTTCTTATATCCAAATTATTATATATTTATTACTTTATTTGTATTTATATCTAGAAACAAATCCAGTAATTAATAAAAAAATAACAACATTTTTTCAGGTCAATGGAGACTAAATGAATGAAACAGTCTTATAGTTTAAATTAAAAGTTTCACACGACAAAATATGTAAATATTATCTAAATTTATTTCCTTAGATATAACAATCCCCCAATCAAAGTACGATATATTTTTATTTTAGTGATTTAGCATTCATTTATAATAATTTTAAACATAATTAACTATAGTGTGAAATTCGGGATACTAAAAGGATTTGTAAATTACTTTAATGTAAACTGAATACGGTGGAAAATTGGGCAGATTTTTGTTTTATAAACTTTTTGTTTACGGACTTTTTGTTTTATGTTTTTTTAAGTTTGAATGAACTTCTTATTCAGGGTTTGGCCAGTAAATTTTAAATGGCGCTATGTTTGAAATGAGTTTACAGTGGTAGTTAAATGCTTCGTCAACCTGGAATGCTTTGGTATTTTTAAAATTTCTCATGAACTGTTGCATATTGTGTATATTCTTTTTTAGCAAAAGATGTGCATATTTTCACTAATAACGTGCATGAAAATTAAACTCATTTGTTTATTAGGAGTTAAGCTCTAGTTGCGAGAAATAAAGCCTTATTTTTAGCCATCCTTTTTCATAAAATACTGGAAATGCTTAGAAACTTTCAGAAAAGTTTTATTTGAATGTATTTTATCTATCAGTTACATAACGTCGCATCAATTTTAATTGAAAAGATGTGCGCTAATTCATTAAAAGGTTACACTAAAAAAATTGCATCTTTTAATCATAGAATCTATGTAGTATATGTTTAAAATTTAATCAAACTTTTAGGAATGCCGAAACTACACCACTCTTTCTGTGAATACGAAAATTATTAGGAAAAAAAAACTAACATCCGTAGACATGCGGAGTATTCGAGAAGTTCAGGTAATAAGTAAATTATTTTAGCTAAATTTCCTACAATTTAATTGGTATTAAAACTAACGTCAATCCAAAAGTTTCTATTATTTATTAGAAATGCGATTTCGCAAAGAAAATTCTTATTTTCGCATGGGGCTGTAAATATATATTTTATTTAAGAACCCAGAACTAGTAACTAAAACAAATATTTTGTTCTGAAATTTACATACAATCTATTTCAATATATCTTGTAACATTACTAAAGGCTTTGTTAACTTTAAAAGATATACGTAGACATTATGAGCAAAATTTGCAATTTTTTAAAGTCAATTTTCCACATCATTTAAAATAAAATAGATGCGACATCACATCTATTTAAGACATTTTCAAGGTTTTTACGAATCAGGATGGCCAAAATTATGACTAATTTCTCGCAACTGGTGCTTAACTCCTAATCGGAATAGTTTTTTTTAAATTTTCATTGCATATTATTTTAAAAAAAAATTCAATTATTTGAGAAAAAGAATGCTGCACAATATTACAATAGTTTTTCAGAAATTTTTAAAATGTCACAACATTCCAGGAGTACGAACACTTTTTGACTGCACTGTATCAACAATGTGCGATTTTATTTCAATGTTGATAAGTTGTGAAAATAACAACGCGCCGTTAAGTTGTTATTATAGTAAAAACGTAGATCGACGCTCAAGGGCTCAAGACAGGTATGAAAAGTTGTAGGCGGGAGGGAGAACAAAAGGATAAGTCGAAGAGAAAAGTCGTCTGCCAGTGGAAGAGTTGAGTTGAGATGGCAGCAGCAGTCGAGTCCGAAGAGGAGTGTCTTTTGAAATACGCGTCACGTTCGCAAGGTGAGACAATAATTTCACACATTTATACGACTTTCAGTAATTATTTAGCTTTATTATAAGTTTACCACAATTTATTCAAGGAAAGAGAAAATTGTATCGTTCTTTTAGCTTTATGTGAGGGTTTTAGTTCCCCGGGAAACAATGTTTATTAACTTAAAAAATGGAAGATAAAAAAGATAAAATCATGAACCAGCATTTCACGCCAGATAGTAAAAAGAAAAGATTGCTTACGTAATTTTTTGTCGACACTTGATGTATGGATATCTTGGTAGAATTTCAAATACAATATTTAGTACTCATTGTTATTAGATAATTTTTTACAACGCCGTGTTACATTTCAACTACCTGCACTCTTGAAACAAACGAGCGATTTGAACTCAGTCTGAGTTAATTTTCACTCCATTCGATGTGGAAAATGCACTTAACCTATAGAAGTGGATTTCACTCTTTTGTTTTGTTAAGCCTCCAACAATCTTAACAACAAACGAGCGATTTCAAGGTGATTAGGAGCGATTTAGGGCAATTACGAGCTATTTAGGAGTTAATTTTCACTCCTTTCCAGTGTCGAAAATGCACTTCTCCTATGGGAGTGGATTTCACTCTTTTGTTTTAAGAGTGTGATTGCGATATTTGTTACATTTTTGATTTTGTGTTTAATTGATTTAGAGTTGAACATAATTTGGACTTGATATATGCGTTCAGTAATTTAATTCAATGTGTGGATTGTGTGTTTTAAATTTCTGAATACTAAAAAAAAAATCCCGCATTTTGGAGCATAAGGAACTTATTTCAAGTCATTCGTGCCTGGACATCTCTGTGGTTTTAATGAAACAACAATGACGGCGCATTGTTAGAATAAAATTATCATAAACGAAAAATTCACCACAAGAATTAATGTTTTTTTTTCTTTTTTTGAAGAAGTATATTTTGGTGATGCATGGACAAGAAGTCATTATGTACAAAAATATTAGGAAAAATAATCTTTTTTTTCATTTCTCAACACAAAATGATTGCGACCGACAACACACTATACAAACACAAAAATATTAGTTCCAATTATTTTAACTTCATAAAAAAGCCACCTGAATAATGTATTTCTAACACCATCACAAAACTAGAGTAAGTCACATAATTTAACGTAACATAAAGTAAGCCATAAATAAACTAAAAGGCTAGTTCAATATTAAAAAAATAATAATAAGCCAAGGAGTATTTTTTGAAAGTCTCATTTATTTGCCCAAAATATTTAGACAACCAAATGATTTTTTGCAACAAAAACCAATTCGACGTTTGCGAACTGTGACGTCTTTTTCAAAATGTTTTGTTTTACTCAGCGATAATTTTTAAGTTCGTCACTGTCCCTTAATTAGGTGGTATGGCATACGTATCAGTTCAAGTGTCACTTCTTTCTCATCAAACAAATGGATAAAAATACATTCTTTATCTTCCTTCATTGGGAGAACGTTGTTTGCTTCAGTTTCAGTCTCCTGAAAAATATCGCATTAAAAATTAACGTGATAAAATAGATAAGTCTTCTATGGAAAATTGTTAAGAGGTTGCACTTTCTGGTCAAAGTCAAGATCTACATCTGACAGAACTATTCAAATGAATGATGTTGTATTTATAAACTTTTTGATCTCGTCTATATTAATGAATGTATCTAAAATTTGATTTTTCATAATTAAATGAAATGGAACAAATGGGATGAATACCATACATCAAGGCACATGTGATTCCCTTTAGACACAAGTAGACAATGAGACATATGTTTTATGTAGTTAACCTGAGAAAATTTATTTAAAAAAAAACTTAGTTTGATCAGTTCAGCTTCCATTATCTCAGTTATAATATTTTCGATTCGTGAGATAAATAAATCTCAAATGCTTTTAGAAAATGAGCTCGAGCTCTAATATGTTCCGCTTGCACTTATGTAGTAGGAAAAAAATAAATTCAATTTCATTGTTGGGATTACTGCAGTTTACCTCTACACGACAGATACGTTCTATTATTTTTAGCACACATTATTTAACATAAAAAATAATTATTATCCAAGAATGAAATAAAATATTTTTTAACCCTTGCAGGATGGTGCCCTCCAGCCTGGGATTCTCTGGTATGCTGGCCCCCGGCCCCAAGTGGGGATACTCTTGCCTACCCATGCGCCACTCTTTTCCCACATCTAGCCAACGACACAGGTGACAAACGCTTTTCATACCTTCGTCTTGCAATTTCTTTATGCAATGTTACAAATGTATGCTTGATTTTTCTATTATAGTGGTTCTCAGTAGCTGGCAACAGCTGTGTGGTGAAATGTTTTAGCATATTTTCGGTATCTGGTTGAACCGTTTTTCAGGTTTTGGAAACATAAACGTGAGAAATGGTTCCGCCGAATACCGAAAATATAGTGAAATACTTAATCCACACAGCCGTTGCAGCTAACAGGAACAAAATTTTTGATGAATACAAGCGCCAAAGTGCAGAATCTTACTCTCTCTCTCTATCTATATATCCTATCTTTATCTACAATTTCTGTATGTGGCTTTATATATTTTGTGTTTGTGTATACCTTTCTAATTTTTATGAATATCTTTATAAGACTGTTCCAAATATCTGTATGTTTCAAGTTCTCTATGTCTAAATTTTTTTAATCATCTTACAATTGAATCGGTGAGTGCAGAAACCACTTCAGTCAAAAAATCCGAAAACTCGTTTGCATTGAAAATAAGTGTAGAAAGGCAAGATGCGTGTTGGGTGAAAGAACTACGTTAGTCTGTTGAGTAGTTTCGTAAATACAGAACGTTTGTTTCGAGTGTTGAGTGCAGAAATAGAGGAGGAGTTATTACATTTTTTCTCCATCCTGAAAAATTTGAAATTTGTGACTGACGTTGTTTCTGCACTCACCGATTCAATTACAATAACTATAAAATAACGTTTGCTTACCAATGCGAAAAGCGTATCCATGACCCAACATTTGCCTCCCATGACAAGTTGACCATACAATTCCATGAAAAGTATCAATCTGTCCCTAGAAATGTCTATCCGTTTTTTACCCTCTATTATTATTTCTGTTTATTTCAAGATCTATTTATCGTGATATTCATATCTATAAACTTTTCAGTATATGAATCTTTGTCTAAATAAAATTCTTCTCTTAGTTTTTTTTTCAATTCTTTCATTTAAAATATCTCTTTTATTATCTCCACTTATCATTTTGTACTACATATGTCTTCTATAAGTTCTTATTAACTAAATTATTTGTTCACTTAATTTATTCATACTTCTTTCATTCATTTTCATTCATACTTCTGCCTTTAAAAATCTCTCTGTATAATTCGTGATTTATCTATCCCGAGATTTATGTCCGATAGACTTCTCAATTTTTTTCTGTCTCAAATTATTTTGAATTTTAATTATGATTTGTTATATGTACTTTAGAATCTACTTATACTTTTTCTTCAAATCATACAATTTCACTCACTCTTTCTAAAGTCATCGATTCCCCACTTACTTTTTCAATTATATAAATTTGTATATCTCTATATAATATATGCTTTATTTGTTGATTGTAGTTTCCGTGGCATTCCGTACTTGCAGCGAAGATGGCCAATGGTCACATAACGGATGGACTAACTACAGCCAGTGTATGCAGTTAGATTTACAAGTAAGCGACTGTTCATCATAAACATATACAGGGCGTCCGTAAAAGAAGGTCCGAGTTTCAATGGTATGTTACAGGAGTTTATTTTATACTAAATATAACAAATCATACATGAAATTGAAGAAAACTAACCTAGTTTTTCGTATAAGTGCTCAATATGTGCGCCTTTAGTGATACGGCCCACATACAAACGAAGATGCAGTTCTTCCCATACTGTCTGCAGCAAGTCCGGAGTGATGGAAGCAACAACCTGTGCAACTGTGTAGAGGTACAAGCGCATGTGCTTATGTGAAACTGTTGGAGTTATTCTTTATTTGTCACCTTCAACCACAACTGTCGAACGATTACAGCTGACACTATTACAATTTAAAACTCGGACATTCTTTTACGGACACCCTGAACTTGTAGTTTAAAGACAGGCAATTAGTTGGCTACTATTTTCAGGGAGATAGGGTAAAAATATCGTCATGGCATGTCTTTTAAATAGTCGGTCCTTTTGGAACGCCTTGTATTTTTCAGTGCTATTTTTAGTGCTTTGAAAGTGAAAGCTACAAAGGTATTGTCCACCAGCCTTACTTTAAATTTTTGCTATTTCTAACACAAAACAGTGCAAACAAACTTGAATATAAATTAGAATAAATTCAAGAAAAAAAACTTAGTTAATACAACAACAACTAGCAAAAGTGTAAATTAAAATAAAAACTTTTTCGTAGCACAAAAAGAAGTGCTCATATTTTTAGAAGCGCTTATAAGTAACAGTTACTGTCCCAAACCTACGTGTTTTTCTATGGCTTTTTTTTCTGCACACAAAGTTGAAGTTGAAGAGAAAGGGACAAGTACCGGAAAACTGTTTATTTAAAGTGAGTTGGCGTGAGTGGAAACAAATGGTTATCTTTTCATTCTTGTCACCGTTTCTTAAGTGCATTTTTTTTTGTGTGTGTGCTTCTGAACAGAATATATTTATATTTTAAAAATAACGTACTTACGTAATGGAAATTTTATTTTTAGATTATAAAATATCAGTTGTCATCGGTATGACTCTCCTGGTGCGGAAACATTAAATTAATTCTATATATTGTGAAATTTCAAAAGAAATATATTTTGCAAGCATGTAGATTAGTACTTATTTAGAATTAAAACTATAAGTGTGAAACACCCCATTACTTAAAATTAACACTCAATAATACTTTTTTGATACGCTAGAATTCAGTTGAAGATTTGTACAAAAAGATTTCTTTTTCCGAGATAAACACTTCCAGTTTTACCGAGTAACGTTGCACTGCAAAATGGGAATAAAACTCTTCCCTTTTGTGTAACGTTACAACGTAAATTTGATGTAACATGAAGCACTATTAAAAAGGAGGGAGCAAAGGTAACACCAGTGAACGGAATGCTTAACTTTGTATAGACAGATTTTTGCGAGGGACTGTCAGCCCAAAAGAGCTAATGCATTAGTTTTGAAATCTCAACTTTTGCAAAACAATTGCTTTGCCATGTAATCCCATTTTCACCATGCATGAGAATCATCATAATATCAACTTAAAATAAGATTGAAAAGAAAATAACATCCTGTTATATAATTATTAATTAATCAAGTGTTTAAAACAGTGTCGCCATCTAATTTCGCATTTGAGACATTTTAAAACTTCAAAAATACATAATTAAATAACTAGCTAACATTTTCGTTTCAAATTTGTTTCATTCGATGTAAGGTTGATTCCCGTACCTGGGGCGAAAGGCTATCATGACAAAGCAATACTTCTGCGGAAGTTGTGATTCCAAAACTAATGCATTGGCTCTATGGAACTAATAGTCCCTCTTAAGGTAGGTGAATACCCAAAATTCTAAAATTTTTACTATTACTTTAATCTTTTCCAAATTTGGCATAGTGATTTCAAATATAATGAACAATGCTTTTTGGGCAATTTTTTTTTATTTAAATATATAATTGATTTATTTTAAACGGTGTTTTTCACCTAAAAAAGGGGTTTACGCCAACAGTTCTAGTATAAAAAGTTTTACATTAATTTACCTGAAAATTTTTACAGATGCTATTTCAATATATATTTGTGCCATGAACCTCTAATATCTGGTGTAAATATAAAAGTTTTTTTAAAGAAATGTCCAAGTGTAAGTTAATCGAAAAAAATCTTTTTTGTGTGGTTAATTCATGAAATTTTTCTTAATTACTTCTTTTCTTGTAATTTGTATGTAATTCTAGAGGTTCATTGCATGCATCAGTTCAAAACAAAGAATTTAACACATAATTAATGTTTATGGGATGAAAATTCAATATGGTGGACTTGTTAGCGTAAACCTCTTTTTTAGTAGAAAAACACCGTTTAAAATAAATCAATTATATTTAAATAAAAAAAGCCTAAATAGTATTATTCATTATATTTGAAATTACTATACCAAATTTGGAAAAGATTAAAGTAATTGTAAAAATTTTAAAATTTGGTGGAATTTTGGGTATTCGCCTACCTTAAATGTTTATTTACTTTTTTTAATAAAGAGAAGTTGGCTTATAATAATATTGCTTCTCAGTTGCAGGAAGAAGCGACCCCATTAGTCAGCCCTTTTTCCGTGAGTGTCGTGATTCTGGTTGGGTCTCTCATCTCCCTCGTCTGCCTGGGTGCGGCCGTCGTCGTATTCACGGCATTCCGGTGAGACAAAATGATCAGTTTTAAATAGCAAAATAGGCATAGAAAAGCATTATATACACAATAGGCGCGTTTACATGAGCCATCGAATCCATGGAATGCCAAAATCGGGAAAAAGAGGTCGAGCAGGATTTCTAACCCAAATGATAGTCTGTGGCCGAACCCATGGTATGAAACATCAAACCCTTCTTCATTGGAGAAGGGTGGCCCCAATGAACCCTACAAGTCTGGTTCTGTCTTGGAAAAAATCCATAAGAGCACTGTAAAAAAATTCAGGAACGTTACTGGGAAATAATGGGCAGCTGAGCTGCCCAATTTTTACCAGTAATGTTCCTGGAATATATCCAGTAACATTTCCCAAAAACATAGAAACAAACCCACTTTTAGAGCCAGTAACTTCTCTGGAAAATACCTGGAACCTTTCTAGAAAATAACTGGAACCTTTCTGGAAAATACCAAGAACCTTTCTAAAAAATACCAAGAACCTTTCTAAAAAATACCTGGAACCGACTCTTTCCCAGTACAGATATCCGATTTATAGGATGACTGGCAGCAGGTGGGATTCGAACCCCCGCACTCTTGAGTAGGCTGAATACTGAGGTGGATGCCTTAACCACTCGGCCACGGACCACTCGGGTGGGCCTCTCATGAACTTTGTTATACCAACAACCTTACAAAACAACTGATTTTGAGAGAGGCGGTTCATAGCAATCATTGCCAGATTTGAAAGGGAAAACCTGAAAATCCCAGGAACTTATCACGAAGAGATGAATACTTGAAAAAGCCAGGAAAGTTCCTGGTAAAAATGGAAAGTTAAGGAATTTTTTTACAGTGAGGGAAAAATTGCCGAGTTTGCTCTTCGATGGGATGGCTCATGTAAACGTGCCTAATATGCATTGAAAAAAAAAAGCTGAGAGTTAAAAGATCGAAATGTCAAGAATGGTTTTGAAGAAATTACAATTAGTTTTGGTTTTCAAAATTGGGAATGAAAGTCTTGTAAATTCAAAACTCTTAGAAACTCTTGTTGAACATTATAATTTCAACTTTGTGATTTCTTTTCATAAGAAAATAGACGTAACTTTTTTTTAAAGCTTTTTTAGGGAAAATTAAAAATAATTATAAAAAATTTCTTCCTCAAGAAAACGTCAGATAAAAAATACAACACTACTTATGAAATTTCTTTTACAAATGCATTGCATAACACAATCTACAACAACACAACTTCTGGAAACTCTTTCATGAATTAATTACGTAAAATTACTGGACATTATTTTATTCTCATAACTTATTTTCATAAGATATAAAACACGTTGTTTATACGTTACATGTACCCATGTTGTTTATTCTCATAACTATCTAAAGATGTTGAACCTGTTTATCTGTAACGTGTAATGTTCTTTATTCTCATAACTATCGAAAAATGTTCAACACGTTTTAATATGTAACCTAGTACAGTTGTTTATTCTCTCAACTAAAATATTAAACATGTTGGTTTTATGTGTATCGTGAGCATGTTGCTTATGAATAACGTGTACATGTTCTTTATTCTCATAACTATCTACAGATATTAAACATGTTTTTCATGTGCAGGAGCCTCTACTGCTGTCGCATCCGAGTGCATCGATGCCTAGTGCTGTCCCTCGCTCTGCACGCTCTTTTCATGGTTGTTGTCGCATGCGCAGGACTGTCACCTACCTTACTCTCCATACTTGACACCACGGTAAGAACTTAATGTTGCGTTGGTTGAAGAACCGAAATGTTATGTATATTGTAACTTTTCTTCTATTTTTGAAATATAGTTGTAATAATTTTGCTCCTACTCATCGCACCATTTGTTTTGGGAAATTGTCTGAGGGGAAAACATTTGTGTGAATATTTCGTTCGAATCTGAAATATATAAGGCTTTTATTAAATACTTACATTCAAAAAGGAATAAAAGTTATGAAGCGCCAAAGTTCAAGTGTATTAATTACAGGATACGGTGATTTTGAAGACAAAAAGGGCGTTGATTTTCACATAAAAACATTTAGATTTTACACACAAATAGTTAAGGGGATATTGGTCAGTGTCATAGAGCTAATGTATCTATTTTGAAAAAAAAACCCGGAAAATTTTAAATAGAGGGATATTATATTTTTAAACTTTATCAATTGATTATTAAATAAACGGGTTCTATTTCCCTTTCAAATTTGTTTTACTTTTTGCTATTATAATGATTCTCAAACTCGGTGGGAAAAATATTAAGTGAAAAAGCAATATTTTTGCAAAGGTTGATGTTTCAAATCTGATGCATTATAGATCTATGAAACTATACCTTCTCTATTTACTGTGCGAGCCTCGAAAAGACTTTCTTCCCTCATCCCTTTTCTTGGTAGGAAACGGGGGGGAAGCATCGCTTTTCTAAACCTAACGCGTTTGAGGTTATGTTGTGAGGTTAACAATCAAAATGCTCGCACAGTAAATAGAGAAGCTCGAACGGAATGCTCGCATTCTTAACAATCCGAACATTTCAAACCCAAGTAGGGTTGGGAAAAACACGCTCACAACGTTTCGAAGAGAACCACATGTGGGGATAGGGGAGAAAAAAGCTTTCAAGGCTTGCATTCTGGATATACAAGGTATAACCAATGACTGAACATCCATCTTAAAACGTATTGAACCCAATTGGAGAAACGAATTGCAATGTAAAATTTGCACTAAATCGCTTTGACTGTACAAAAAAGTTCACAATTTTGTCCAAACCATTAGTCGTCTTGACTCTGCATGTATTACAATTCAAAATTGAGTGACTTTAGGTTTAACATGTATAGAGCTAACGGAAACGTTAAACGTTATACCTTAAGCCTCGGTTTCCTCGGAGTCCGTCAACAGATTTAAGCGGTCGGACAAGCGCGGTGAGTGACGTCATACAAACTACTGACATTGATTACGCTAGAGTGGTTTCCTCGGAAGCGTTGCCGGACAACTCAAACGACCGCCTGATTGCGTTGCTGTTGAGTGCGTTGGGGAAATCCTGATGACAACGTTTTTTGCTGTTGTCTGTTGCGTGGTTTGCTTGCCAAAAATTAAAAATTTGAGGAAATGAAAGAAGGCGAGAGTAGTTTTACGCTTGCCGAGGAAGAAATGCTAATTGATTTTGTAAGAACTCACGAAGAACCTAAATTTTCCATTACTGACATGCAAAGACGAAAACCAAAACAACAGCAGAGTTGAGTTGAGTGAGTTCGCTAGGTATCCAGTTTCGTGTCAACGTAACGTTCCGATGAAGCGGTGGCCGGTAGAGTGACGTCATCCACGTATAATAGCGGTCGCATTTTTCTGGCGACAGACTCCGAGGAAACCAAGGCTTATGTCCCAATATTTCAAGCACCTCCTCTCTTTTGCAGGCTTGGCTGTGCCGAGGTTTGGTTTGCGTCAAGTGCTATGCCTCACTGAGCAGTGTGCTTTGGATGTTCGTGGAGGGACTTCTCCTACATGCCTCCGTGGCCTCCTCCGTATTCGAACCCCAGCCCTACCCCTTCCCACTTCTACACGCAATAGGATGGGGTGAGTAAACCAACGTTTTTCTTTATGGAAACAGGCTTACATACTGAACTAAGACGTAAGGGAGGGAGGGGAAATCCATCCACCCCTTGTATCTCGCCAGCGGTGTGTGTGGAAGGGGGGCTGTGAGCGCTGACTTGTAGCAGGAAACAAAGTAATTTGTAGTAGAGACGCTAATGGCTGTGCGGTGAGTTGATATAAAATTATTTAAAAAATATGGTTTTAGCGATTTTCATCTAATTTTGGGCCTTCTGAAATTAAGAGATAAGTGGGGCTGTTGTCTCTAAGTTAGATAAATCAGTTACATATCATTGAAAAGAGTAATTATTTGGCTATGTTATCACGTTGTTAGTTTGGACGTTAGGCTATCGACCTTCCCCTAAACAAGCCGTCTATGCCATTTTGTCTTACTAGGGTAAGGTAAGATACAGGTTCCGGGCGGTTCATTGGTGATGGAATGAATGCCGGAATGAACCAACTTCGTCCAAGTAAATTTACCATTATCAAAAGTCACCGATGAACCGGCCGAGCCTTATATCTTAATTATACTTTGAAGAATAGGATTTTTGCATCTACACCATTCATATCTACAGTGGTGGAAATTGATTTATGAACTGACAGTTTTTTAACAGTATTTCTTTATTAAATGCATTTTTATCGATTTAAATTTTATATACCATACAGGCTTTGCATTATAAACTATACACGTAAATAAAATTTTATATAAATTCGTAAACAATTTATTTTTTTGACATTTTAGTTTTAGCATAGGGAAATTGATTTATGAACTTTTGCATTCAATCTCAATTAATAATTGCTAAAACTATTTTTTGTCGCTAATGCTTCCTTGATTTTGTTTTTCATAGACAACACAAAACTTTGGGTCAAGTTTTGGTCAAGCAATTTGCAGTTTTTAATGATTAAGTCCTTCTATTCCATAACTGATGCACACTTCATTAAAACCATACTCCATTTGAGTAAATTATTCAAACCAATTGATCTCAGACATTATTCTTGGGGTTTAAGTCATGGCTATTGGCAGGGTGATCTAAATGAACAACACTTAGCTCATTAAACAGTCTTTAATTTCGTTTGAAATGTGGATACTTGCATTATCATGCACAAAAATCTAATCAAAAGCATTGTTTTGCAACGCAAAAAGGAATAAAGAATTTTCTAGAACTAATCTGCAATAAAGTTATGTTTGTCAGCAATTCAGAAACATAACCTTGTTTCTTCAATCATAAGATATCGGGGCCCAAACCATCAAACTTCCACCACTAACATTTCTGCTGAAGACAGATCTTGGTTATTTCCGAAGATCCTTTCAATAACATTTTAAACCATCACGTCCATCCAAATTGAACCTTTTTTCACCAGCAAAGTTCACTTTTTTCCTATTTCTCTCTCTCCACCACCACCCAATCCATTTTCATGTAGTTACGACTACATTTTAATAGCCTGTTCTTATGGTGAAGAGTAAGCTTTGGACCAGCCTTCATTTTGGAACATTTCAAGTTCGATGACGATATCAATATTTGTCCTACTCTTCTGGGAGTTACAGGAAGTGATTGTTCATAACAAATTCGCAAGGTAATGCACAAATGCTGACACAAATGGTAACTTTGTGGGATACCAGTCCAATAATCCTGCTTTTGTCCCTCGTCCCACGAGGGTTGCCACTTTTTTAATGATGGTTTTTGCCGAAGTCAGAATGATTCTTCAAATATTTATGAATTATATTTATTGATCTTTTAATTAATATGCTAATTTCTCTTACAGATTTGTTACAATATTATATAAGGGTCATTTTTACCTTTTTTGTTTCAGGCAGTCCCGCAAGCTTTCCTATTTAGTAAAATGGGAATAAAACGGATAAATTTCAACAAATTTGGCCATAATCTTATTTATAATCACTGATAGTAAGCTCCCCTGAAGTTCAAATGAAGAACTAGTTAAAATATTTGGTACCTGGGTTCAAAATAAATTTGAGTTCATAAATCAATTTCCATCATTTGACATGCTTAAAAACTAAAATTATATATATTTTTTATTTAATATAATTTTTTGAAAAAAATTATGTGTGAAATTCCTTTATTGTGCTATGAATACCCAACACACAAAATTTGAATTGTTAGCACTTAATACAAAGCGATATCTGGTGAAAAGAATGTTAGTTCATAAATCAATTTCCACCACTGTATCATATAGCTAGAGATTCTGTTTTGGGAGATAAGTATTACATGGCTGGCTATATTTACTTTTTTTTTTCTAAAATACATGCATAACTAAAATGTGTGTTTCAGGCGTGCCAGGCGTATGTGTTGTGGTATGGGTATGCCTGATGGAAGCCTACTTCGAGTCCACTGCATGCTGGAGAGGATACGGCCGGTCTCCTCTAGTCTGGATCGTCACGGGACCTATGATGGCTGCCCTCACGGTAACATTACATTCGCTACTACAAGATATCATCGGTATTTTTGGTAAAGCATAGTATCATTGATACTTCCGATTTGATGAGATATTATCAGAGAAAACCATTGCTTCCATACTACCACTATCTATCCGAAAGATGTATGCTACGATATAAGTATCAAAGATACTTTTGGTAAAATGTGATATCATTTATGAAATATCCCAGATCAACTCAACCCATTTCCTCTGATATCAAGATCAATAAACCAATTAACACTCTTCCTCTGCTGTTGAACACCCCTTAACTCACTTCCAATAATTTCGATTTATCATAGTTCAATTTAATATCATTACTCCACTTTCCACCGTGATTTTCACCAGACATAATTTCAGTTGCTACAGGACAGTCTTCAAATTTCACATAATTTTGATATGACCAATCCATTTTACGTCCCATTTAAACTGAATTTTCTTTATGATTACCTTGCAAATAGAGTATTATCTGTTCAATTTTGTACCCTCAGCTTATTTTAAATAATTTATTTTTGCAGGTAAACGCTGTGTTTCTAGTTAACATCATACGTATTTTAGTGACGAAAATGAGAAGTAACGTTGCCATTGAAACTAAACAAATAATGTAAGTACTCTTTTCAATAAGTTTCAAAGAGCTAGTCTATTCCAAAAGTTTAAATCATATTGACCTTAAGTAGTGCAACGTCTTGTATTTTGAAGACTTTTAATTTGTTTTGAAACAATGCTTGTAATTAAAAAAATACTTGCACAGAAAACTGTTTTAAAATTACTGTATTTCCTTAACGCTGTAAAGTCACCTATTTCAAAAAAAATTATAAAACCATCTTATTTATGCATCCTTTGCTTAACTAGTAACACGTATTAAAAAACTAAACACCCCAAACACATGGATTGTAAAATATATTTTTGCTATTACTTGTTATTCAGGAAGGCTGCCCGCGCAACGGCCCTGCTCTTTCCTCTGCTGGGCATCACCCATCTATTGTTCTGTGTGAATCCAGGTGGCGATTTCGAACCTCTCTACATGCTTACCAACGCTATCCTGCAGTCATCGCAGGTAGGAAAACATCTAGATTACGATCTCTGACTAGCTCATTACCGATTAGATACATTTCAAGAAAACGGTCATAAAAGTGCCTATTTTTTAGCCCTGAAAATTATTTAAAGATATGTGTTTGAACAACATGGATACATTCAATTTTAATTTTTCATACACTCTTAAAGAAAAAGAGTGAAATCCACTCCTGTAAGAGAATTACATTTTCGACACTGGAAAGGAGTGAAATTAACTCCTAAATCGCTCGTAATCGCCCCAAATCGCTCCTAATTAAAATCGCTCGTTTGTTGTTAAGATTGTAGGAGGTTTAACTAAACAAAAGAGTGACATCCACTCCTATAGGGGAAGTGTATTTTCGACACTGAAGGAATGAAAATGCCTCAGACTGAGTTAAAATCGCTCGTTTGTTTAAAGAGTATGTTTTTAGCTTGAAATTAAACAAAAGGAAAAGTCAACGACCCGTCATTTTCACGAGGGCGAGAAGGACAGGGTTAAACTGCACTGTACCATGGCAGTATTTTTAAAAAAAGACTTGGATAATATCTATCAATTCGCAACATATTGGGGATGATTTATTATTTGCGTCGCATGGTAGATATACCCATGAGGAAACAAAATTAGGATACATATTTGTAATAGTGTATTCCTCGTTTGCAAACCCTTTGTAATTTGCGTAAATAAAATACGGACGCCAATCTCCAAATGAACCCACGGTTCCCCAGATGAAGGTAATTCAGTTTATAACAAAAACAACTGACGTTTATTTCTTACGACTACACACAAGTCAGCAAAAATCTCAATTGACAAAATTCCAAGCTATTTTTTACAAGAACAAAACATTAACTGCTATGGGAGAAGTTGTAGTGTTTTTTTTATACGAATATCAAACTAAGAATTAATATATAAAAATAATGATCATTAAAAATATCGAATTCTTTAACGAACAGCAACACCCTTGTATTCTTTTCAGGTTGCACGTGTCGTTACAAAGGCGTAAAAAAAATGGTAGAAAACATTGAAATTCGATTGATACTCATTCGTTAAAATTCTGCCTTAATTAATAATTTTAGATTGAATAGTAATATTTGATTGTAAAGGCGTAACAATAATGTCTTTTTATCGACATAAATCCCATTCTTTTCACGATGAAAAATTCTTTTCCACGTTTCAGGGACTGTTTGTTGCCGTCCTCTACTGTTTTCTGAACTCCGAAGTAAGCAATATTGTATTTTAATTATTTTATTAACGGCTTTAATTATTATATTAAAGCTGCAGCTGCTCATATTTTTTACTACAATCAACTTTGCCCCAAAAATATTAAAACTGTCAAACTCATTCATTAAAACATTGAGTAAGTGAGTAATGCCGAAGTATGATCAAAAACTGCGCAAAATTGGCAAGTTATTAGAATGAGGAGTGTATGATACTACATCTGTTGACGAATTTCAACAAGGCTAAATATTTTCACACATTTAAACTAATAAACTCATAATTTCAGAAGTAAATTATTATAAAAAGAATGTAAAATTAACCACATATCCTTACCTTTGGAGAATTTCGCAAAACAACTACAACATCCAAAACCTCCTTGAATTGAGCAGTGCACCTGCACAAGAACTAGTTTTTACTGTGCGATGACTACTCTAAAGGAAAAGCAACTTTTACAGAACGTACGATTTCAGAGGAGCAGTAAATATAAAGGGGTACCGTGCGAGGACTACTGTTTTAAAGGGAAAGCAACTTTTACAGAACATGCTAAGTTGGAGGAACAGTAAATATTAAATGGGTAATATTTTTTAAATATATATAAAACACGTTTTGAATCAAGGCCATTGTTAAAAAGAATGCAAATTTTTTTTAGTTATCTCATTGAGCTATCGAAGTTTTTAGAGTATAGTAATGTATTATTGTAATTAGAGCTGCACTGGGAATTTACTTCCGGCAAACTCGTTTAGCGATCATTAATTGAACGAGAACCCGAATTTACCAAAGAAAAGAAGGATATTTGGTTGATATAATGTTAATTCTATCGATGGGATTTTTTTAACGAACAAGCTTCGCATTTAGGGAAGAATGTTTTTCTGGCTGGAAATATTTTTTATTAACTGTCCCGACAATTTCTTTTCTTGAAAAAAAAAAGTTTTTAGAAACATTCTTTTTAAAATAATGTAATAAAAAAAACTAGGGAAGGGTTAAAAATCAGGTAGAGGTTATTGTATTGGAGAAATGTATTTTTTAACTTCTTCATTCCCAGGCAAAACTCTTAGGCACATATTTTTTTGTACAAATCTACTTTTTTTTCAAATAAATATATATTTATGTATAGAAATGTGTAATTGAATGGGGACAAATATGTTTTGCAAAGAAGTTTAAAAAATTATGTAATGTTTAATATATTATGAGGGAAATATACCAATTTAAAGGAGTTTGAGGTTTGAAGTACTAAAAATACACATTTTTTGTGCTATGAATTCACAAATAAGGGGTCTCTCAGGTTTTTTTTATATAAGTAACAGTCCCTTCCAAAAAATTTTAATGTACAACGTCGCATAAAATTTACCCTATTTTTTGGCAAGAACTCCAAAATAGTACCTGACCCTCGTCATTTTTTTATGCAAATGTATAAATGTTGAGCTATGAACAATAGTGGCCGATTAGAGGGCGGAGCTTAGCTGCCAAGTGACCTGTTGTGGGATAGATAATCAATAGAAATATCTGTGACTTCACCATATAAGCGGGGCTGTTTTAGTCGCAGACTACTACTACGGGTAAGACTAGCTGCCGAGATGGTTTCTGAGTAGGATATGAACGTAGAAGTGACGTCGCTACTTCTGTTGACGAATTTAAAACAAGCCTAAATATTTCCGCATTTAAGCTACTAAACTCATAATTTAAGAAGTAAATTATTATAAAAAGAAAAAAATGTAAAATTAACCACTAATCCTTACTTTTGGAAAATTTCGCAAAACAACTACAGCATCCAAAACCTCCTTGAATTGAGCATTGCACCTGTACAGGAACTAGTTTTTACTGTATGCCTGACCGTTCTAATCATCCATTACGCCTTAAGAATATTTTGAATTATCTCTTAGGTACAATCTGCTGTGTCCGCGGCTTACTCCAGACGACGGTCGTCGGCTTGGAGCGTCATCAGGAGTGGAAGGTCGTTTCGAACGTACGCCAACAGCGTCACTTCCGGACGACATGAAGAAATAGCCCTCCGGGACCCTTCGTGATCAGAAGATTTCCTTAGGACTGAAGTATTGAGGGCTATGTTGTAAACTAAAAGTTTACATTTTTGTGTAAATATTCTCATCAAGAGATTTTGGTTATTGCCCAGCATTCTATCGTGCATCCTTTCTTGGTGGATTCAATTTTATTTCTGAATTTTTGATTCAAATTTAAGAAGTTTCATCATTAGGGAGTTGCGCCCTCTATTGGAGAATTGTTTGACATCTATGCCGTCTATTGGAAAATGTTTAATCCATATGATTTAACACGAAAATATGCATTTTTAAAATAAATTTTTTTACAAAAAGTAACTGAATAGACTGTTCAAAGTTCAGTTTTTACTAGGTGTGTGGGACGGACTGTTCTAGGAATCGGTGTAATTTCAAATAGTGGCTTCAACTTTTCAACATCAACATATAATGTGCTACTCATAGCAAGTTGAGAAGTCATCTACCCCAGTTATCCTATCACTAAAAATAACAGAGAATCCTTACGCTGTCAAACAAATGACGTCATCAATGAATCTAATTACCATACACATGAGTACTAGTGAAAAAGGCAAACAATTGAGTCATTAGTTCTTTGAGTGCTCACATCCTCATGAAATTTTTGGAACTGACCATATAGTTTATTGTGCAAGATATGATGTCTCGGTATAAATCGTTTAATGCTTACAAAGTTTAATAAAACGTTAAGCTATTGAGGCTTACCTTTTGATATACGTAAGAAATTCATTCAAGACATCATGGTATGAATCTTAGCCCAAATATAATGCTTTAAAAATAACAAAAATAACTGACAAAATATCTATGTAGTTTAATTTTAAAAGATTTATTGTAACACGTTAATTCGAGCAAATCGTGATTTGTAAACACGTGGTATTTTCTGATAGGGTTTTTCTCAATAATTTTTTTCGATACTTATTTCAAATTGTTCAACAAAAAAAGTTTGTGGAGATTATTATGAGGCATAAAGAATTATTCTCTACTGAATCCCAATAAAATGTGTATGCTTTTTTATACATATATTCATGTCTCAATCTATATTTAACAATGGAAAAGGTGAGTGATTCTGTTATCAATCCTTAAATAATTCATTTAGAAAAAAAAACAAGAAAAGACATTTTATTGTATTTGTAAATATTTTTGCAATTACACTGTCAGAAAGTTTGGTGCAAGATTCCACTGGAAGCCTTAAACCCTTTAGGCTTCAGGGGCGGATTTAGGCTTAGGCCCGTGAGGCCCGGGCCTAGGGCGGCAAATTTTGAGGGGCGCCAAAATTTTTAAGATGACTAAAATTATTAATTATGTTACAGATCGTGAATTAGAACGGATCGTGAATAGACAGATTTCGTAGTAAAACAATTACTTCGAAGCACCACAAAAGTGATAATTCAACGTTCCAAATAGTGGTGGAAGCTAGAAAGTTCCATAATTCTGGAGCAATCTTGCACCAAAAGTCTTAACTCAGTATTAAGTATCCTAAATGTTGAAGATACATGAAAATCGATAGTTAAGGATACTTTAAATATGTTCAATATGTTATTTAAGTTTAGCGAGACCATAAATAGTTCCTTGGTGATGGAAACTGAAGCCTTTATTTTACATTTACACAAATATTAGTTCATTGTGTTTATTATCGCAATTATTTTCTAAAGTATGCATCAAACATTCCCATTTTTTTAAGTTATATTTTATATCATTATCTTTATTAGAGTTTACGTGACAACTTTTTTTTTTGAGAATGACCCACGTGGCATTATAACTATTTAAGGAAAGATTTTAATTATGCATTAAATGTAGGAAATTCATCAAATTCACTAATTTGGCCTACTATTTGGGTTGCGATAATATTATTTAAATCGTCAATGGACGTATATTATTATGGAGCGCGGTTTGAAGTCCTACACTGTATATATTTTTTTGTTATGGAAGTTGGTGACAAAGCTATCTGTCCCAAAGTTTAAAGTTACTTTTCCCATGGAAATCCAAATGCTTCCGGTGTGTGTTTGTGAAGCTCTTCTATTCTTCTCGGCAAATTGACAGTTCAATCGCTGAAAGCTCAAAGATTCTCCACGCTTTATACAAAGACCTCACACGTGGTTATGCACTGGGGACAGGTGCGTTTATCTACAGGGTGGTTATAAAATAACGATCGCTATTCGGAGTCGTCTGTAGCTTGAATGAATAATCCAAATGCAACAAAAATTGAGACACTTAATAATCAAGAAGGAGGGGAAAAGAATGTTTCGTATAAAGTACAAGTTTTTTAAATCATTCTTTAAAAATAAATATGCTTACAAAAGTTATAGTTAAAATTGTTATGAATGATGTACAATAAGTCGAAAAATGAACTACTCTAAAAATGTTACTTACGAACTAGTCAAGTCAAAAGATCAGCGAACACACTGCATAACTTTCATAAAGTTAAATCCTTTCAAAAATCAAAGTACTTCTATTCACTAGTTTATTGACACTCGAAATATTGGAATTTAACTTCAATCCTTATTGAGTTGAGTTATCGTAGCACTAGACCGACACGAAGGTTATTGGCGACGGACTTCATGTCATAATTTAAATCACACCAAGAGAGCATGTTTTAGTATGGAGTTGAGTTATCATCGCCCTAGAGCTTTATATATGGGCTATTGACGACGTAATTAAGAACCACAGTAAAGTGACGAGCCGACACACGAAAAAGGGTGTTTATGGAACAGAAAACATTGTTTGACATATCTGTGCCATCACCATAGGAGTAGCCTTTATAGTTTGGACAACTTAGCCAGGTGATTTCTTGGTGGAAGGTAACTGTTAAGTCACCGTAGTTGTTCCAGTCGTTTATTGCATAAAGTTTTGCTACGAATTTGAAATCCTTTTTTTTGACGCTCAATATTTAATAAAATTTATTTCAATTAAAATCTTTAACTTATCATCTTACAGCTTTGAAAGTAGAGAGATGTAAAGTCCCGACTTCAGCATCAATACATAAAACTTGTATGAATCAGATTACTAATAACTTCATATTCACCCAACTGAATAAGATCGCTCGTTTTGCAAGCCATTTCTTTATCTAAGCTATTTAGAGAGAATGTATCTTAGATATATTTTATATATATTCAATTAAATTTTCTTATAATATTTCTAAGTTGAAAGGAAAAAATTTCACAGTATAATAGGCACTCTTTTATTCGGACATACAATCAATAATACATAGTAAAAGCATGCGGTTCACAACCTTTTCAAAATCTCTGCACGCAATCTCTGACAATATTCTATTTTTTTTTTAATCATTAACAAAAGTTAATACAAATAAAAAAAACTATGTACAATATTCATTTAATTACAGTATAAAACATCAGGAAGCCCAGATTAAAAAAATATCTACCTACTAGAATATAGTTTGATCTTTAAAATGAAATTATGTACATGAGATTCCACTGATTAAATATTTCAAAAGCAGCTGAATATATACCAATGTAAGCGAAGGACACTTTGAAATTACATTTAGCACCAAGGTTCAAATAGTAGTTGAAAGTAGTAGAAATACCAGCTTATACCTTTAATTCAAGAATATTAACAATTCAATTTTCAAATTTAATAAACAATTCAAAATTTGGATTATTTTAGGTTCCCCCTAGAAAAATGTAATAAAATTTCAAACTTAACAGACATTAAAAAATTGTAATTTCTTTTTTCATATACCTAAAGTAAAATCACTTTCCTTTTGAGCAATATCGTTGTAATAGTGAACAAAAATTTTGCATTCAAAATTATTATAGCATGAAAAGCCTTCAAAATATAATAGATTTTACCTCATAAATAAATAACATTTTAGTAGATGGTACAAATTTACAATTTTTTCTCAATGCTTACCACATTACATATCAAATTCTAATGTTCCAAGGTTTTAAAAAATACTATAAATTACATCAACATTGAACAACTATCCTAAAATTGTTCAATTTGTTTCATACATTGAGAATCATTTTCAAGAAAGATTAAAAATATTTTCAAAAATAAAGTGACATTTAAAAAAAATCGATATTCCCATTTTTTTTCAGATTTTCATCTATTTTCTATTTCACTTTATTTTCGATGTAATGATCACTTTCACGTTCTTACACGAAGAAAAATTACAAATTATTTGCTTAAAAATTTGACAACAATGAATGAATGATCAGTAAAATTGTTAGTGATCTTTATATTGACATTTTTATGGAATTATCTATGGTTAGGCTTTTAGCAGATTTAGGAAGCACATTAGAGGCATGGAACATTAAAATTGCTTACAAAAGACTTCACATTCACTGATTTTCCTTTGTTTAAGCCTTTGCCAAGTAGAATCGTCTGTCTTTGGTAATTTCAAGTTTGAAGTTCAAAGTCTTATGTCAATACCACATTCATCAAGCAAAAACCTGAGTACTAAGCAGTAGAAGGTGTTTTTTTACTAATGATCGAATAGCTCAAATTAACAAAAAAATTAATCTTCAATGATAATTTTTTTTAAATTCCGTTCTCTAATGTGACACATTAGGTCAGTACTCGGGTAAGACCGTCTAATAGAACAAGAAAATAAATAGAGCATTGAACCTAGAAAAAAAACGCATATATTTTGAGTATATTTCTGTAATAAATGATCGTTTATATAACTAGCTTTAAACAGATAGAGTTTAGTACGATTATTACTGAACAAAATTAGTCTCATATTAAGACGCCTGCAGTCAGTCTTTTCCTTGATCGCCGTGGCATTGATATCGACACCTTTTTTTTTTAATATACAAACTATTTTCGCTTCACTGTCCAATGAAAACATAATTCTCATACGACAACTTGCGATGTAGGAATTTTGTTTTCCATAGGTTCTTCCACGATGGACAATGGTGACTCACCAGTATCACTGTCTTCCTCCATGACACTGCTGCATTCGCTGTTGTCGAGATCCTTTGAGTCTATGGAACTCGAACTTTGACCCAAGGAGGACTCTGACATCTCTTCCATGGGCGATGAATCACAGCTGTTGGTCCGCACATCGTGTTCCTTGACCATATGCTGGTCCAGACTGTCAGAACTCACAAAAACTTCCTCACACACGGAACAGGAATAGTCGAAGACCTTGTTGTGCGTTTCCACCAAGTGGCGTTTGAGCTCGGCGATCGATGGGAAGGTTTCGGTACACATCTCGCATGGGTGTGTGGTGGATGTGATGTGGATCCGCATGTGTTCTTTCACGTGGCACTTCCTAGAGAATGTCTTGCCACAGTGCGGACACATGAAGGGTTTCTGACCAGTGTGGGATTTCAGGTGGGCTTTGCGGTTTTCTTTGCGGGAGAATCCCTTATCACAAAAGTGGCATTTGTAGGGCTTGATTCCGTTGTGCGATCGCATGTGGATGTTGAGGTTCTTCGACAGTGCGAACTCCTTGTTACATTTGGGACAAATAAACTTGGAGCCTTGAGCATGGATACGCAAGTGCCCTTGGAGATTGCTAATGCAAGGGAAAACTTTATCACATTCGGTACATGGAAAGCTTTTTTTGCCATCACTTAAATCACTATCGCTGTGCGCTCTGAAGTGATGTTGCTGCATATCTACGGACGAATTAAAAACCTCTGGACATATGGAGCATTTGAAAGTATCATTAGTTAGTTTGCTCTGGTGAGTTTTAGAGTGAGCTTCGAAAAGTTGAGCAGATGCAAAAGTTTGAAGGCATTCTACACATTGGAAGATGCCATTCTCTTTCGCTGAAACCAGATGAATGAAGGCATGATTATCAAGTTCTGCGCGGAAGAAAAACTTCTGGGGACAATGTTCACAGTCGTATGGCCTTGCATCTAACCTGTGCTCAAGCATGTGTTGTTGAATTAGATGAGAAGAGGTGAAAGATGAGTTACACAAGTAACAACGATAACTGGAAGAACCCTCGTATGTATGTTCGATCAAATGACATTGAAGCTTTGAAGGAGAATCGAAAACTTTCTTGCATATGTGACAAATATGATGAATACCTTCTTGAAGAACATGAGTTTTCACATGTTCTTGAATTTCTATTTCAGTTTCAAAAGATATTTGACACTTGATGCATTGATAAGTTTTTCTATGACACAACCGATGTTTTTCAAGTTCTACGTCGTTTTCGAATTTGACGTTACATTCGAAACATCGTAAATCGTCTCTTTTCAAATGATAACAGTCTTTGCACATGTAAGTATGACTATCCATAGTTCCAGTAATGATGAGTTGTTGCAACGAATTTGTTTTCTGACAAACGCAGCATACATGTAAAAAATCAGTGCTCTTTAAGTGATGCTTGGCATGGACTTGCACTTCAACTTCAGACATGAGTGTCTGGCGGCATATCACACAAGGGGCCGGCAAGCCTTGTGGGTTGTGCTGGTGGAGATGGGCCAGAAAGTGTTCCTCTAATTTCAGTGCAGTGTGGCAAGTCACACATGTGCTGTCGGTTACTACTTTACAGTGAGCTAGTTTATGTTCGGCAAGAGTACCAGCTGACGGACACACCTCATCACAAATGTTACACTTATGCTTACTCGGACTAACAACGTGAGTTTTCATGTGGTTTTCCAACTCGGTTCTGGATTTACAAGATTCATTGCAGTATGCACAAAATAAGCTGAGCGTCGTTTGACCGGACTTTTGGGACCCTGATGTTCTAATATTATGAACTTGTCTTCGGTGGACATTTAGCGATGGTTCGCAGTTAAAGCTTGTATCGCACATGTCACATCTAATTTTTTTAGCTGGGGACCCGAAGCTGCTATCACTGTCTGCTCTCGAGTTGGTCTTGATGCTAAGGTTCTGCGCACTTTCGCCTTCGCTGTGCGGCAAAGACAACAAGTTATCACTAGAATGCTTATCTTGAATGTGGCGATCCAATAGAAACTCTACTGGAAATTCTTCAGGACAATACATGCAGGAGAACTTTTTGTGGCTCTGAAAATGAATTTGCAACACCGAATCCGAAGGAAAGCACAGATTACAAAGAGGACAACGAAATGACTGGAGTTTAGGTAGATGAACCATTTTTACATGAACTCGGAATTCTATCTCCGATCTAAACATGGAATTGCAGGAGGTGCATTTGTACAAGTGGCAGGCATTGCTGTGCTTCATCGTAAAATGTAGCTGCATATCTACTTTAGACTCGAATATTTCTTTACAAATGGCGCACTGATAAAGTTGATGAGCATGAGACTCCAAAAGATGTCTTTGCAAATGATCGGGCTTGTTGAACATTTTCATGCAGCTAGGACAGCCATATTCGGTGGAAACAGATAAGTAATGTTTTGAAATGTGAACATCCAGACGTTCTTCTGTAGGAAACTGACCGTCACACTCGTAGCAATTGTATTTTAAGGACATAGGCTCCAGATGCATCTGCAGATGTGCACGGAAAGACTCAAAGTTTGGCAGAGCTGCGTTGCACTGATTACATAGAAATGTTTCTGGATTAGCAATCGGTAAACCTATACCATTATAAAAAGAAGGTCCATTGGGAATTACCATCTGTCTTGGGCTGGAATTTTTACTGCGAGGCCTTTTTTCGCGTTCATGTATTGCTTTCACATGTTCCATCAGGACACTTTCATTCGGAAAACACTTACTGCACTGTGAACAGTACACATTCCCCATAGAAGCGTCACCGAAACTGTGAACATCCAAAGTATGCTTCTGCAGCGAAGGAACACTTGTGAACTTCATTGTACAGTACTCGCATCCATATGAAGCTCCTACGGGAGAGTTGGGCTTGCGACTTGGGGTGTCTGGAGTTACCCTCTGAATGCTCATTGGGCTAGAAGACGAAGCTAGTGTAGTTGATGACTCCATGCTGTTGCACATTGGGACGTGTCTTTCGTGCATATGTTTTTGCAGTGAATCCATAGTTGGGAATCCATTTTTTGTACAGAATCCACAGGAGAACCTTGAATCTATTCCTCCGACATCGTAGTTTGACATGGAATCTTCATGAACCTGGAATATTCGAATAATTAAATATTGGTGCTGTAATATAAATACTAAATAAATGTTTTGTTAAATTAAAAGGTATAGGCACATTTCTAATTTAATTACAAATATCTATTTCAGTAACAACTACATTTTAAAAACCCTTTTTTATTAATCAAATTTATTTTTTAAAAATTAAAATAACCATTTGAAAGCTATAAGTACAAATCTTACGACCTTTTCCGTGATTAAATTTTAAATTAAGTTTTATTTATGACCAATGAAATACCCAAAGATATTTATATTGAGGCAGGCCTGCCAACTCTCAGGACTTTTAACTACTTTCTGAATGTTCTTAATTTTCAAATATACCGATCGCGTGATTTTCGATGGGACAAACCTTAAAATTTCTACTTCTGCCCAGAATTCAAAAAATGGTTATTACCGTGTTAGAGGTTAGAGTTGTTAGGTTAAATGAACGTCGCACTAAAGCCACAGTTGGCTGGTCTGATAAAGGGTCTTTTATGATCCGATTCTGATTAAACCTTACCTTTTTGTGCTGTAACAGGGCCTCCAGAGACGAGAAAGTGTCGGGGCATTCAGGGCACTTGCCCTGAGTTTCCGGGGCATGCTTTTGCTCCACATGTTCTTTGAGGGCCTCTGCCCCACCGAAACCTTCACTGCAGAAGTTACACGGCAGGGTCTTGTCCAATATCTGTGTTTCACTGTCGTGGGTAGGAACGTGCATCTGAAATCGAAGATGAGGTTTTGTTGGAATAATGCAACAATAAAACAGTATAAATCAAAGTATCACTCTGTTAATGCTCTTTTGTTAGGGGGACAGAGTATGAACAGATAAGGTGTTTCTGTTTGTGGTAAATCATACAGATAAAAACCCCAAATATCTCCATCACCCAGCAAATATCGACATCGAAGTGGAAAAGAAAGAAAATCTGTATCTTACTGTATCCCTTTAAGACCGGCCATCAGATAGCGCTGATTTGTGAGACTAAATTTTAGAATTAATTGAAAAAATGTCTTAAAAAGCATCAACTTCTTAAAAACAAAATTTTTTTTATACAAATAAACGAATTATACAAGTCAGCTGCTTCGGTATTGATATTTTTGAAAACCATGAACATTATCTTTTATCCCTTTCCGACCGGGCTCGCACGATCGTGCGGGTATTGAATAGAATGTTCAAGCTCTTCAAGAATGTCGATACCGAAGCAGCTGACTTGTACTATTCGTTATTTGTACAAAAAATCAATTTGTTTTTAAGTAGTTGCTGGCATGGATACAGTTCAACGCATTTTTTTCGTTGAAACTCCAAATTTAGTCTCATTTTAAATCAGCACCACCTGACCGCCGGTCGAGAAGGGCTATACCCGCACGATCGTGGTATTTCGTCTTAAAGGGGTATATGCCCGATTTCTAACCGATTATGTATTAAAATAAAAATATTACATATTTCATTTTTAAAGTTTGAATATTTTCTGCAGACAGTTTAAAAGTCAGCAAAGATTCATAGTTTCATTGACGATACTATCTAATAGATTGTTGATTTTTTGTAATAATAAAAGAAGAATTAAAATAGATTTATTTTAGCTATTCTTTACACATAAATTACATAAGTTGTGGTAAAAGAGTGGCCATTACTATTTATTTTCCATTACTAAATATTTAAACTAGGGTCACTAAAGATTTCAAAATTTAGAAATTTGTTCAGTTTCTCTAAAAAAAATAAGAAGAATGTTCTTTAGTTAATACTAAGCAAAAACATAGAAAAATATCACTTATTTGTGAACTACTTAAAATTAGAATAGTAATTTAACTATATTGGAGACCATGCGAAACTAACCCACATAGAATAATGGTGCCAAACAACAGGGAAATTATCGAAGTTTATTTTTTTATTGTTTACTTATACTACCAAAAGAAGCAAATTAAATAAATAAATGCTTGATAATTAAACAAAATGTCTCAAAAATGTGAATTAAAAAAAATTGGTATGAAATTGCGTGCCAAACAGCCACACAGCATCGATGGCAACGTTAAAAACATTTGAAAGATACTTTTAAAGCTTTTGTTTCGAAAATTCTATTGAGTAATAACTTTTTTTATGTTACATTCTAGCGAATTTCATATTAGCACACACATCACTTCCACTCTCAAAAATCTCAACCCAACAAATAGTTTTCTCCATAGCATGTAGATGGCGCTATCAATATCATACAACAACGTATTCATATTTTTTTTATCTTCTCTTTTAAAAACAAAAGGTTGCAAAAAACTAAAAATAGTACTCTATTTCACTGATAGTTCCAAAATCTCCATTTGATTTCCTTATGATTCATAACTAGATTTCAGAAATAAATTATTTCTGATTTTAAAACCTACTTCATTATTTCACTAAATTTGACTTAAATTGGTAGCTTGGATTAACATAAATGTTGATATCTCATATTTTTTTTTCATTTTAGGACAAATTGAATTTTGAAGTTACAGTCTGTGTATTTGTGAAATTACCCCTTCTTTAATTCTGCTCATCACCCCCAGTCCCCGTCCTTCTTCGATCGGGCTTACTAATGGTAATTCTATGGGGAAAAAATGGTTTTTGTTCATGAATATCGGTGTGAAAGTAAAATAATATTCGTTTTCGACTTAAAAATTAAGGAATCGGTTCTCCCGATTTTTCTTTTACTACATCGCTGATCCCTGCACACATTACCGTTTTTTTTTCTTATTAAAATTACCATTGAAAATTGTAGCGCTCTGTTTATACATTTTTAAAATTACTTTTGGGATAAGTTACACCTATCCAATTTTGTATTAAAGTTGAACTGCAATCCAAACTGAACGAAAAAAATCTGGCATTTTCGTTGACTGACACTGCAACAGGTAGGTCAAACCGAGACCTTTACCAAACACCTTTACCTGTGAACAGTCAGGATTTACACCGGCAATTCCGGATTTTGAATTTCAGTGTCACTCATTAGTACCAATTGCAGCATTCAACGGAGGGGGTGGGGGACCTTTAACTTTCATTTCGCATCCGAAATCCAGAAAATGGTTATTGCCGAAATATGAATCAGGGAACTTGATTGGCTGTTTGAATAACGTCGCACTGAAGCTAGAGTTTTTTTTTTTAAGTTTCGAACAAATTACCTGCAGCTCTTTTGAAGTGGTGAACCCTGCAGACATTTAAACGCAGGCACTGCGGTTGGACTATCTTTTTTATGGTTCTGCATGTGCGAGGTCAGTGCGGCGGCAGTGTTGTAGCCCCTGTTGCAGACCGTGCAAGGGATATTATTTGTCGGACATTTTTGGCTGCACGGGCCGTTTACGGGTCGGCAGCTATTTTGGCGATGCCCGGACCCGAACCTTTGACGTTTTTCGCATTCTAGGCGAGTGCCTAACCTACAGGGCTCCCCAGCCCCCCGAAATCCAGAAAATGGTTATTGCCGAAATATAAATCAGGGAACTTGATTGGTTGGTTGAATAACGTCGCACCGAAGCTAGAGTTTAAAAAAAAATTTGAACAAATTACCTGCAGCTCTTTTGAAGTGGCAAACCCAGCCGAGCACTGCAAACACTTAAAAGCAGGCACTGCGGTCGGACTCTCCTTCTTATGGTTCTGCATGTGCGAGGTCAGTGCGGCGGCAGTGTTGTAGCCCCTGTTACACACCGTGCACTGGTAGGGCTTGGCGTTGTCGTGGGTCTTCATGTGGATCTTGAGGTGGTCGGAGCGCGAGAACGCGGCCTCGCACTGGCCGCATCGGTACTTGCGGTCGCCCGTGTGTAACTTGACATGCCGGTCGCGACTGCGCTTGTGCTTGAACAGCCGGTGGCAGAAGTCGCACTTGAACGGCATGTGTTCGCTGTGGACCTGGAAAAAGAAATAGGAGGGGTTAGTTTGGTTTGGTTACACTCTGAAAACAAAAGAGTGAAATCCACTCCAGTTGGAGAAGTGCATTTTCGACACTGGAAAGGAATGAATATTAACTCAGACCACTCGTTTGGAGCGATCCTGTCGGAGGTTTAACACACAAAGGATCCACTCCAAAAGGAGAAGTGCATTTTCCAGACTGGAGGAGTGAAAATTAATCAGACTGAGTTAAAATCACTCGTTCGTTTGAAGAGTCTAGGGTTGTACTATAGTAGCACTAGAGCTACACGAGGGCTATTGGCGACGGGCGTTGTATTTTAGAATCACAGTCAAGTGACTAGCCGACACTTGAATAGGCACCCAACGCAACCGTTAAGGGCGACATCGTACGCAGCATTAGGCCTCTGAAGGATATTTAAAGTACACTCCTTTTCACGGGATATTATTCGTCGGACATTTTTGGCTGCACGGGCCGTTAGGGTCGGTAGTTATTTTGGCGATGCCCGGCCCAAAACTGGGACCTTTCGCATGCTAGGCGAGTGCCTAACCGACTGGGCTCAACAGCCCCGGGGGAGTTATAGTTTGGTATGGTAGTGCTATTTCTTTGGTGCATTGCGCGGCAATATATTATTTGACAGTAAATATTTTTAGAACATGTAAATGCAGTGAATCGCTTTTAGAAATTAGTTAAAATTTCTGTGTGTATCTAGTTCAGGGTGTTCAACCCTTAAAAGCAAGACTTTTATTCTGCATAGAAATTACGACTTGGTATCTCCAGTTAGCCAAATTACTTTTGATGCTTCTAAAAATATAATAAAAATCACAAATATTTCGACCACAGGGGCTCTTAAAAAGGGGTAGAGGCCTATAAAGGACTACACACATTAAATTAGACATCAAAGTTCTTATTAACACGAAGAACATGAATAACACATTTGGAATATCAATTTTACTTGATACATCGGGAAAATTTGTATAAGACTCATTATTTCGAGAGATAAATGTTTTAACTCAAATGGTTGAAACCAGAGGGTATAACTCCAATGAACCAATGGCGATGTAACTTTAAAATTATTTCAAATAATTTATTCTCCTCCTTATGATTACTCAAAAATATTTCTAAACACTACAATTTCTCTTTGGACATTTCAATGACTAAATAACAATTCAAGGGTAGAAATCCATTTGAAATACAAAATTATGTTTAAAAAATCGATTAATAAATTTTAAAATTCAATTAAAAAATGCGTCAGTCAAAACAAGTTTGCCTTCGCTAGGTAAAAAGGTTATGTAGTAAAAGAAGTACCTACAAGTGCATATCATCCATCAATATATTAGTTTAAATGCATTTTGTTTCAACTCTATGTGATAAATTACATGTTTAGGTATGAAAAACGATCGTTTAAAAAATTATTTGGGTTGACTCAAGCGAAAAATTAATGTTTCTCATGATACAATTTAAAAACAGCGGTGTTCCAATATTAATAGGAATGTATGTTAATTGATTTCATATTTTGTGAGAGTGATTGATTATTGACCGTTCAAAATTTTCTATTTTCAATTAAATTAAAAAAAAAACTTGACACAATGAGTTATGGCAAAAGCGTTCTTTAAAAATAAGGAACAATTTGTCTTGGCGTTAATTATAATTAAAAAAAGAACTAATGCATCAGTATGAGTAAACATAACATTTTATGGAATAAAGGATATCAACTGTTTTTTTTTAAAGGAAACAAGTCCTTAAATTATTTGCAATCAAACATGATTTGTCCTAATTAAATTAGCAAGCCTAATAAAAAAGTAAAATTTTGTCCACAAGAAATAATTTTGGTAATTTGGTGGCATGACCAAACTGCACCCGGACATATTAGTATTACACATTGTCTGTCTACAGTTCGTTGACCGCAGATTTGTTTGTAAACAAACACATTTTATCCACCAAAAACAACTTAATCAATTTTAACGGGTGATTTACATTTAGTCAATTATCTTTCCTATTATAAACGAAATAATCAGGATATACTTTTCGGTTGCTTGAGTACAGATTTGTGCGTTGTTTATACATTCCTTTTTGTAAGCAGACGACAGCAGGAATCTTTTGAAACCAAAAGACACCTGTCTGAATGTAATCAGTGTAACATGCATATTTGGAAAATATTCAAAGGTTGTAATTATGTTTCAGTTAATATTTTGTAGGGTTTTTCAATTTAAAACACTTGAAACGTAGGCTATAAACTCATCAACAGATAAAACTACATCTAAACCTATGAAAATATTATTCTAGCTAAACGTGGTCCATGTTTTCATATAAACAATCGACGTAAAACACTGGATAAATCTTCTTGATTTTTAATAAATTCGTATCCTCAAACGACGGATTGACAATCTTATTAAGTAATAAGATTGTCAATCAAGTATTAAGCGACAAGATTATTCTAGCTAAAAGTGGCGATCTTTTCATATAAACAATAGACGTTAAACACTTTATAAATCTTTTTGATTTAATAAATAATTCAATAACTTTTTCCCACTTACCGCATTTCGGGTCTTATGCGTATCCTCAAAATACGGATTGACAATCTTATTAAGTAATAAGATTGTCAATCAAGTATTAAGCAACAAGATTATTCTAGCTAAAAGTGGCGATCTCTTCATATAAACAATCGACGTAAAACACTGGATAAATCTTTTCGATTTTTAATAAATAATTCAATAATTTTATCCCACTTACCGCATTTCGGGTCTTATTCGTATCCTCAAAATACGGATTGACAATCCACTGAAAAACCTGGCCTTGGCTGGATACTTCCATAAGAAACACAGACCCAACCACGAAATCGCGGTCCCGAATTCGAACGAAATTTCGAATAATATTCCACGCATCGAAGGCGGGAAAAGAACACACTACTGATGAAGGGGACAAGTGAATTCATTTCACTTCACCCTTGTGGGAGGGGTGGGTGGCTTCAACCTGTCCCGCCAACTTTCGTGTCGTCCCACTTGCGACAGTCCCAGATGCGACGAAAAAAAATCCCTATAGCTGACTAATTAGTTAGGGACTTTGGGTAGAAAACTTAACAACCCTAAACTACGTTTTCCCTATGTTGCAATTCGATTTGGCTACATCTTGGCTTCTTTATCCCACTAATTTAGTTGGGAAGAAAAAGAGGTAAAAGGAAAATTATTTTGTACACCAACCCCTCGTTGCAATACGATAAGAAATTCCAGATGACAGACTTGGCGGGACAGGGGATGTCTAGAGGTGGTTTGGCCAAGTCTATCCCGAGGCTACATGTGCAAGTGTCATACCATATGTGCTCTATAAAGTTTTCCACTTTACCATTTAATAAAGATAATTTTATCATTCAAATAAAAAATATAAACATTTAATTTTTAAGTACATTTTATTCAAGTAGGACAAAATGCAGAACATAGATATCATTAAAATTCCTTCTGTTTTAGTAACAACTAAATGTTAATAAATTGCTTTTGTTTGAAAATTTTGTGAAATCTAAAAAATATATATATTTATGCAACAAGTGCTCTAAATTGTTACCAAATTAATTAAGATCTTCACTATTTGGATTATGCGAGGAGCACTTTTCCTGCTCTAACCAAATAATTTTCTCCTTATTTTATTTTGCTCAACTCATCAGAATTTATAAGTAAAAGTATTTCTTTTATAATTGCGTGAAAAAATCAACATTTTACACTATAATTTTATTATCACACTCGTGCGTCAAGTTATACTTTTTAGAAACAGTGATAAAATAGAATTTTCATATTCCAACTAGCGTATTGTTTTAAGAGCAGAAATTACTGCATTTATTGGGGACGTTTTCAATGAAAATATATGTTGAGTAAAAAAATATTTGCAAGTGAACAATAAAACTTTGTTAGCAGCTTAACAATAATTTTGCACGCGTCTCGTCTGATATTGAAATTATAATGTAGAAGTCGGATTTTTTTCACGCAATTATAAAAAACTACTTTTTCACCCAAATGCAGTGAAAAAAAAGTACTTTTTTTCACTCATTTTATAAGATGCAAACATTTCAAGTAAAACTTGCGTGAAAAAATTAAATTTCAATTGGATTGCCGGATATATTAATACTTATATATCCGGCACTTACTTAAACTACTCTTTTTTTAAACTTTAGTAATTTCACTCTGAGTTCACCGTAGTGAAATGATGCATTCAACTTGTTTAAAAGAGTGATAATAAAGATGTATCCAAACCTCGAGTATAATTAAAACTTTAGAAAATTATTTACCTAGCTCGTCATGTATATATAATTTTATTCTTTTTTTTTTAAGTTTCGCTTCATTTACTTGTTGAATAAACCTATTTTTCTCCCATTTGTTTATGAAACACATGTTTATTTAAACTTTTTTTAGGTTAGTTTAGTTTGAATTATCGTCGAACTAGGGATACACAAGGGCTATTTGCAATTTTGGGCGTCGCAATTTATAACCACAGTCAATTGATGAGCCGTCACCTGAGTTGACACAAAACGCAACAGTTAAAGACGATATATAGCACGCAGCTTGATCTTTTAAGCATATTTAACGTGCACTTTCTCTACACATAGTATTATTTGTTGGACAGTTTTGGCTGCACGAATCGTTTACAGGTCAGTTCAGATTTTTCAGTCCTGGTCCCCTTGTCTTTTGATCTAACAGTACCAATTAGTTTGAAAGATTACTATAATTTATAGTACGGTACACTTCCTATTAGATGCTTCCAAGTTTCCAAGAATATGCAGGATCTCTTAATACAGCATATATATAAAAGTGCTTTTTACTTAAATCATGACTGGTATGTAAGCCAGTGTTCTGAACAATATAATGTTTGAAGACTATTATAAAAGCAGTTCTCTCTGAGTACTATGTTAATTATTTTCTACTAAAGCCAGGAAACCTTTCTTTGACAAAAATCAATTCTTTTTGCTCAGATTTATTCTACTTTCTTTTAGTTAAAAATCTGGATAGCTAAAAATGTAAATATTTATCAATAGACATTTTCTGAAAACTTTGGGGAAATATAGTAAAAGTTCCTACGCAATTAAGTTTTCGTTTCAAAAGTATTTTCATTATATTTATGCATCACATTAAATATATACTACTTAATTGTAAACTTATGTACAGCTGCGGAAATAAAAAAAGTACCACTAGTGATTATTTCAGCCATTAATCACCCTATAGAATCGGACCTTTTTGAGATTGTGAACAATTAACGTCCTGAGTTAATTGCATGACACAAAATTTGCATAAGGGGCCGTATTCATATTAAAAATGTTACGAACTTTGAAATTTCCAATGGCAACGCCCAATTTTAATAACTTAGAAATGTTAAGCACTCTCGAAAACCCGTAAATCTAAGTTTTTATTACATTTGAATGAATATTAGATGAGTTATTCAATCGAATCACTTGTGGATCTTTTGGGGACCATCTCTAAATAGCAAGCATGCATGCAAGGCCGTCTTTATATATCAATTACACATGTAATCTTATACACAGTCCCCTAAAGGGTAATTAAAAAATATTTTGTGATTTACTCAGCAAATTAGGAATAAAAAAATTTAAAAATTGGGATTTCGCTTAAACTTCCTGTCTTGAATTTATTTCTGTAAAAATATTAAGGGGTTTCTATTCATATTTTTTTTAAAAAATTAATATAATAATTATTAAAAAAACATAAAAATTGTTTTAAATACCATAATATTGAATGCATTTTGTTTGAGTTATTATAATTTCTTTTCAGTAAAAAGTTCGTTTCATTATTTTAATTATTTATAGATTGGGATAGTTTTTTATGTGCAACTCATTAAACATTATGGGACCTAAACTTTGCACGTCTCTAACTCCCCTAATAATGCTTAAAAACTAACAAAATTTGGCATTTCGTATTAACATAGGTCATAGATTTGAAATATGGACTCAAAAAGGGGTGTTGCTATTGGAAATTTTAAAGTTAGTAACATTTTTAATATGAAGATAACCCTTTATGCAAATTTTGCGTCATGCAATTTACTCAGAATGCTAATTGTTTACAATTTCAAAAAGGTCCGATTCTATAGGGTGACTAACGGCAGAAATAATCACTAGTGGTACTTTTTTTATTTCCGCAGCTGTACCTAAGTACATTGCGAAACACAAGACATCCTATAAATTCTTAAAATTTTTTGCTATTGTGTTAAAGGTAAAAAAACATAATAATAGAGTTTTCAATTAATGTGCAATAAAATTGCTTTTTTTTTCGCTGTCTTTCGTTTAAAACAGTGTATTGGTGGAAATTATTATTATTATTATTTTTTAAATTATTACTTACTACTAGTAGTTCAAATAAAAAATATAGAACTTCTCTCATGTAAGATGAGTCAAATAAGATAACTTGAAAGTAATTTCGCAAAAAAATTGAATTTATTATAAAAAGTGCAAGTACACTCTTAAAACAAACGAGTGAATTTAACTCAGAGTCTGAGTTAATTTTCACTCTTTTCAGTGTTGGAAATTCACTTATCCTACTGGAGTTGGTTTCACTCTTGTTTAGTAAAAACTCTGTCAGGATCACTCCAAACAAGGGATTTTAACTCAGACTGAGTCTGAGTTAATTTTCACTCATTTCCAGTGTTGAAAATGCACTTATCCTATATGAGTGGATTTCACTCTTTTGTTTTTTGAGTGTATGTGCACGATATTTTTAAAAATCATTTATATACGTTCAAAACTTCGTTATAGAACATACGTAAGGGTAATATGAGAGGATTTAATAATTAGCTCATAGTATCTTTAAAAAATATTATACATACTAATGTATTTAAAAAACATAATTCGATATTCCATTTAATTCTCGATTTTTCTTTAAAGATTTTACACCGGAAAAATTCCTTGTTACCGAAATATATATTTTCGTATTGCAAATGATTATCGTCAGTCCCCAACAAAGCGTCGTAATATTAAAAACATTATTCTATCGGAAAAAAGTATATTACGCTTTTTAATGTGTTAAATTATCGTTTGAATGTGGACTAAATATAAAATGAAAATTCAAAGTTTCCGTTTTTTACTTTTGGAAACGACTGAGAACTTTTCCCCACTGTGCATCGTATGGTAATAAAATTTATGTTTTTAACAATATTCATTCATGAATATAGTGAAGTAATCTATTTGTTTTGCATTTTACTTCAGTACATAAAAGTGTTACAGCGTTACCAACCAAGTGACTGTCCCGTCAGGTCAGAAGCAGGATGTCTGACCACTCAATTAACATCTGTCCCCCATCCAGACGCCACACGCACTTTTTAACGAAAAAGGCACTCACATACCAAATAGGGGGCAACTGCAAATTTTTATCACTAACACCCAAGCATTGGCGCTACTGCAATGCTTCATCACGCCAAGTTTCGTCACCTTTATGAGACCCTCATGAGTCTCCCCTTTTACGGTGAGAAAAGGATAAATTTGAGGACTTTTCCCTTCGTCGCAAATGGGACTGTCGCAAGTGGCACTACTCCGCCAACTTTACCCCTTTCGACCCCCCTCTCGGTCCCACCTTATTCGTCAAGTGGATCTGCACCCACGTGGGGGGTAACCCCCTTGAAGGAGGAACTCCCCGAGGTTCGAATTCGATATGTCCGGTCCTCAAATGAAGTGGTCTATTGATTGGTACACTGTGGCATTTGGATAATGGTATTATCGCGGTAGTGATTTTGGGGCTTATGTTTTTAATCCAACAAGGAACAGTGTGTTGCTTTGATTACAATCATTTTAGAATATCGGGTCCAATAATTGAGGGATTAGTTACTGATAGGTAGGTTGATATACATATATTTTCAGGCTTGTGTGCTTGCTCAGAGAGCCGCTTATAAACCTTCGTCAAGTAAGACAGTCACAACTCACATGTACACACATACGTGACAGATGCTGTCATCTATCACGCGCCACCTCCACAATTTAGACATGTCCCTGAAGAGGGTAGTTACTGATAATAACAGGATAGCTTAGATCGGCAAGCTATCTAATTTCTTTGGTGTTGCCAGGTTTCTTCGGAACAATTAGTATTTAAAATCTCAAAATATTGTAGCAATATATTTGTAATACAAATAAAGCGAAATAAGTAACATTTTAAAATAAGTTCTTGAACTATTAATTAGACAATTTTATTGAATTTTAAAAATTGTGAGTGGTTTTCAAAGTAGTTCTAGTCTAGCGCATCGTCAACTCAACTAAAACTAAAAAGAAAACGTTCGATAAAAGGGTCTAAGTAGTTGGATACTTGTTTTTGCGGTTTCGGAACCAATTGGCGACGGGCTTCGTATTTTAGAACCACAGTCAAGTGACGAGCCGACACCTGAATAGGCACCCAACGCAACCTTTAAGGGCGACATCGTAGGCAGCGTTAGGACTTTAAAGGATATTTGACGTGCACTCCCTTACACGGGGTATTATTCGTCGGAAATTTTTGGCTGCACGGGTCGTTTAGCAGTTGTTTTGGCAATGCCCGGACCCGAACCTGGGACCTTTCGCATGCTAGGCGAGTGTCTAACCGACTAAGCTCCCCAGCCCCTGGTTTGATAGGTTATCACCTTATTTTGAATGAACTATACAATTTCAGGTGAAACAAATGAAAGCAAATACCATACGCAATAGGTAGAGTAAGCTGGGATGTTTCTGAGCTAATACAATACTCAGCAAATCCACCTAGTTATCTATATCAAAACATGTCCACCACCCTTGAAAACCAACAGAGACCTCTTTGGTATCAAATATGATTTCCGAACTTCTTGCAACCGTTGCGGTCGCCCTAAGAAAGCGAAGTATGATTGATAGCTAGGATTATGTCCACAGAAAATTAGTTCTGCTTCCTTTTCCTGAGAACGCATATTTTGAATGGGGAAGGCCTCGCGGGAAACTCCGGACCTTGTAAAACACAACCGACACGCTGTTTAAAATACCTCGTTCGTTTATTCTATATTTCTCAGTGAAATATTCCACAGCTGTATATACAAAACTACAGTTACTCGTGTGCAGTTTAAACCCAATAACTACAAACCGATTTAGATATTTACGACAAGTAGATTTATACGATAGTTTTCGCTAATTATCAAGATTTCATTGAAATAAATAGCTTAGTGTTTATACTCTGCTGTTTAAAAATGTAATTGACATTTAATAAAAAAAAACTTGGTCTCTACAATTGAAACATTTTTTTGGCTGCGTAATAAGATGACTGTTTCAAGGTTAACACAGAGGAGTTAATGCTTCTAAATATCCTCCTGCTAGTTGGTTAAATTGTATTGATATCATTTTGTATGTAAATATTACCAAACAAGAGTTTCCAACTAACGGACCAATCGCGCTTTTCCCTCTGTCTTTTTACCCAAGTTAGCTTGGCACGGAGTCCCAATTTAACTTGGGTAAAAAGTATTTGGTAACCTACTTGGGTATAAAAGTAATACATGAAAGTATTTTGAAATGCTGATTATTTCAGATAAAAATGGTCAAATTCCTTGTTGTGGTTACTGCAGCTTACCTGCCCACTTCAGTATCGGCCTTATAATGCAAACAAATTAGTGAGTAACAATACTATCATTAACATCCCTTTCACAACATCCGCAAGAATCAAAACACCCTTTAAGACCCAAACATAATCAAGGGATATCTTACCCATTACCAAATCGCCCCCGGCATCGACATATTTCACCAACAGGAAGGAAGATACTGCCGCACTTTTAATAGAGTCATTTAAGGGGTCATTAAAAGGTGTCTAGCAGCTTTTAATCTATTTGAAGGTAAACTGCAATAACCACAACAATGAACTGGGCCATTTTTGCTCTGAAATAATTAATCATTTACTATAACATTGTTACGGGTAAGAGTTATCGAGAGCTTACAAAAATGGCTCAAGTCATTAGTCTATATACTGCAGTTTACCTACCCACAGGCTGTATTAATCGGTGGCAGGGAGTTTGAAAATGGCCAGTTTGCCCACGCCCATTCGTGGCTATCGCTACGCCCCGGCTGTTATGGGCATAGCGTGGGAAGGAGAAATTGGATGCAAATTAGTTGAAATTGTAGCTATTTTTTTTAATGTGGGAGTACGCAGATAAGAAGGACCCTTGTTTTGGTATAATGAAAGTATCTGTTTTTTAGATTGACTTCTTGGGGGATAAGGACGTATAAACCCGTCACCTGCTGGTCAAGTTCTCCAGCAACACACAAATTTTTTAATGTATAAACTTTTAATTTTACTTAATTTTAAATATGGATGAGTCATTAATCATAATCTGTTACATAATTGCATTCTCAAGTAAACCGAACTTTAAATTAGAAAATAATTAGAAAATTAAACTAAACTTGAATAAACGAGCTTGTCAATTACCACACCTCCATCTATTATATAGCAATAGATTAAGGAAAAAAACATAATTTAATATTTTTCCAGCCTTTTCTCTTAAACGTTTAGAACATAAGGTTTCACTGGGCAATGAAAAAATAAAAAAATCGATTTCAAGTTCGTAATATACTTAATAGCCATTCATTTTTTCCAACCACAATTAAATTATCCCACACCTGACAACTGAAAATAATTGCAAATAATAACAATAATATATTTGCGGGGTAATTAGAAAACAGCCAGCCACGGTTGGGTTATCTCAAATACATTGGTTTGACAAACTAGCAACAATTTTTTTAAAAATAGTAGGGAAATGAATAAATGAAAAATCGTAATTAGGTACAGTTTTTTACAAAATAAAAGTTTCAAGTGTTGTTTAACAGTGTAGTACACTGTAAAAACAAGGGAGTATTATTACACTTGTTTTGGGTTAATGAAATGCTATATAAGGTGTAAATATACACGACTTGTGGTGTCAGCACCAACATAGGTGTTATCATTCACTCAAAATGGTTTTTATTTAAACTTAAGACAAAATTGGTGTTAAAGTACACCAAGAATTTAGCCTTTCGACGACATTTTGAAAACGAAACACCAAATTTGGTGTTACAGATCGAGCCAATCTAGCAATTCTTTGGTTGTAACGGGAAAATTAGAGCTGAGTTTTGATAATTTATTCGTGATGTGCATGGTTTGAGTCTTATTTTAAAAATTGCTGGATAGAAAACTTATTTCAGCGTGCACTTATTACTTTTAAATGATTGTCTGTGTGTTTGCATTCAGTTAGACCTAAACAACAGCATCAGTTTGATTTTGATGATGATAAATCGTGTGTTTGTATTTGCCGAAAATGCAAAGTAAGCGGAACAATTATATTTATAGATAACTGAATTACTACTGAATAATTTAACTAAAACTTCAATATTAGCGATTCTGGTTAAAACGAGAAAATTAGGGTTATGTTTATTCTTTTGTGCGCTAGTATATATGATTAAAAGACATTGAAATGAAAAGTATAATTACAGTATTTTCCCATATGTCATTCAGCATATGGATATCTGAATTATTTCAGTGATTAACTTTTTGATTATAAAATCATCATTGCACTTTCATAAATGATATTTTATTTACGTTTTGTTTGAAAAACCTATTTTACTATAAAATAGTTGAACAGAGTTTAATTGTGCAATTTTATAGCTATATAGATAGTTGAGTAACAAATTAAACAATATCTTGCCACCCTATTGATATCTTTAATTTACGTTAAATATTCCTAAACATCAATTTTGCTTGAGTTATGTTTTTGTATAATACTTGTACATTTTCATTTTATGTTTCGTAGCAAGGATAAAATTATCCTCGTTGAGTTCAACCCAAGTCGCAAATCAACTCAAGTTACAAAATTAGCTATTTTTAACATTCCAAATATGTCTGTTCAGGATTTGTACGAAATCAGTTTACACCAAAAAGTGTTTTTAAAAAATAACTATTTTATCCTTTTGATTCTGAAATTAGTACCAAAACACCCTGTTAGGTTGTTAGGTGTATAAGTACACCAAATCAATGGTGGCGTTTCATCACACCAAAAATGGTGGCAACAAAGTAGCCACCAAATGTGGTGTTTCTACACACCAGTCAATTATCGGTGTTTCATTACACCGATTTACTGGTGGGGTTTCCTTACACCACTTTTGGTGGCTACTTTGTTGCCACCATTTTTGGCGTGAAGATACACCAAAATTATTTACAGTGTAAGAATAACATTTAAGTTTTCTAAATTCCTCTATTACACCCAGGGCCGGATTTAAAGATTTGCCGCCTGTAGACTACTATCAATTTGCCGCCAGATACAGTTTCCTTGACTATGTTTTTCTTTCTACATATTAGAATCATCTATGTACACTCTAAATCGAAAGCGAAATAATAAGTGAATTTTTTAAACTGTTCTAATCTTTGTCTTTAAACTTCCAAATCAGGGGCAGAGAGTGCAATTGCCCTTGCCCTTACCATGTTTAGTAATGAATATTAGTAGTATATATATTACGTTTGCGATTTACACATTAATGTAAAAAAATTGCTTTCTTAAACATAATATAGTATCCTTATAATAATTTTTTTATGCCGAATGCCGCTTTAATTGTGCGTAAAATTTGCCGCCCCAAAAAATTTGCCGCTCTAGGCTACAGCCACCTTAGCCTATTTAGAAATCCGGCCCTGATTACACCTCAGATTTTACTTCATTTAATACAAAAAGTGACCAGTCTGTTACACTTTCGTCAAAACCCCGTCATGGATTGATACCCGATCAATTTGTAGCTATTAAATACCCCCTTTTGAATTGCAAATTGCCCCATTTATGACTGCCTATTTCAAATTATTATCTGATTGATTGCAAATAAGTGAAAATGATCTCCTTATCTTGTCTATAGAGCTGGTTTGGTTTAAGATTCTTTAAACACACCCAAAATACCAATATTTTAGATATAATCAAACGATTTGTAATAATTAGAATAGAACAGCTCAAGGCTTGCCAAAAATTCGAATTAAAAATATTGAATAAGGGAATAATTCATAAATAATTGTGACTCACTGAATTATAAAAATTGGTGTTAATTGAACCATTATATTGATTTAAGGTATCGTAAATTTTGTCTAAAGAAATTACTGTTTTAAATCTCAATTCGTGATATTTGCCTTCTATAAATAATGGTATAGAATGTACTAAATCGGCATCTCAATACAAAGTTGACAAGTTAATTATTTATGATTTAGATAATTCAATTAATAGAATAAAGCTTGTAAGCGAAAAGCATTTATAACACCTCGGCGACCTTGCTTGAGCTTGGAATTTCTAATGAAGATTAACGATAGATGCATGCAAAACGATGAAAGGAATTTCTTTCAATTCAGACACATTCATTTAGTTTTTTGCATAAATCAGAGATATTGATACATAGTTTCATTGATTATTTGTATCATTGCAACTTTAAACACTGTTAGAGAACGCAAACATTTGTTATAGCATAAACTTTAGTATGGAATGCAATTTAAATAGCTGTACATTTGAATCGGCATTAATGGCTAATATTTGAAGATTATGTAGTCTTAAATACAGTTTTAATTTTGAAATTTTCTGAGTTCGATAATTTAGAAAGTGTGTGTTCGACAAAAACCATCAACAGAATATCTAATCATTTTTCAATTATCAATTTTTCAACTATTTTTTTTTAACCTATTGCATCCTAAATTTTTTTTTCAGTATATGAATTTTTCAGCAATAACAAAAACACGAGATGTTTTGTACAAAATTTATTATGGATAGTTTAAACTCTTAGTAAGTCTAAAAGGTCAAAACCGAAATGATTTACCATAACTAGAGGAAAAAATCTAATTTAAGCGGGCAAAAACATGCGATTTTTACCTATTTATGTAGTACTACTTAAAATTATTTTGAAAGAAAATATTGAGAATTTAGCAAGGAGCACTAAAGTTTAAGTTTTTTTTCTGTATTAGGAGGAGCATATGGACTCAGTAAATTTTAAGTAATGAACGAATTTATAAAAACTTGATAAGACAACTGGTTACATGATAAAAAGGAATCTTATCGTTTCCCAAAACTGTGCAATTAGTTTAGAAATGAGAGACATTAAAGCACCTATTTCTCAGGTAATAATAATAAGGGGTGTTATCAATGTAATAGATATTTTCAAATACATACAATCGTAATTATGCTGATTTTCCATACAATCTTAATTATGCTGATTTTCCATACAATCTTAATTGTGCTGATTTTGCATACAATCATAAAAATGCTGATTTAGCAAAAGTTTAGATAAGTTTCACATTAAGGAACTTGTTGACTACTATAGAATTATTTGAAAGCGGTCTATTAGGTCACACAGTCTATTTGTATTAAGGCTGCTCATCACCCCCATACCCATTCCTTCTTCGGTCGGGCTTGCTAATGGTAAGTCTATGGGGGAAAAAATGGTTTTTGTTCCGAAAAAAAGCAATGAAATTATAGGAATATTTTGATGCGTTTTTTTTAAAATTCATAAAACTCCTATAAGGTTGTGCTTATAGAGGTTATTTTTTTAAAAAAGTTATTCAATTTTTTTTAATCTAATTTTTTTTCTATTAAAAAAAGGTAAATAACGTTTTTAAAAAAATAACCTCTAAAAGCACAACCTTATTAGAGTTTTATGAATTTAAAAAAAAAACAGCATCAAAATATTCCTATAATTTCATTGCTTTTTTTCGGAACAAAAACCATTTTTTCCCCACAGACTTACCATTAGCAAGCCCGACCGAAGGAGGAATGGGTATGGGGGTGATGAACAGCCTTAATGTTTAAGGATAATAGGATACTTGATTGATGAAAGTTTGTAGCAAACTGTATGTTTGGTTAGCCTTCTTCTATAACCCCCATACCATATAATTTTAGGTACCTTATTAAGAGATCATAAGTTAATAAGACATTTAATGGAACATTAGAAAGCAAGCTATATCGAAATAAAATATTTATCATGTACTTCAATTATTGTCACTGAATTCAATGATAAAAAAAAGACATGACATTTTCGGACGCTAAAAAATGAGTATAAATTTAATATATCGTACTGTGAGCGGAAAAATGTGGATTTATAGAAAGGTTGTTTAGGGTAATCAAGTAATCATCTGAAATTATACGCTTCTATTAAATTTTATCAGTGGAAAAATAACAATTCTGCTGATTATATCCTAACATTTAATTGTTTTCAAAAATTAAATCAAACAATCTCCACACAGTTAAAAACTTTGGTGCAAGATTGCACCGAAATCCAGAACTTTCTGCCTGCCACCACTATTTGGAGCGTTTATTTACCACTTTAGAGGCGTATTAAAATTATAGTTTCACCACAAACTTGGTTAATCCAAGCTCTAAATAGTGGTGGCAGGTAGAAGTTCCAAGATTTTTCTAGGAAGTTTTTAACAACATAGAGATTTTTTTTAAATTAGAGATTGTTTATTCAAGATAGAGGCCCAGTGGCTTAGTGCTACCCTTACTAAAATTCTGAGGTATTTTTAAGGTATTTATAAGGTTTCTCTTCATAGGTATTTTGGAGGTATTTTAGAGGTATTGAGTAGAGGTATTTTCAGCTACTAAATGGTGCAGAAAAAAACCTCTGATGTATTAGAAAAAAACCTCTTTTGAAGGTATCTCACAAATACATAGAGTTATTATTTAGAAACCTTCAACAGAGGTTTTTTCTTAATACATCAGAGGTTTTTTCCTGCACCATTTAGTAGCTGAAAATACCTCAACTCAATACCTCTAAAATACCTAAAATATACCTCTGATGAAAAACCTCAAAGGTTTTCCTAAAATACCTTTTAATGAGGTATTTTAAATAAACCAAAAAGGTTTTCCAAAATACCTTTCAATGAGGTATTTTAAACAAACCTAAAGGTTTTCTTAAAATACCTTGCAATAGTTGAGGAGTAAAATGTTATTGTCTTACCCATGGAAATGCCAGTGCCCCGAAGACGTTAGTCGCCTTTTAACACAAATAAATACACAGATACGACCATACAGACACGTTACATATATGAACAAGACAACAATAGATGATTTTACTTACCGGGAATCGAACCGAGGACTAACAAGCTGGGATTCAGACGCTCTAACCACTACACCAGACTGAGATGGTTTCGTATATTAGTGTTAGGCATTTAACGGTTGCACATGTTTTTAAAAAAAGTATACGACCTGTACTCACGAAAGCTTACTAAAATATACAGAAGAGGGTTATATTTTACCATTAAAATATGTAATACATTTTAAAGATATTAATTAGTTATGATTAAAACCATTTTTTTAAGTTCTTACTCGTTAGTGCTGCCATCTATAGTTTATTAATAATTACTACAATTTTGCTTTAATTATAACTAATTAATATTTTAAAAATTATACTTTTTAATTATGTAAATGACATTCTTTTGTATTTTTTGTAAGTTTTCGTAGGTACATGTCATCAGAGAGGTATTTTTTTGTCGTTATTTAAAAACAGAGCCCAACGTTTTCCCATTAGAAGTTAAATAATTGTAATTTTTTATAAAACTTTGTGCTTTCAAACTTTTCTTCTATACTTTTAAGGAACTTTGAAAAGATGTTTTTAGAAAATATATAAATAGCTTAAACAGTTATAAATATATCTTAATAAGAGTATCTGATTGTATCTTATTAAAAATGTTTAAATCTCATGCAAAATTGTTTGATAGCATCCATATTAAATTTTGAGTCATATTCTTTGGTTCCTACTAAAAATGAATAGAAAAAGACCAAGAGCCCAAGATATTTGTATTTAAAAATAATGAAAAGAAAATGGGAGATACTTTATCTTTAATACATTTGAACCACAAAATATTGCATAGTTACTTTTAAAGTCTATTGTAAATGTTACTTAATTAGCCAGTAAGAATCTTATAACTTTCACTCTATTGCATTATTAGAGTTGTAAGTATGGATATCAGGGCCATAAAATATGTAACATATTATTTGTATGCATGTGAAATAACTTTTAAAGAGAAATTAATTTGCATTCACATAATGTTTCTACCAAAATTATGTTTATAAAACTGTAGTTTCTAAAAATACATTAATTTAATTTCATAAAAAAATCTTCGCAATGACTTCGATAATAGTTTTAAAAAATAGTACGTGCTTCAATACCATGCTATCCCTACAATAGTTATTTATGCAACAAGTGTGAAAAGTAACAGTTTTTAAAACTAGTGGATTACCTCGCTCGTGAAATAATGACACGTGTTTTAAAAAGTTTACAATTCGCATTGGTTCATACAATATTTTTTATAATTGTGTGGAAAAAAAAACATTGGTCCAAAAATATTTCACGCGCATTACTATCTTTAAAAAAAAAGCAGATCGATAAATATCTGGATTTTATTAATATTATGAAATAGAACTTTTAGCTTGAAATATTGGCATCTTATGAAAATAATGAAAAAAGCTTTTTATTCACTGCTTTATTGGGTGACAAAAAGTACTTTTTTTCACTGTTTCAAAAAGTCTAACTTTTTGCAAGCGTCTGATATTAAAATTATAATGTAAAAGTCGGATTTTTTTCACGCAATTATAAATATATTTTTCAGAATACTTAAATAAAACCTCAAAATACCTGTAGTATTAAAGAGGTATTCCTCTGAATACCTTAAAATACCATAAGTATTTATTAGAAACCTCGCTAAATACCAAATGATTCCGAGGTTTACAAGTTTAAAAAAATAAAACCTCAAAATACCTGTAGTATTCATTTATATATTACCAGGAGGTATTCATCTATATACCTTAAAATACCATAAGTATTTATTAGAAACCTCGCTAAACTATATGAATACCAAATGATTCCGAGGTATATAGGTTTTAAAAAATAAAACCTCAAAATACCTGAAGTATTCAATAGGTATTAATTTAAATACCTTAAAATACCATAGGTATTTATTAGAAACCTCGCTAAACTATATGAATACCAAATGATTCCGAGGTATATACACTGTTAAAAAAAATCCCAGAATTAACGGAAAAACTACTGGCAGCAAGTTGCCGGGATTTTCCCGTTAATTTCAGAATCTTCCGTTTTGGAATATTTCCGTTATTTTCAGGAACTTCCATTTCGGAATTTTTCCGTTAATTTCAGGGTTTTCCATTTTGGAATTTCTCCGTTAATTTCAGGATCTTCCATTTCGGAATTTTTCCGTTAATTTCAGGATCTTCGATTTCGGAATTTCTCCGTTATTTTCAGGATTTTCCATTTAGCTGTTTCCTGCTAATTTCATGAATTTCTAATTGGCATTTCTCTCTTAAATTCAGAAAACTTACTTAGTATTTTCTAATTAATTCCAAGACATTTTTGCTTTTTTCTTGTCAATTTTGTTTCTATATACTATTTAAACATCAATCATTCTAAATATATCCATTTATATATGGTGTTATAAAAAGGCTAAGCTTAGAGTATTTAAACATGCATCCTGTTTGTTATATAAAACGTAAGCATATAATGTCTTAATCTATTCAAAACTAATACATTCTAATCCTTTGATAACTTTTAACCATATTTGGCATATTATCTGAATAAAAAGGACATTTTTCACATTTTTTAAATTTAAAAAAAAACCACTCTTGATATATTTAAAACAATTTTAATATGGCAGAAAAAATTTAAGAATTTTGATAATTTTTCTGTCACATTTTTTGCAATGTATATATTTAGTATTGTTCTGTGGCTAAATGGTATCGTACTTTACAGTTAGCATATCCAGGGCAAAATCATGGGTAGGGGATAATGAGTCGGGTGTCTTAGGGGTTGAACACCCCTTAACTGAGATACTTTTAAGACAGTAACCTTTGTAGTCAAAAACAATAAATTTTTAAGCGTATAATTTGTGCAATACATAGATGAATTTGCATAGTCGCTGATAGTAAAAAACAACAACAAAATTTTTTAGTTTATGGGGACGAGAGTTATTATCCCCCCCACCCAGGATACACCACTGATACAATTTAACAATATGTAAATAACAAAAGAATTACAGAATATAATCATGTTTTATTTTTCTTTCATAATTGAAAAAGACTGTTATGGTATTTCAAATCCTCAACTAGTTTAAAAATTTGTGCAGGAACTACAGGTTTAGTTTTCTTCTTTTTCTGAACTTTCGACCCTCTTTGGAGATTTATGATAAACAAGCACCTAAAAAAAAATATATATTTATGTATACAAGTCCAATTTTGAATAAATAGATCTATTGTAAAGAAGCAAGTGGTAATCAGGAGTTAATCAGACAAAATCTTCTTAAGCCCCTTTCTAAAATTAAACAATTTGTCAATTTTAGGCTTTTTTTCGAGCAAGTCTTCCATAGTATCTGCCCCGTAATAATTTAATATCAGAGTTAAAAACCCTTTTTCTCTTTTTTGTGAAGAGGGGGGATGGGGCAGATAAGGCATGAATCTTAGAGTACCTTTAATTAATTGATTTATCCATATCTTACAATACAGTTTTGAGAATTGGAACACTGAAAATATTTTTTAATAGGAAGGGGGTAGAAACAGGAACAGAAGTGTTCTTGAAAATTGCATATCAAAATTAAGTATACAATTTTATAATAGTATTTAGTAATAAAATACAATTTTATAATAGTATTTAGTAATAAAATACAATCTTCTAACGAGTGTGCCACCGGGGCGGCAATTATAAGAATCTTATAATTGCCGCCCCGGTGGCACACTCGTTAGGATTCTAGCCTTTGGAGCTGCTGGGGTCGAGTACGAATCCCGGTCAGGCATGGATTTTTGTGACTGTCAATAAATATTGTTATTTGTCTATGTGTTTGTGTCGTCTCTTTCTTTGTGTGTATCTTGTGCTTGTGTCATTTCTGGGGCTTAGTACAATAGGCTTAAAGTCGCAGTGCTTGGCGATCTTGCCCCCCACCAAGAAAGTTATAAGTCATCTTATAATTAGTATTCTAGTAAAAGCTAATAACTATTGCTGTAGTTTTAGACGGTGGGCCGAAAATGAGATAACACTTAGCAGCTATATCTAAATGAACACTAAAATAGCGTTCTGCGGACACTTGCAATTCCTAAATTTTGAATTCGTTAGAAAATTTGCATTTAATCGGAAATTGTGTTTTTCTTAGTGCAGATTTTTCAAAACAAAGAGCATTGACAATAGTGTATGTAACATCTGAATCGAATCAAAGCATGTGATCTACATATATCCGTAATCACTAATTGATTCGTTCAATTAAACAAAAGAGTATTATTTATTAAAGAGAAAGTTTACGCTTTGTATGCTTGCATAGTTTTTAAAATAAACCATGCTGTGCTGATAGCGATAGCGCAACCGTGCTTTTCAATCAAGGTTAGATTAGGTTTTGAAATAACGTCGCGCTAGAGCTGCACGAGGGCAATTGCTTTTCAATCGAATTTAAGTGTAATAATTTCAAATCATTTCATTATTTTTAATAATGTTTTAATTGTTTATTCATTCATTTGACAGCTTTTTTAAAACTTTTAAATTAAATTTACTTAGTTAAGCGTGCTGGTAAACAAACGGAATTATTAATTTCAGGAATCATCCCACGGTCAATTATATGACTATAGAGATTACAGAAACAAATAAGAAAGAGACAAGAACTGGATTCTATATAGAAAAGAAAGATAGAAAATATAATCTTTAAATAAAATCTTATTTTATTAAAAGAAATGAACATACCTGTATATTTATCTTTCTTGCTTCAGATGTGGTCAAAACAAACAAACAAAAAATATGGTGGCTGATGTGTCGAGGCTAAAAGCTGTTGGGTACGAGGTTATATGGAGAAATTACGTTAATACGGGTCTTAAGTGAAATTCTGCACGCAGAAATACGGTGCTTTTCCGTTTTCGCTTGTCAAGTGTTTAAGGAAAACGGAAACAAGCTGTTTATTTCAGACAAACCGTCTGTTTGTTGAAGAAATGCAATCTTTCCGTAAATTCCCGAAAATAATCACAGAAATATGCACGTAAAATTCAGGTTTTTTTTAACAGTGTAGGTTTTAAAAAATAAAACCTCAAAATACCTGAAGTATTCAGGAGGTATTAATTTAAATACCTTAAAATACCATAGGTATTTATTAGAAACCTATATAAACTATATGAATACCAAATGATTCCGAGGTATATAGGTTTTAAAAAATAAAACCTCAAAATACCTGTAGTATTCAGGAGGTATTTATCTGCATACCTTAAAATACCATAGGTTTTTATTAGAAACCTCGCGAAACTTGTAAAATACCTAAAACTTCAGAGGTTTCTCTAGGTATTTGAAAATAAAACACTAAAAATACCTTCGGTCAGGTATTATTCCAAGAGGTATTATTACTAAAAACCTCAAAAATACCTTTTAATACCATGAATACCTAGTTTAAACCTCCAAAAAACCTCTAAAATACCTTAAATTTTAGTAAGGGTAGTGCTTCGCATTGCCAAGCCGCAGGTCCGGGGTTCGAATCCCGGATTGGGCGAGGTTGACCCATCAATTCATCCTTGTGTGGGTCGATAAAGTGGGTACCCAGCACGCTTGGGAACTAAACACTGGGGGCTCCGCATGAGGCTGACCACCTTACCGGACATATGCCTTGCTCCCCAGAGCCCTAGGTCACGAAAGCTGAAATGGACACGGCAGGCCTTGGCCCAGTAATGGGCTGTTGCGCCGGGCAGTTTAAGTTTATTTAAATTTATCAGTGACTTTTCTGCGCACAGTGCCACATGACGTACGACATAAACTTTAAAAAATGACGAGAGGAATAGTATTTTTAGTAAACCTGACTGCTGCTATGTCTGATATGACCATCACGACGCCACGGCCGCAGCCCCATTAGTCACTTCCCCAAATCACCAATGTTTTTCCTCCAACACATGTCCGAATAGTGAGATGCACTTCCGCAGTTCCGAATTGGGCAAGGTTGGCCCATCCTTTTATCCCTTGAGTGTGTCGATAAAGTAGGTACCAAGCACGCTTGGGAACTAAACACTGGGGGTTCCGCGTGAGGCTGACCACCTTACCGGGAGCTGAAATGGACACGGCAGGCCTTGGCCCAGTAATGGGCTGTTGCGCCGGGGAGTTTTAGTATATTCAAATTTATCAGTGACTTTTCTGCGCACAGTGCCACGACATAAACTTAAAAAATGACGAAAGGAATAGTATTTTACTATTTTTACTTTTAGTAACCCAGACCCAGCTATGTTTAATATGACCATCTCGACGCCACGGTCGCAGCCCCATTAGTCACTCCCCCAGATCACCAATGTTTTCCATGTCCGAGTAGTGAGATGCACTTCCGCAGTTCCTAATGAAGACATCTCGGAGGGAGGCGTGAGTCAGGCCGCCCCCCTAGGGCGCCGTGGGAAACGGCTCTGCAGGGGACGCCTCGCGGGAGGCCACCAGCTGCGAGGCACCCCCGCCAAGGAGGCGATCATTTGGCGGGAACGGTTGGCGGGGGATAAGGTTAGTTTGGGGAAAGGTTCACTCTCAGAAACGAATACTCAAAAACGACAAATTTTTCCCAAGAACTCCCTTGGGATTTCACATCTTGAAAATCGTAATGTTATTCCTATGGAGAATATTCGCAAGTCAATTACCGCCACAATTTTATTAAAAGGTGACTTGTTTCTTGTATCATTGTAAAGAACGAAAGGGACTAAAAGGCTAAAATTAACTTGTTTTGTGAAAATCACATATTTAGTATTTTTAATAATTTTTTAAAATTAGAACTTAATGCTTACTCCATTTTTTACTAACTTCAAACAATTATTAAAAATACTAAATATATGTGATTTTCACAAAACAAATTAATTTTAGTTTTTTAGTTCCTTTCGTTCTTTACAATGATACGAGAAACTAGTCACCTTTTATTAAAATTGTGGCGGTAATTGACTTGCGAATGTTTTCCATAGGAATAACATTACGATTGTCAAGATGTGGAATTTCAAGGGAGTCCTTTTAATTTTGACGATGCCGTTTACTGGCAAATACTCCGAGTTTTCCTTTCCTCAAAGCGAGGAAATTTGATTCGTCATTTCTATGAGGATTCGAATTTCCTCTAATCTAAAGAAATATTTCGTCATTTTTGAGCATGTGAGTACAACTATGAGATTCTGTTTCTTCAAAATCAAGATACAGAATCGTCAAATCACGATCATTAAAGTGAGGATTCGCGTTTACTCAAAAGTCACGTGATAGTTTGACGAAATAATCCTCAAAATTAACGAATGAGGCTTGAGGATTAATGAATCTTCAAAAGTGAGCGTATTATTTCTGAGAGGTGTTGTTATATTCACTGGATGTAATTAGGGGTCGTTTACTAAACAAGTCTATGAAGCATAAGATAGTATTAACTATTTTTAAGGAGTTTAAATTTCACAAGAGGCTTAATTTATTTCGATTTCTTAACTTAATTATTATTATTATTTTGTATTTCGATTTTTTTTGATATTTTAATACGAGAGGTGGAAGAAGAATAAGGATAAGAAAAGAATGGTGAAAAGTTTTATCAATAAATAAGACACACATTTTTTGTTTTTGTAAAAAAAATGTGCAAACATTTTAATAATCTTCTGTTTGTTTGATTGTTTATTGGAAAATTCCGGTATGCAAGGTCTGTGATCTGTGATGTATACGTAATTTAGAATTTAGTTCATTGAAAATAATTTTTCGTTGAAAACAAATGGCGAAGAACGCTTACGTTTTCTAATGATATTATATATCCTCATAAATCACGACTAATACATCATTTGCGCAACGTCCATCGCCTTAATAATAAAGTTTTCCGAACCTAGATCTACTTTTGAACATATAAACTACAAACCATTAAAAGCCGTTAATATTGAACTAATATCCTCAAACAAAAAGTATATTTTATCTAACAGTATTTTGCATAACAGACAGTTCTCGTTTTCTCATTGAAAAATAACCGAAAAAAACCTCCCTTATCTCTTTGACATCCTTTATTCCACCCTCAAAAGATCTGCAAAAAACGCTCATGCATCGGAAACAACGTCTTATGTCGCTGTGTGAGTCCGATCTTTTGTTACTAAGTTTTTAGATATAAAAAAAAGGTGTTCTGTAAAGAAAAAAGAAGTTTGTGTGAGGTGTTACGTGGGAATGTATGCAATAGGGAAATGATGCGTCGGGCACTTCAGGTTTCTGTATCTGCTGGATGCGTTCTTTCGAAGGGTGCTCCATAGGTTAAGATGAAGAATGTAAAATGAATGTTATGTTGAAATACAGTTATATTTTCATAGGTTAAGCAGAAGAATGTAAAATGAATGTTATGTTGAAATGCAGTTATATTTACATTTACAGCTTAATCGATATTTGTGCTTTTTCTAATGAACCAGAGGTGGCATTGGAACTTTGGTAGGTAGGTTTGAATTATCGTCGCACTAGAGTTACACGAGGGCTATTGGCGACGGGCGTCGTATTTTAGAACCACAGTCAAGTGGCGAGCCAACACCTGAATAGGCACCCAACGCAACCGTTAAGGGCGACATCTTACGCAGCGTTAGCGATGGAACTTTGCATGCGAGAAAACGCAAGATGGAGAAAAATCTGACACCTTGGTTCTACACTCTTAAAACGAAAGAGTGAAATCCACTCCATAGGAGAAGTGCATTTTCGACACTGGAAAGGAGTGAAAATTAACTCCTAAATCGCTCGTAATCGCCCTAAATCGCTCCTAATCAAATTAAAATCGCTCGTTTGTTGTTAAGATTGTAGGAGGTTTAACAAAACAAAAGAGTAAAATCCACTCCTATAGGGGAAGTGCATTTTCGACACTGAAAAAGAGTTAAAATTAACTCAGACTGAGTTAAAATCGTTCGTTTGTTTTAAGAGTGTAGAACTGTTTATGCAATAGAATTTTTTAAATCTAATCATGCTAGTAAATATTGTATTAAAACATTTTCCTCGAACTTGGTCCTCTGAAATAATTTCCTTTAAACAATGCGCGATGCTACAAATACCTACGAAGCGCAAACCAAAAATCTCGTTGTTACTGAATCAATTTCATACTTTAATTCAATTACTGCTTCAACATTTGTTACTGAAAACATATTCCGCGTTCTAAATGTCGCCAATTCAGACGAAGGCGTAATAAGTAGAGTATTGCCCAAACTCATGACATATAATAATTACAGTAGCGTACCCCGTTTTGTATTCCATTGGGCACTCGGACGCACCTTGGGTGGTTTTCTTCTAGTGCTCTATAATTTTGATGGATATCCTACGCATCGATCAGTATAGATATCACACAAACACGTGAGGGGATGGTGCTTGCTTCGAGCCCACTTCTAACCAGGATGCACAACAAACAACACACTGATGTTGAAATGGGTTCTTAAATTTGAGAACAATGGGGGACAGTCACGGCCAAAGCCTGCTCTAGGAAATCTCAGACTATAGGCAGAACCTATTTTGGGCAGGGCCCGACCATGACCAGTTGGGGCCCAAGGCCCAGATACTTTCAGGGGCCCCTTACCGAATACATGGCCAACGAAAGGCTAAGGGTTTATTTGAACAATTTTTCACTCAGGGCTACTAGCAATTCAAAACTATGATTTAAAATTACATTTTATGTAAAAAAAATATTTTTTCATTCCAACTTTTGCAAAACAAAATGCATAGGTTTACAGCCAGTTTTTGGGGCCCCCTAAAATCAGGGGCCCAAGGCCCGGGCCTTGTAGGCCTAGGCAATGATCAGGGCCTGATTTTGGGAGCCCCTTTACGAAAATGTTATGTATGGTTTTTAGTAACGATGGTGCTATATGACCTATGTATCAAATTGCAACAATTTTTAATACAATTTTATTGGCTTCCTTATAAACATCGATCAAAACAATCACGTTAGGTCAATTTCCTAGACAAAATTGAGCAAAAAACAAAGTGGAGAATCAGAATTATTCTTAGTTTACTTATATTTTGGGGATTTACAGCATGTAGCATAAAAGGAACTGAAATTTAGGGGCCCCTAAAATTCGGGGGCCCTAGGCCCGGGCCTTATGGAAGAGCAGGCCCTGGTCAAGGCCATATCCACCTCAGCTTCAGTTCCAAATCGCCGTGGTAAAAAAAAACGGGTAGACAAGTTAGAGCAGTAGGAAAACAATAGCACGTGGTTCGAGAGCTGTATAGGATAACATTAGCACGTGTTTCGAGAGGTGTAGGATAACAAACAGCGTGACTTCACATGAATGTTCCCCATAATCTAATTTTCGAGATAATCGTTGGTTCATAATAGCTCCAGAAGAAAGCTTTGGTAGGAAACTGCAGCTAGTCTTGACTTTGTATAGGTTTTTAAGGAAAACGCCAAGTATTTTACATGTTTGGGCATCAAAGGCATTTCAGGCAGTGGGAAAAATATTTCATTTAATGCATGGCTTATATTATCCTTTTATTCCGATTACTATTGTCTAAGAGCAATAGGTAATAGACCAATAATAAAAATTTTCACAAACAAATTTCGAGACAAAATATTTTGATATAAATGTATTTATAATGAACTATTAAATTTTCATATATTTTGCACTTTAAATAACCAAAATTCAACTATAAAATTATTATCCTCACAAAATGTCGAGACAAAATAATTAATAAAATGTATTTATAAAGAACCATTTATGCAATTTACTTATATTTTGTACTTGAAATAGCCAACACTCAAGAATAAAATTTATTGGCATTTTTTTAATTTAATTAAACTTAGTCCCTTAAATGTTTTTCAAAGACTTTAAAAAAGGTTTGAACAAATAAAAACTAAAAGTAAAAAGCAATAGCTCTCCAAAAATAACCCAATTATGGCTTCATTCCGTGGTCTTGAATAAAGTTCGCATCTGTACCCACATGCGACCGCAGGGATTAATAAATTCTCCGCAAAAGATCATTTGAGGAGAATCACTGAACTTCAATGGGCGTTGCTGGAGAAGACATTCAATTCAATGTTTAACTGCGGGTTCAAGTCTCCAATGCGTTTGCCTGAGTTGGCAATAACTTTTGAAATGTGTTTGTTCAGAATTGATTTAGAGAATGAATGAATGAATGAAAATGATGGGGGATTCTATTTTTATATGATGAGTAAATTCAGCTTAGAAATGGGATTGTGTATTGATGTAATTTTTGAGGTTTGGAATAGTTACTCAAGGTGCACTTAGTTTTTTTTGCTCAAAAAGTAAGTTACCGAATGAAATGTTATTTATAGAGATTGCTCCTACTTTTTTTTTATAAGTTGACTTGATGACAAAGTCGTGGGAAAATACTTCGTTTGTAGAGTACTTTTAAAGTTGTATACTGCGTAAATCATCTTACAAAATAAGAACATTAAAATATATACTCTGCACAACCTTATTTGAATTTTTATATTAAAATGAATATATAAAATTCGTTTTTTAGCAAGATGACGAGTAAAAAGTGCCTAGTGCCTCTCAAATACTTGATAAGGCGCTTTTAAATAAATTTAAATGAAAATATTCTAAATCAAGAGGGACTGAAACATAATAATTAAAATACATGTCAATGTCCCCAATTACATGTATTTGACATCGTTCAAACTTTAGAAAACTTAAAAGATCAGATATAAACTTTTTTGAAGAAATTTTAATTATTAACTATTAAATATTGAATGATGGCTATTAGATTACAATAAAAAATGTTAACTAAATGAGCCCAAAAAAGAAGATAAATATTATTATAAAAAAAACCTTGACGCGTGCATTTTTTTTTTTGTTGTAACAACAAAAATCTGAAGAGAATATAAATGAATCACAAAGCCATTTGATAAACTATTCTCAGTGACGAATATCGCAACTAATAATCTTCATCGTTTTTCTAATCAAAAGACATACGTTCTTCTTTTTTAGCATGAAAGAATATTCATTTATCTCCATTCAACTGCCGGTATTAAACAACAGGAAAAACAACAAGTCAATCAAGAGCGACACCCGAAACCGAACCTCAATTGAGACCTCACTTGTAATTAAAAGTTACGAACCCCTGATAGGATGTGTCAAAACGTCGCACAAAGGGAGTAATTAGGAATCGCTTTTAAAACCCTTCCACTCCGCCGAGTCGAGACAAAATAAGACAAAAACTATATCAGGTGACAGGATGCTATAGAATAGCGCTAGTGACACATGAAGGGGCTATTTGAAAAGTGGACGAAGTCAATTTTGTATATAAAAAACAGAATTTGAAGAAAACACATAAAAAGCGATTGCATATTTTGGAGAAAACAACGAAGAAAACCGAAATGTAAATCAAGAGTATAATGGAGATATATGTCGTACCCAAAATTTCGGATAGATCGAGATGTTTGACCTGTTCTAGGAAATCTCAGACTATAGTCACAACATATTTTGGGGGCCCCTTTACAGAAAATGTTGGATATATGATTTCCATTAATGATGATGATATATGACCTATGTATCAAATTTTTGCTACAATTTTATAGGCTTCCCTTATGAACATCGATCAAAACAATCAAGTTAGGTCAATTTCTTAGTCAAAATTGACTAATAAACAAAGTGGAGTTCATATATTTTTTTGTTTCTTGGTATTTTGGGGATTTACAGCATTTAGCATAATAGAAACTGAAATCATTTAGTTATTTAAAAATCAACCTAAAATCACTTGCTCTGCCTTCTTGGATTATGCAAACAAAAAATCAAAAAATAAAATAGGAACTGGTTCACATTGAAAAAGTGTTTTTGATGAAACCAAAATTAACATTTGCAACACTTCAAGATAAATTCGTCAGCCCAAAATATTAAGGATTTTCAAGATGGATAATGTTTTTCAAGCACTTGAAAATCAATGGGGTTTTTTTTTCAAGCACTTTTTAAGGATTTCAAGGATTGTGGCAAACATGCGTATGCATCAAGATAGAGGCACACGACATCGACCAACCAAGATATGATTTATACTACTTCTGAAATAACCTTTCGTGTCAGCAATTATTATCTGACATGATACTATATAAAATACCACAAGTGACATAACTCGCTGATTATTTCGCCACCACTCTTTTACCCCAGCAGCTATTACAAGTCACCTGTGGTTGAGACACCCTATAATTACGGCGGTGTCTCATTAAGACCCCATTCGTTAGATGACCGTGTAGCAGGATAGGGCTCTTAATAATGCAGTAATTAGAAGATTGGGTCTTTTTTCTATTTTTACCAAAAAAGAACTATACGTAACTCCTCTGTGTAAGTTTGTGTGATGGGGAAAGAGTTATAATCCGTTTATTCAGAGAACTTCATGCTTTTTTTTCTAACTGTTTAATTTGTTTATGGATGGTCTTTTTATGCGGGATGGCCTTGGCCTGAAGTTTGAGGCTTATTGAAGAGGTATTAAAAATCAGGGTGCTTTTGTCTTAACATAACTCCTCTGTGTCAGTTGGGGTGATTAGAAAAGAGTATAATATTCAGAGAGCTTCGTTGTATTTTTATTAACTGTTAAAATTGTTTTGTATTTGGTGGTTATGCGATGGTCTTGGCTTGTATTGCTAAAGTTTGAGGCTAATTGAAGAAGCCTAAAAAAATCTAAAGCCTAAACATAGCTCTTGGAGTCTTGGATGTCTTATATGTTGGGGTTGTGTTTGAAAGTTTTATCGATCCTGCATGATTTTAATCAATTTTTTTAAAAAAAGGAAATAGAAAAATTTAAAAAGTAACAATAGTTAATGGTACGTAATTAATTTTTGATAATATGCTATGTGAGAATTGGGCATATACACAGAGAAGTATGTATACATCAGTATATTTTAACAAAAAATTGTTGCTCAACTGTAAAAATATTACAGGATTTATCATTATGAATTGAAAAATACCCCGAAACATCCCTTATATGAATTTTAAATACGGTCAATAAAAACCACCAACTTTAATATGTTTTGGTGTAAAAACTTTTATCAGAGAGGGGTAGAGAGAGAGAAAAGCTAAGTGGCATCAAATTAAATTATTAAGCCAAAACCAATGAAATCCAAATAAAATAATAAAAAAAACATTGCAAGAGCTTTTCAATCTTAATTGCATTATCGCATTCCATCTTTCTATAAAGCCTGACTCATTCAATTTCTACACCTTTATGCGAACATATAAGGCTACAACAAAAATATTATTTCATGTTGACAGGTCATAACTTTTAGTAGGGTGTAAAGGGATAAGAAATAATGAAGAGAATACTCTTCAGGAAGCGAATACAGGGCCGCTGAGGATAGAGAAGCAATCCTTATCTAACTTCTAATACGTGCATCGCGTGTAGATTTAATTTTCAAGCGCTGTCACTTCAAAAAACATGTCCACGTCCTTTGGTATACCAAAACAAGTCCCCCTTCGTAGATCTAATTGACTTCCATATAGGTGCAGGTGGTTGTGGAGTAAGTGGGATGGATTTTTAGTTTAGTTTGACGTCATGATTACGTGTGGAAGAGTAAAATGAAAAAGAATGCCAAAAAAGACAACCCAAAAATAAACGTTTTGTGCAAAATAACCCTTTATCGTACGAATAACAACCACTGGGTACATTGTTCTCCTGTGTCCAGCTTTCACCAAATACGGATATCATCTTTTCACCAAAGTCAATAGTTCTATCTTTGGCATATACACTCTTAAAATAAAAGAGTGAAATCCACTCCAGTAGGAGAAGTGAATTTTCGACACTGGAAAGGAGTGAATATTAACTAAGACTGAGTTAAAATCACTCGTTTGGAGTGATCATGTCGGAGGTTTAACACACAAAGGATCCTCTCCTTTCAAGGAAGTGCATTTTCAAGACTGGAGGAGTGAAAATAAGTACTCAGGCTGAGTTAAAATCGCTCGTTTGTTTTAAGAGCGTACATATCTGGTTATTCATAGAGAGATATAAACCATCATAATGAACTGTTCTATGCACAAAATACTTCTATATGTAAGCAGTGGTGAAAATGGGAAAAAAATAAGTGGGGGATGCCTTCAATTAGAATGCCACGCCCCATCCCACCCTCTATGGGTTATGTATTTGAGAGATATAAGAAGTGGGGGGATGGATAGTCATTTTCTTGAAAAGTGGGGTGACGCGTCACCCCGTGTCTACCCACACTTTCAGCACTGTATGTAAGCATATATTTTTTATGTATAACAAAGATTATGTATAACAAAGATTATGTAAAACAAAGATTATGAACAATTTGCAAAAGGTATAATAGCTGAATATCATTTGTTTACAATCATATGAACGACAAATTCGGCTTATTTAAAATTGAATCCCTATTATCCCAAGACCGACAACTTAGCATTTTCCAAAACAAATCTCCGATGACCAAAAGGTTATTAATCGACAACTTTTAAACAATACTTAACTGCTACAACCAGATCATAAATCCCCAACTTATCTTCACCTTGCGTAATCCTGCACTAAATCTGTCGCATATGGGCCTACCCATTGCACGGAATCACTTTATTAGAGGCGATAATGCAATCTTCACATTATCTCTCAACTATGACAGGCCAATTTGTCAGGGTCCACTCCCTGCCCGTTCTGCTCTGGAGAGGTATGCATTAAAAATCCAATCAGGTACTATCATCCGCTTTTAATGTGGCTCGATCCTCGATATGGTTTAAAGAGGTTTGATAAAAATGTAACTGCTATTTGGCCCATCCGTGGCAGAGTGGTTAAGGCATCCGCTTTAGGATTCAGCCTTCTCAGGAGTGCGGAGGTTCGAATCCCACCTACTTCCAGTCATCCTATAAATCGGATATCTGTACTGGGAAAGAGTAGAAAATCCAACTCGTGACGGATTGGTCCCAGTACACAGACGTGCTCGTTAAATCTGTGGAGTCCAAAGTCCCGACGGCGTCAGCGTACGATGTCGCTCGAAGTTCCGTTGGGTGCCCGCTCAGGTGTCGACCTCGTCACTTGACCAGGGTTCTAAATTACGAGGCGTTATTGGCTGTGTTAAAGCTCCTAATAGAGGCTGAAATAGGCAGCCAGAAACGATTACACTACAACTGTTATTTGATGTGAAAATAGAGTTTTTATCTGCCACTCTGAAGGACGTCCAGAAAAGCATGAGAGTATATCTGGTCACAAATAGAGAAGTGTGGGCAGACTCGGTTTTGAACCCGGCACCACTTGCATACCAGCTAATTTTTATTATCAAACCACCTGAGACAAAATAATTACTCGGTCGCGAGGGATTATTGGGTATTTTATTTGTGCTGTGCAAACAACCACAAGAAAAAAAAAAAGTTTGGGCAAAGATAGTCCTAAGAGTACTGCTTTAAGCTGTTAAACTAGACTTTACTCCTTTCAGGAATGAATGGCTTGTTAAACTGGTGGCACATGACCATTTTGTGGGGGAAAATATCTTGACCAAGAATAACAATATTGAGTCTAAGCTTAATATATATGGAATACATGCAAAATTAGATAAATTTTTCAACTACTTTGTAAATAAAGAGAAAACATAGCGATTTTCTTCCTTGTGGAAACATGAAATGTACTCTTTCGTTTATAAATTAATAAAATTTATAATATTGAATCTAAGCTTTATATATCGAATACATGCAAAATTAGATTATAAAATTTTCAACTTCGTTGTAAATAAAGAGAAAACAGCGATTTTTATCCTTGTGGAAACATGAAAGATGAAATATAACTTGAATCAGAAGTGGTCCCAATAAATTATTGCTTGATATGTACTCTTTCGTTTATAAATTAATAAAATCCACAAAAGTTTTTAATGCAAGATCGAGTTTAAGATTAAGCCAGTTTGCAATATTTTGTTTGCATCAATCAACTTAGGTTTTCCCCAATAAAATGACACCTGTCATAAATATCGGTTAAAAAACAAGAGTTACGAAATTTAATATTCAGAAACTAAAAGATTAGTATCTAGAATATAAAACATACTTTATAATTTTTTCTTAAAAATTAGATTTGTAAACTGGTAATCCGTTAATTAGAAATAAGTGGCAACATTTCTTATCTGTAAAAGGTTTTTTAATTTAGAATTTATAATCTTTTTTTTTATTCAAAACGAGGCGCATGTCCAGATAAGTGGGATGGTTAGGCTCAGATCATATAAATTAGTTTTCAAATCCTAACTTCTGAGAAAGTATTTCTTAGCTATGTAAGTATTTTTTTAGATATGAAACCAATCATAGCAATAAGTTTAAGAAAAATTGAAGGGAACATATCATCTGGGAATTCAATTATTATTTGATAAAGCTTAAAAATGTTGTCGCCATTTGTCAATAATGATAATTATATATGGCATTTTAAAACTCCAAAAATAAATAATCGAATAACCAGGTTATATTTTTCCCCCTTTCAAATTTGCTGTGGTGTTTATAGGAGTTTCCAGCTCAGTGACAAAAAGCTTAGATAACAAAGCAATAGTAAATAATCGTTTCCGCCTTCATTACCGAATAAAAACGTTAACTTTAAGATTTTAAATAACTCCATCCTTCTTAACTCATGCTTGCCTCAATTGTGATAACCATTGACGCCTTCATTACCAAATAACTGTGTTAACTTTTAGATATCAAGTAATTCCATCCTTCTTAACTCATGCTTGCCCCATTTATGATTACTATTTTCGAATTCATTAACAAATAACTATATTAACTTTTAGATATAAAATAATAATATCCTTCTTAACTCATGCTTGCCCCATTTGTGATTACCATTAACGCCTTCCTTACCGAATAAAAACATAACTTTATGATTCTAAAATTAGTTATTCGTGTAACTTAACTTATCCTGTGCATAAATTGTTCATTGACTATGTGTGTCCTATATTGTGTTTATTTGGACAAACTTAAACTTCGAAAAATAAACAAGCGTCCGATACTAGCTACTGGGGTATAATTGGGTTAAATCTTTATCAAACCAACAAAAATGTTTTATTTGCGCTCATTCCTGACTTGATTTCACAGAGGAGGTGTAGAGAGAGAGAGAGAGAGAGAGAGAGAGAGAGAGAGAGAGAGAGAGAGAGAGAGAGAGAGAGAGTCCGGTTAAAAAATGCGGAGTTTCTGATCTCTGGTAATTGAGTTCTTCAGAAGCAAACTATAGAATTACCTCCATCTGATATGAGTTATACGTCCGTATCCCATTACCCCTTTTAAGTTTTACGCGAGGATATGGAGACGATTTCGATTCAGCGGTTTGAAAAAAAGGTATAACCAAAGATGACCATATTTAAGGATGTATACGATTTCCTAGGACTAATCTTAGCTTAGGTATAATTCTTTTATCATACGACCAAGTATGACCATCGAATAGGTCATTTAGTATAGTTTATTGAGGTTCATGTCCGAAATATGTAAATAAATAATGTCGTATCATAAGAGCATCCGAAATCATGACAGTTTCAAAAATCTCGACACCCCCAGGAAATTTTTAAATACATGATATATTTACTTTGCTTATCCAACAAGTTAATTCAAGTTGAAAAATCTTCGTTTCTCGCTATTTACTCCAGTGTTATTAGTTTTCCTTAATTAAGCGAAATTGAGCAGTTGAATTGGATTATTTATTTGTTTGGATTTCCTGACAGGAAGAGATAATTGTATATTCAAGATTTCGAGCTATTTTTATCAGCTCGAACGTGTTTTTTTATACTACGTTTTGTGCTTATTTAAATGGACCTTAATAATCGTGTCAATTAAAGCTTATTAGAAGTTATTTTTTGGCGGAGAAAATTTCAGTTACAATTATCTTAAATCAATACAATGATTTATCAATTTAGACCACATTAAATTAGAGCGATTGTGCTTTATCACGTACAACGTGTTCCATGGTTGTCATACATTTTACCCACCGCGGGCCCAGGTTGTATGAAATATGTACAGTGATATGAACGTGTTTCAACATCACGCTTTTTGTAATTAATGGAAACATTTTGGAAAGATTATGTCTCTATTTTGCTAATTCAGTAGCTCTTCCTTCTTGGGAAAATCGTTTGAGCTATATCAAGGTCATTCTAATTGTTTGTGACTCAAATGCGATACAACAATAGCTGAAATCTAGAATTAGAGAATAATAATTTTTTAAAATGCTGATAATTGAAGGTTGGTTCTTCCACTGTTAGGAAGTACTGAGCTACTTTAGTCACGCAGGCAACATTACTTAAGTAAAGGTTTAAATCTTTAGAAAGGAAAACAAAAACTTGTAAAATAAGACCATCATAAACTGAAGCTGCGCATTATTAGATTAAATTAAAAATCATAGAATTTAAAAAGAAATGCTTAAGTAACTGTGTAATAAAAGTCCTGTCTCATTCCCTTTATTTTAACCATTTAGCGTTAACCCTGTTTTATTTTTATGGATTAGGATTTTATTCACCTCTATGTAAGAAAAGACTATGAGGTACAGACGGTATATTACTTTTCTTCTTTAAAAACTACATAAATACGAAAGTATATCTATCCTTTCGCTCGCTATATCGCGCATTCAGTTGTATGGCGATTTTTTTTCTTGACTCCCGGGAAATGCGATATAACGAGGGGTTACCAAAGATCATTTAGAAACTTCAAAGTTAGTTAACTTGTGGCGGTTTTAAGATTTGTCTTCATTAGAGGGTTCAGCAAACCTCTTCTAGCGATCTTAAACAGAGGAACCATCAAGAGAAATGTACAGCACACAGTGTAAATGAAACACGGGCCAGTTGCCAAAACTATTCCTTATGAGTCCGAAAAGTGAAGAGCTTTTTATAGTTAGATTGCCAACGAACAATTCAGAGAGCGAAAAGCTTATGTAGCTCGGCTCTCATAAGGCGCGTTTAAATGAGACATCGAATCCATAGAATGTCAAACCCTCCATTAGGGGAAATAGTGGCCGAGCAGGATTTCTAACCAAAATGAGAATCTGGGGCGAAATCCCTGTAATGTAACATCAATCCCTCCTTCATTGGAGGGTTTGCGAAACCCCCCAATGAACCCTGCAATTCTGTTTCTGCCTGGGCGAAAATCCCCAAGAGGGAAAAATTGCGGAGTTAGCTCTTCAGTCCATGGATTCAATGGCTCATGTGCGCGTATGTATTCTACCGGATGGCAGTGAAAGAGTCCGTTTGTAAGACCATAAAGATACAGACAAAATCGATCGTTAGCTTTAGAAAACCGACCACCTTCACATGTTTTGAAAGTATTTGAAATTTTCCTCTAAAAATAAACGAGAACAAAGTCTTGGTTTTTTTTTTTTTTGTTGAACAACCCACGTTTTCTACAAATTCAAGCACAATCTACGCAGTTAAAAATTATGGTGCAAGATTGTGCTGGAATCGAGGGACTCTCTAGTTGCCACAGTTTTTAAGTTCCTATACAATTACTCCCTAATACGGCCTTGTAACTTTGAACCACAGTCCCCCAACAATTACTCTGACTGACCCTTTCGTGACTCTTGATGGTAGCTGAGCCTGGGGAACGCCTTGTCGCCGAAGTGGTACTTTTAACTCCAATCCCTCTACAAATATACCAAAGACATTTTCTTGTATTTTGATCCAATTGAGTTTGACACCAATTGTACCTTATATTCTATCTATCTTGCAAAAGACCTTTGTAAACTACCTTGTAAATTTGAGCCACATTTGTTATGCTCCTACACAATTCCCCTCAGGGCCTTGTAACTTTGAACTCAGTTATAGGTAAGTCACTTTTTGAGTAACAGTTTACCCCAGTCAACCTTATATATTTATATTCTACCTGGCAAATGCCCAGCAATCACCTGTTAATAAGGCTTTGTAACTTTAGACCTCCCCCCCCCCCCACACACACAAAATTTTTAGGGCTCAGAATGCAAGGGAACCACGTCCATTTTTTGTCATTTTCTAATTAGCAGTTAAACTGTATGCACTAACTGTGTAGGATTACAGTCCAATACTAAAAACAAAATCCTAGCTCAGATAATATCCGCTTGGACTGGGTTCATTCGTATTCTGGGCCCCCCAATTACGTGTTTCTTTTGTGACCTACCTGTTCGTGCCTCTTGAGGTAGCTGAGCCTGGGGAATGCCTTGTCGCAGAAGTGGCACGCGTAGGGGGTGTTCTCCGTGACGCCGATGGTGAACGAGAGCTCGGCGGCGGCGTCGTCGGTGCAGCTGGTCGGCGACATGCTCGACTGGTCGTCGGGAGTGTCGGTGGATCGCCAAGAGTTGGGGGTGCCCACGCCGCCGTTCAGTCCTGCGGAAGAAAAGAGATAATAGTGGGATTAAGAAGGGCCCGACCAGCAATTTTTGTGGCATAGGGCAGAAGTAAGTTAGGGCGGCCCTAACTCTTAAAACGAACGAGCAATTTTAACTCAGTCTGATTAATTCTCACTCATCCAGTCTAGAAATTCCCCTTTTTGGAGTGGATCCTTTGTGTGTTAAACCTCCGACAGGATCACTCAAAACGAGTGATTTTAACTCAGTCTGAGCTGAGTTAATTTTCACTAATTTCCAGTGTCGAAAATGCACTTCTCCTACGGGAGTGGAAGTTAAATTTCTGTTATTTTTTTAATAAGCTATATTATATAAGCATTTTAAATTATTGGTGCAATATTTTTAGCTACAAATCTGAAACGTTCACTTCACGATTTTATGTGAAAGAAAGTCAAAAAAAAAAAAAAAAAAAAAAAACTTCAATCTACTATATCGCAACTAATTTTGATAAGAGTTTTCTTAAACTCTATATGTTAGCATAGCACATTATGTAAAACGTAATTGTAAACGTCGATATGTAAATTACATCGAAAATATTAAAAGCTAAAATTTATAGCTCTTTTTTAATCTATTAAATATTTAAAGTTAATCAGAATTTTTTTTTTGGTAAAGATTGATAAAGCGGTGAAATAATGAGGCACTGGAGTAGGACCAAAAATCAGAAGGAGTTAGAAATTTCAGGCGCATGTTTTTTTTTTTTAAGTATTGAAAATCGCAAGGCTGAAATTTTTTGCTCTTCAGAATTTCGGGTCCCTTTTCATTGTTCCGTTCATTTTTACCAAAAAGAAATGGCTTTGGGGTTTTTACTCTTTCACAACTTTCAAAATATCAACTCCTATAAAGTTTTAATTACTATATTTAAAAAAAAATCATTACCTTTAAAACTGAAGCAAACCTTTGAGGGTTTTCGGTATTTACAGTTTACACATATTTAACACAATAATATTTTTAATATTTTTTTTAAAGGCACAATTTATAACGGGAACACAAAATTTGAATTGCATCTTTCCGTACACTCTTAAAACAAAAGAGTGAAATCCACTCCACTTGGAGAAGTTCATTTTCGACACTGGAAAGGAGTGAATATTAACTCAGACTGAGTTAAAATCACTCGTTTGGAGTGATCCTGTCGGAGGTTTAACACACAAAGGATCCACTCCTTTCGGGGAAGTGCATTTTCTAGACTGGAGGAGTGAAAATTAACTGAGACTGAGTTAAAATTGCTCGTTCGTTTTAAGAGTGTAATGCTTTTATCTATAAAATCCCTTTACAAATATTTGTGCAAAACAACAAGTAAAGGACAAATTGCTTAATTAAGCATGAAGCTTTTAAAATGTGTTTTTTTATTATTAAATATCGAAAATACATAAAAATTAAGTCATTTTACCAGGCTGAAAGACCATCCAAATAGTTGCGCCCAACCGAATGCAAATGGGATTTCTTCATTGTTCAAAACGTCAAAATCGTGTTATAAAAAGATGTTTTTAGTGTCCAGTGTAAATGAAGGCATCAAAATAATTATGTAGCTAAAAGACGGCATGACACGTCATTTTGGACAATTTAACAAGGTTTTTGTTTTCTGAAAAACTATTTATAATTTTTTTTTATTATTATCAATCTTTCAGAAAAAAATAAGATAATTTTTGCGGTTCCTTTTGTGTAATAGTTCAAATATGCCTATACAAATAAGGACAAACTTACAACTTTTAGTAGCTTGAGCAACAATGACTTTGGAGGCCCTCTACTATATAGTATATTTCAAAATACAGCTCGCACAAAACCCCTCGTTATATCACGCTTCCCGGGAGACAAACGAAAAACCGCGATATAATCGAATGAGCGATATAACGAGCGATTGATATAAGTATTATACTTTTGATGCGTGTATTTATGGTTTTAACAAAGTTTTTATACTAAAGCTTAGTATGTATGTGAAAGATATAACTAAATTATATTATATAATACAACTACTCTAAAAAGGAACGAAAATTTAGAAAGAACTTGATACTATTAATTGTTATAAACATTACAAAGTATTGCACAAGTAATAATATGCACATTTCACTCATTTTCAAGTAAAATACCCATTTAAAGTTAGCTGCTTTGATTTTTCTAACCCTATATCTTGACTTGTCGCTTATCTTGATTTTTTTTATAACGAAAAGTACATAAAAACCGGTAGGAAATTGGGATATATGATACAAGGAGCGATATATCCGAATGCGCGATATAGAGAGGGGCTACTGTATCATCTATTATCTTTATTAAATACTAGTGCTCAAAGAAAAGTATAACCTCTATAACGAGCTTGAATATAATGTGTAAAATATAGTGTGATGGTCCGAATATAGTTTAACCATTACTCAATTCAAAATTTAAAGAAAAAATTCTTTTCCGATCTGCTAAGTTTTTTTTTTTTAATTTTGTGTGTGTGAGAGAAATTAAAAAATGTACATTAGGAAAATTTTGCGAGAAAAAAATTATTTTTAACACAATTTTGGGGGCTTTTCACAGTGCACAATACCCTGTTCGTCCTGATGTGTGAAATCATACTTTGTATACCAATTGCAAATTAAATTACTTAATTGTACTTATAACAATGATATCATATACTATGATGGTGTTATGTATTACTTATACAATTTTAATGTACACGATTGAGTAATCAAAGGTTAAATAAGAAAAAGTATTTGATACATAAACAAATTTTGTTTTAAACTTGCTTAGTCTTTAAAGTGTGAAATTCCGACTCTGCCTACAAATTGCAAATTAAGTTACTTCTTTGTACTTATGCAATAATTTTATATATACAATGACGTTGTAATATAAATAGTAGTTATGCTACACTGATGTACACAATTGTGTAGTCAAAGAATTAATTTTTTTAAGTAAAGTTATAATTAAAACAATTAATTAAAAAAAATCTCCAATGGTCCTATTCGAAATCCGGCACTGCCTACAACTTTCAAATAAAGTTACATTCTAGAACACTATTAAAATGATGTGTTGTTTTTCTATTACTTGTGGAACATTGATGTACACTATTATCCAATCAAATAATTATTATTAAAAATGAATTTTAAAAAAATTAGTAATATTTTCCTCGACATAGTTAAATTAATCAAAGAGTACTCACTAGCAATCACCTCCATAAGCCTCATAGTATGCAAGGGCGGCGGCAATAATCCCACTTCCCGCACCTGTGTCGGCAACACGTGCATTCGAAAGCAGACGAATTTCAACTTTGAGCAACAACTATCGTTTGCTAGTGGCGTGGCGGACCCCCAGGAGAGGCGGGAACAAGCTCGCTGATTGGTGGAGAGTCAGAGCTACCCCCGGAGCTCGGAATTTGGCGCTTTTTTTTATGGGCTCACACACGTGGCCTTTTGCATTGTTGTTTTGTGGCTCCCTTCTCGGTTGGCGAGAGGTTAATTAAGTGTCGCCAATGTACCGCGTCTATTGGCTAGGGTTTTGTTTCGGTTTTCTTCTTGGGTGGGAATAAGGAAGGCTTTTTGGTTTGTGAAGTTTTGATGGTAATTAAAAATTGTTGTTTTTCAATAAAATTATTTTGTAAGATTGTTTTTATTTGACAAAGATTATCACAAATCATATTTATAAATCGGATATCTGTACTGGGAAAGAGTAGAAAATCCAACTCGTGACGGATGGGCCCGAGTACACTGGGAAAGACGTGCTCGTTAAATCTGTGGCGTCCAAAGTCCCGACGGCGTCAGCGTACGATGCAGCTCGAAGTTCCGTTAGGTGCCCGCTCAGGTGTCGACCTCGTTACTTGACCAGGGTTCTAAATTACGAGGCGTTATCGGCTGAGTTGAAGCTCCTAATGGAGGCTACAAATAGGCAGCCGGAAACGATTACAGTACCACTACACTACAAATCACGAATAATGAATAACTTTATTTCAGTTTGTGCGAAAGTAAATTATGACTAACATTTTCTTTAATAAATTGATATAGGTCATTGTTTCATTTAAACAAAATCCACACGACCTCCTCCCCTATAAAAACCTACTATGAACTTTTAAATCGTCCGGGTATAGCAGAAAAGCTTCTCCAGACATCGTAAAATTATAGTATTGCGAATTCACGAACTTTTAAATTTGTACTACTTCATTCAAAACAGACAACTTTTTCAATTCTTTATACGTACTTGCTAAATCCAACTATAAAACCATAAATTTATTTAAAATAAATAACCAAGATTGATTTTGTATTAGCAAAAAGTAAATATTGTTTAATTTATCGTATTATCACTATGAGAACACATTGGAGCCCCAGTATAAGCGATGCAATGCCAATAATTTATCTCAGATCCAGAAAATAAAATTACACGATGCTCAATAATTTCAATGCAAAGTGAAGTTTTTAATAAATACGAAATTCACAAGGTCTCTATAAATATTGCAATACTTTTTAAAAATTAAAAGTAAATATCTCTTAACCAGAAAATAAATTAACACGATGCTGAAAAATTTCAATGCAAAAGGAAGGTTTTAATAAATACGGAATTCACAAGGATTCTATAAACATTGCATTACTTTTTAGTTACATTAAAAGTAAATATCTCTTACTAGAAAGTAAACTAACAAGATGCTCAATAATTTCAATAAAAACTTGCACAACACATGCATGTGTTCTTCCTAAATCTAGTTCAGAATCTGTCCTTTAATTCTTCCATAAATAGCTATACTAAAGCTAAAGAAATATATTTTCAATACTTTTAAATGGATGTTATAATTTTGTCAATCTTGCATATATATAATGACGTCGTCCCCTCTCGCAATCGTCAGCTGTGTTAGAACAAAACACAAATCTGTGTTCGTATATGTCATCAGCGCAATTCACGTATTGAAACAACACATAGGCGCGTTAACATGAGCCATCGAATCCATGGATTGAAGAGCAAACTCAGCACTTTTCCCCTTTAGGGATTTTCACCCAGACAGAACAGGGTTACAGTCCACTCAGCCGAATGAGACTCAGCCGAATGCCCTAAACCGCAAGATCTCGCCAAATTTCATGGCAACATATTCACCATTATGGCGATAATGTTTTCAACATAGATTTTTCTTTTCCTGTCCTGCACTTCAGGATGGCTAACAATTTGGCTCGTTTAGCGCCCTAAAATAGTAAAAGTATTCCAGAAAACAAGCCCTCATACACCGCCCCCCCAAAGAAAGTTGAAAGCTTATCACAAAGGGCTGTCACAATGATGGATGGATGGCTGAGAGACTAGTGTCTACTATTGAAAACTGTATGGGAAGTTCGCAAAGCGATTTGGTTTGGCGATTCGAAATTCGCCATGTGTGTGTGTGCACAAAATTAATTTATATTTTTGTTAAGTTTAATGGGGGGATGTCGAATTAGAGGTGCACGAGTGCTAATTTGTTATGCTTTGCTAAGTCCATCGCCTAATTATCAACTATTTGTTTTAACATTTACAGAGCATCTATAATTTAAAACATTATTTTAGTTTTACTTTTTACATGACTAATTTAGATATAGGTTTATGAAAACTTTTTTTTTTCTCGTGACAATAACGGTAAGGGTGATGTATAAATCAGGCACGGGGTCTCATGATGATATACTAAATTTTTGGAAATTAGCCGTCTCAAAAACAAAACAAATTTGGTTAGTTTTGTTTATTTTACTTAAGAAATTCACTTATCGTTGGCAAAAATTAACTAAAATTTGAAAGAATAAATATGTAATATTCTTCCCATTTAAATAGAATGAAAAGATTTCATATCAACATACAAAGAATCTTGGAATGAAATATATTAGACGTAATTTCAAACTGATCTATATAGAAAAAACACACACATTTATTTTAATTTATTGTCTAAAAGAATTAAAGAATTAATTCCTATGCTTTTTAAATGATCATTAATTTTTTCATTTTTTAAAAAATAATTGAAGCATTTCGAATTATTTTTAGAAATTCTTAATGTATTCTAATTTCGATGCGCTAATTTTTTTGACGTATCACACTTGGCCGTAGCATTTGTAGTTTGGGCTATGAAAGTTGGTGATGGACGGACGGGACGATTATAATACCTTCCAATTTTTACGTTATAAACGTGGCCAGAAAGCTAAAGATACCTTTTCAGGTTAGTTTAAATAACGTCGCACTAGAGCTACACGAAGGCTTTTGGCAATGGGCGTTATAATTTAGAAACACAGTCAAGTGACGAAACGACACCTGACTAGGTACACTCTTAAAACAAAAGAGTGAAATCCACTCCTGTAGGAGATGTGCATTTTCGACACTGGAAAGGAGTGAATATTAACTCAGACTAAGTTAAAATCACTCGTTTGGAGTGATCCTGTCAGAGGTTTAGCAAACAAAGGATCCACTCCTATAGGGGAAGTGCATTTTCGACACTGGAGGAGTGAGTCTATTGAAAGCTATCATCGTATTATGAAATGTAGCATATTGATAGTTAATTACAATCAGTGAAACAAATATAGATATTTGAAAGTGGTTGTTTGGTAATTTTAAACTTGTTTTTCTAAAAAAAATGTACGTTTGGCATCGGTTAAAAAAAACAGTAAAATTTTCTACAGCTGTTTAAAGACATCATAGTGTTGTCGAATTAGGCCAATATCAGACTATTTGACAGTCAATGGAGCATGTTTCACGTCTTGAGTGGCAACAGTTCCAAAGGAATAAAAATATGGTCTTGATTGGAGCATTGTGTTCACGTGGCATCTTACTAATGTAATGAGCGGCCACCTAGTTTTACCTAGATATATCAAACCATATCTACTTTTGAAATGTCAAGGTTAAGACAGTTGGTTGATTTGACAGGGAATGACACACATTAATTAAAGAGTACATATCATCTATTAAAAATTAATAGAAGTCTCTCCTCGGCGCATGGAGTGGGCTAAGTGGGCCAAGTCGTGCCACCTGGTAATGTGGTCAGCCTCACGTGAAACCTCCAGTGTTTAGTTCCCAAACATGTTGGTACCCATGTTACCAACCCATTTAAAGGATGAAAGGATAGGTCAATCTCGCCCAATCTGGGATTCGATCCCCGAACTTGTGGCGGGGCAATGTAAAGCACTACCACTAAGTCACTGGGCCTAATAAATAATTTAAATAACTAACAAGGGAAAAAATAGAAACTCTATGAAACTGAGACTGTCATTAAAAATACATGTGCACAAAAAATACATTTTTGAAGTCTAGTGATGAAAATAAAGATAGAATCAAGCAAAAAAAAATAAAAAAAAAATACTGTAAATATTTTGGAAGTAAATCAATTTTTGCAACATTTGAATCTAGAATTTATCGAATTCAAATTATCAGATATATTTTTGTCATTTATACAAGCTATGTCATTTCTATATGTGGTCTTAAATTGTTCATTGTCGATTTTTTTAATTTAGACCTAAAATGAACATATAATTTGACAGTGTTAATCATTTACAACAAATAAAGAATTTTGAGCACTGAAAAGGCTAAAATTATCCCCAAACCATAGTTTTATTAAGGTATAAACAACCAAAATTTATGATAATGATAAAATTATTCGCACGGAGCAAACAATTATCAGTGAAAACAGATGAGAAGTCGTAATGTTTTAAAATAATAATTAACTAATAAACTAAGTAGAAGTAAAGAAACGTAATTAAAATTATGAAGGAAATGTACAATCAATCGTGCCTAAATTATTTATTTCTCTACTTACTTTCAGTTAATACAAATGTAAGATACTAATAATAAATTAAATATTAATATTGATTCTTAATGTTAATATAGCTCTGTATATATAGAAATTATTCTTCAATTTTTTCATAAGCTAGGTAACGGCATTGAAAACAAGCATATAAATATGGTTGACATATAGTTAAAAATTTCAATTAATTTGGAGTGGTTTGGTATAATAGAAATGGTGTTTTTGTGCACAATAGGTTAGGTTTGAATTATCGTCGCACTAGAGCTACACGAGGGCTATTGGCGACGGGCGTCGTATTTTAGAACCACAGTCAAGTGGCGAGCCAACACCTGAATAGGCACCCAACGCAACCATTAAGGGCGACATCGTACGCAGCGTTAGGACTTTGAAGGATAATTAACGTGCACTCCCTTACACGGGATATTATTCGTCGGACATTTTTGGCTGCAAGGGCCGTTTATAGGTCGGCAGCTATTTTGGCGATGCCCGGACCCGAATCTGGGACCTTCCGCATGCTAAGAGAGTGCTTAACCGCCTGGGCTCCCCAGCCCCCTTTTGTGCACAATAAATTCTTAAAACATGTAATTCAGAAAGGGGCAATTATAAAAGCCGAGTATTGGTCAAATATCATTGAAATACCAGGACGTTTTTGTAAATATTTCAAAAATTTGTTTGAATTTAGATGTATGATTTGTATATATGATATACCTTATATTAAGCAGACATGTGTGGAGTGTGCTTCAATGTACACATGTATATTTTTGCGATTAAAAATGTTTTTACTCCTAGCACCTCCAGTCCCCCACCCCTTAAAAGCATCTTCTTTTGATATCATCGGCTTGTTAATTAGAATGCATTAGAAGGTCGAGTAAATTTAGTATTCTTAGTGAAATTTTTGTAGAGAGCCAGGGTGGCGCGGTCAGTTAAGGTGTATTGCCATTGCCAATGATAATACGTTCCGGTTTCTGTCCCCGCCTTAGAAATCCTATAAACTAATCGTGCTTCACAAAAAAAATCTCATTAAATTGCGCCGTGTATATTGGACTGGTGCACGTTAAATCGATCGTAGTCCTACGTATATAAAAACTTCTAAAACTATATATATTTTTAATATGTTGATGTTTAACGATTTACAAACGTAGAGATAATGGGATTCATATCGTCCTAAAGCTACACAGGGGATATGGGCGACAAACTCCATAAGTTTTAAACACGGAACAGATGAGGAATTCACCTGAACAAAGTTTGAAATCCACGCAATCTTATAGCGACGTCGTGCATGGTGTCAGAGCTTTGAAAGTCAACAGATTTAACGTGCATCAGCCACACATACACGGCGTTTATTGACGAGATGGTGTGTGTGTGTCTGAAACGGAACATTAATAAGATGTTTTAGGCGGAAACAGAACATGCGAAGGTATCTACGGTGAAATGTTGCCTTAACACAGCGCTTCGCGCTGGCGTTGCGCTTTCAAATAAATCAAATATTGACATATCAATTTAATAGTATTTAAATTATGATATCAAAATCTGTTACAGACATAATTGTTTAAATATTAAAAATAACCATCATCGAACTTTTATGCTACCCAAATTGAACACATAATATGAAAGTTTGTCTTTTACAGCAAATAACGAATTTTGAGGACTTAAAAAGCCTGAGCAAAGCAAAAGTTACACTCTTAAAACAAAAGAGTGAAATCCACTCCTGTAAGAGAAGTGCATTTTCGACACTGGAAAGGAGTGAATATTAACTCAGACTGAGTTAAAATCACTCGTTTGGAGTGATCCTGTCGGAGGTTTAACAAATAAAGTATCCACTCCTATAGGGGAGGTGCATTTTCGACACTGGAGGAGTGAAAATTAACTCAGACCGATTGGTTAAAATAGCTCGTTTGTTTTAAGAGTGTATGTTATAACAAAAAATCAATTATCAGGGTAAACAGCTGACAAGTTATAAGATATTTTAAAGTAATAACTATGTCTTTCGTCACGTGTATAAAAACTTCTAAAACTTGTATATTTAATCTGTTGATGTTTAGCGATATGCTGATAATTAACGGTACGGAAGTAAAGAAACACTACTTAAATTTGAAACAATATGTATATATATTATCGTGATAAAATTATTAACTATTTTTCTACTTGCATTCGTTTTTTTGCTTAAAATAAAATACTAATTACTAAATAAAATATTTATATTGATCCTTCAACCATTTGAACATTATTTTGTAAATTTATTTCACCGAGATAGGTGCAGACATTGAGAACAAGTTCTATCCATCGAACAAAATCCTTGTCTATTGTTTGATTATATTTGTCGCCTGAAACAGGAGTGACCCGCCAGAGTTCTTAGAACGAGGGGTCTTTTTTATGACTCCTGGTCTGCACGGAGATCGCATTGTATTCGCAATTACATCATGAGCAGGGAGCGTTCACCAATTGTCCAAATTTAACCTCATATTTGGCTTCGCATGCACCATTCGGTTGAATTCTTATCGCCAACGCTTTGGCAGGAGTAAAGCAACCACAAAATCTTATCAGCAGAGGGGGATCTCTTCGCCAAGCACAACCCCACTTTTTCACCAAATTGGCTACCTTTTGCGGTTTCGGCTGAGTCCCATTCGGCTGAGTGGGGTGCCACGCAGAACAGGAATTGCAGGGTTCATTGGGGGTGGGGGGGGGGGGTCGCAAACTCTCCATTAAAGGAGGGTGTGATGTTTCATAAAATGGATTCGGCCACAGACTATCATTTTGGTTAGAAATCCTGCACGACCTCTTTTTACCCTGATGGGGATTTTGACATTCCATGTATTCGATATGGCTCATGTAAACGCGCCTAATGTTGTAATCTTGTGATTTTCATGCAATACTTATGTTTCAATTGTGCTGTTTGAAGAAAGTTTTTTTTCCTAAATGCACTACTAATTTTTTTAGTGATACATATTTCCATATTGATTGGTAATTGTTTAAGAAAACTTCAAATCAGCTACGCAAGGGAGTTCGATCGGAAACAGCAGAAATGACAAAAATAAACAGTTGGCTGGCTTCCTGGTTTTTATTTCACTTGTGGTCATTTCCTAATGACGGAAAAACATGGTTTTTATAATTGAAAAAAAAAACCATTCGATGACAGAATTCCTTGACAACATACCGGGGTGCCCAATCGTGACAATGAGTGCCCATGTTCAGACAGCGTGAACAAAAGAAATTGGGAGAGAAATATTCGAAAAAACACCAATATCAGAAGCAAACTGAACCTCTGCGCATAAACTCAGAAAAGGATTCGGTATATTTTACCTCTGAAATGCTCAGCCGATGCGGTTTGCGTCAGTTTTTAATTAATGGGTTCAAGGCATTGTGTTGTTGGGGGGATACGATTTCTTTTTGTCACCGTATACTGGTTTGCGGTGCTTGGTTAAGGCAGCCACACAGGAAGAATTTGGACACTGATTAACTTGCTTCAGTGGCGATTCCTTGATGAAAAAAACATCTTCCTTGGAGAATAATTTTTTTGTTTACATCAGGATTGTGTAGGTCTGTTGAGCAAGCGGTGAGATGGTCATCTCCTTCCTAGTTATAAAAAGTGTTTATTTTCTGGTATGTTATAATTGAGTAATTAAACTTATTTATACGAGTGACTGATTCTGAAATAGATGTTATGGAAAACTCAGCTTCACTAATTTCATTAAAATAATCTCCTTCCCTCTGTAGTAAATGATGAAGGGATTTTAGCAGTTCTCTCATTAAGCATTTACTTTAAACATTTACTATTTTTTAGGTTAATTGAAACATTCCAACCGAATGTGTGCGAATCAAAATGAACGATAAGTCCAGCGTTAGAATTATACACTTTTGTTTTCATTTATAGCCTTTTTATTTACTTAAAACCTGTTTTCCCTATGCATTTGAAGTTATAGGGATATAACGTTTATTCCATCATTACAAAAGAAACATAACTATCAATTCCTTTATCCATATTGAAAAACCGTCACAAAACAATGGTCGTATCCTCCGCCAAATTCATATTTCATTTTCTGATAGTAGTATTTTGGACAATTCTTAAATTTTACCAATTTCATACACTATTCTGGGTGGTTAAAATTAATAATCCGTAACAATGCGTTGTTGAGTATTATGTATTTTATTTTATAATATAATAATACTATACTATTATACATTAACACTTAATTTCTAATGCTTTGCTTTCGCAAAGTGAAAGAATATTTTAATGTTTTTTTCAGAAGCAAAATAAATAAAAGTAATACATAAAACTTTAAACGAGTAGCTGCCACCAACTAAACATTTCACATCCAGTTCTAAAGCATTACGTAAAACATGCCCACTACTTGGCATTGCCATAAATCCTTTCAAGTAAAACACATACTAATGAAGCGACTCTATTTGAACCACACATCTTCACCGAATTCAAACAAACACCATCACTTCTTGTATCTCAAACTCAAGACCCTCCCTTTTTTCGTAGTAAACTTCCATATAATAAAGCACAACCATGGCCATCTATCTCCCTATGCCTAGGCCACATTTCACCTTCCGAGTGACACCCCCGTTCCTGGAAAAGGCCCCGCTAAGCCCCCTAATGAACCCCCTTTCGAATGGGATTGACCACTGCTTTTTACCTGGGGGCCACTCCTACAACTCACAGGTAAGAGATGTGAAGGAAAAGAACGAGTAGTTCTATTTTACCTTCTCTTTGGTATCGAAAAGAGTTATTTCCCCAGAAAAATACTGACACTAAAGTATGCCGATATTATATCGTTTATTGCAAATAAATAGATTTAGGAATAATGTCAATTGATAGCAGCGGTACAAATTTTTAGCTGCTAAATTAAATTAAATCTAGACTCTCCTAGTAAATTTAATGATAGTTTGAAATTGATATAGTTGCTAAATCAAGTGCGCCCTGTCGACGGGCTCTACTGTCGACTCTGTCGTTTTACTGCTTTACTATTTACTTGATTGAAATGTCTGCCAAGGGATTGTGGCGAACTAAGTTCTTACATTCAATTTTCTTCAATACACCACAATTTTTTCAAACGACTTTTTTAAAACAAATATTTGCATTTATCTACATACTTTCATTCAAACTGCAAAAAAAAAAACTTCGATTAGCACAGTGCAGTATTCATTACATAATCATTGCAATTTCCATGTCATTGGAGGTATTAATGAGACCTTAAACGACTTCCAACAATATTCCAAACGCTTTCTCTTTCAATATAACACAAACCCAGAACATTACTTCACCAAAAATCACCGTTTCGTCACAGGGTCTCACGTCTTCACAGGGTGTTGCACAAAGGGGTTTGTGGTCAAAAGGGGCATCACCTGCTGAGGGGCCATTGATGAATGTTCAGAACTTTCTCCACTGAGCCATGGCCCCCTAGACAGTGGGCCTTGTGTCCATCTGCTGCTTGGAGGGGGTTCTTTTGCTTCAAAGGGGTCGTTCTTGGGTGAGATGGAGTGATCAAACCGGCCTTCTCACCTGTGGGGGCTCGCACCCTCCTACAATCGACTTTGGATGTCCTTTTTTTGGCGCAAAATCTTATGATCTGGCGACTTTTTTTAAAGGGATATTGAAATCGAAAGATATTTAAAACGCATTACATTGGCTAAGCACATCAGAGAAAATGGTTAGCAATATTAGTCCATTTCATAATCTAATGAATGCTAGATTCTTTTTAGATCATTGATAATGGTTAGCAATATTGAAGAAAATGGTTAGCAATATTGCAGAAAATGGTTAGCAATATTGGTCCATTTCATAATCTAATGAATGCTAGATTCTTTTTAGAATCATTGGCAATTAACAGTGTTACTGTTCACATCTACAATGAAAATCAAAATTATTTTTGAAGTTAAAACCTCCGAATATTTTAGAATAGATTACATAGGCAGTTTGCGAATACATGTTGCAATTGATTTTGTTGCCAAATGCAAACAGTCTAACCGAAAACTTCGTCCGAATACTTTTGCATAGTTGCAGTTTCCATTCAGTTCACCGTAGATTAACTTTATGTCAACATTTTGATTCTACAAATTAAGTATAAGAAAAATGCAACTGTTAATTAAATGAAATTAATCGAGGTTAGAAGAATAAGTGCGTTCGCTAAAAGTGTTTAAGGTATCAAGATAAGGTATCTCCGTCAAATTTTCAGTAACTTCTGCAAAATGCTTATTCCCATCTGATGCACCATAGTTTAACTTCGTTGCAACGTTTTGATTCTGTGAACTAACTACAAGAAGAATTACAACTTTTAATTAATTGAGATTCTTCGAGAATTCAGGAATTAATGCTGTCCCGAAAACTCTTTTTGGCATCTAGAAGAGATACCTTCATCGAATCATCAATAAAAACTTTCTGATAAGTTATTTTTCAGTCTATTCAGGAACACCCTTACCTGGCAACCTTGGTTCCTGGACATGTAGAGAGCCCCCCTACTCGGACACCGTACCAAATTGGCGGTTGCAGCGACGGGGAGTGAGATATTGACCTTGGGTCAGCCAAAGTGAGAGTGAGATTCGAAAATAGATAGGTTATTTATGCCGGGTGCTTTTGAAAGGGAAGATATCTCCCTTTTGTAAATTGAGACGCCTGCTGCCGATGTCTCACTTTCTTTCTTATAAAGGATTTTCGTTTTGAAAAGGACAAGACGTGATCTTTTAATATTCCAAGGAAGGTTTTCAATGATCTTTCAATCTTTGGAAGAAGATATTTAATGGCATTCCTTCTAGTGAAATAAGGTATTTGATTTTTTTTAAGTATTGAAAGGAAGGCATTCCATATTTCCCCCTCAATATTTGGAGGAAGGTATTTCATGAACTTTCAATCTTTGAAAGAAGATAATTGATGGTATTCCAGTATGCGAAGGAAAGTATCTTTCAATCCTTGAAAAAATGTATTTTATTATATTCCTGTATGTGAAGAAAATAAATTCCTTATTTTTAAATATTTGAAGGAAAGTACTTCATAACTTGTTAATCTTTGAAAGAATGTAATTAATGGGATCCCAGTATTGAAGGAAAGTATTTGAAGATCTTTCAATCCTTGAAAAAATGTATTTTATTGTATTCCAGTATGTGAAAGAAGTTAATTCCTTATTTTTCAATATTTGAAGGAAGGTATTTCATAACTTGTCATTCTTTGAACGAATGTAATTAATGGAATCCCAGTATGCGAAAGAAATTATTTGATGATCTTTCAATGTATAAGGAGGGAATGTTTAAAGGTCTTTCGATATGTGAAGGAATGCATATCATAATTTTGAGATATTGGGATGTTGCACAGAACATTTGAAAGCTTATAGGTTATGTTTCGCAAGTCACAAGTTTAATCTGCTGCATTGTTTTGAAAAGCAGTTATGGTGAATTCGGATTTAAGAGAAAATTTATAACATAGAAGGTTGAAGATTTTAAGTTTGTTTAATTGGAACAAAATATTCATGCATTGAAATCACATTTATTGAAACAAAAAAATAGAAAAAACATGCAAAAAGCTTGGCATATTTTTTCTAAACCCTGCATTGAAAGAAAGTCCAAGTAAGGTTTTTTAGTTGCATTTTTAACGCCCAAACGTAATTTCATGCGTTGTATTGTATCTAGGTAATTTTCGCACAAAATGTGGGCTCTGATTATATTAAAGTACACATTATCAGTTCAACATATCCAATTCAAGATAGGTACCATGCCACCATTTGATTTTAAATCTTTCCATTCAATGTTTTGTTCTAGGTTTTAAATATGCACTTTTAAGTGTTCAATCCATTGAAAAATCAACTTAAATCAAGGCTCCTTAGTGAGGAAATAAAAGTACTTATAGTATGTGTTCAAGCTATTCTACTTAAAAAAAAAAAACATTTCGCATAAATTTTTCAGTGCAGCAATATTCAAAATTCTGTAATTCCGTTTCCTAATCCAGTTACAGAGCAACATTCCCGAATTCATAAACGCCGTTTAACTTGCATTACTACCTTAATCCCAAAAACATTATGATGCAAATAAAACTCCCTTCCATTATACTACTCCCTAAACACATCAAAAACGTTCAAATGCCATACAAAAGCGCTCTAGCAAATCCCAAACCTGGTTAGAAAACACTTCCTTTACATGGCCATTTACACGTTATCCCAACGGGATTAATATGTCAGGGAATCGAAGAAGGTCTATCAAACCATGGACCGAGGCTCATTTTGACCAGCTCTGAATTCAACCACAATTATATTACAATGTCAATCGCTCCAAATCCCCCTTGAATCACTTTGGGGTTGGAATTTGAACTACGTTTAGGGAACGGCTGCTTTCAGTTCATGTTTTTTAATTTAAATAAAATCGATCAACCATTACGGAAAAAGTTATGCTGTAAGCATGCATTTTTAAATGTTGTATTAAATTATGCTCAAAACATTATTTAATACTACTTTATGTTTTGTTTTCTCATATATCTAGGGCGTTTTTAACTTTTATGTAAAAAAATGGAATTTGTATTTTTTTTGTTAAATAAATCCTTTATAGTGGTATTGTAAAGATTGATATTGATTTTTTTTGTCTAAGAAGGCTTATTTCTACAATAAGGAAACAATATTTATACAAAATATACCGTTTATATTTCTCTTATTTGTTCCCATTAATTATATAACTACAAAACCCCAAGATTTTGAACCCCAAGAATGCTAGTTTGAAATTTTAAAAGCTGGAAATTTCAAAAGCATTTTTCACTTAATTTTATAAACTCCGAAGAAGCACTCTATCATTCGAAAATTCCCAGAATACTTTATCCTTCTATTACTATTTTTTTTTGAAAAAAACTTAATCTCAGCTAATTTTTAAAACAGAACAACCATTAAAAAAACAGGTAACATACACCAACCCAACCCCTCAGTCCTCTCCCGACCCCCTTACCACAACAATCCCACCAAAATCACTCCACATTCTGAGCCTTCGATTTAATCCATTTGGTGGTGGGGGCCGTCGCGAGCGCAATGGGGTGTCCGCGGACAAAAGTCGCCCCCTCGCCATCAATGAAATTGAGTTTGACGGAACGGGAGGTACGGACAGATGGACCGAGGGGGACAAAGGTCGTGGTCAAAGGGCGACCTGGTCAACGCGTCGATCGTGTGGCCGACCGGTGGTCAAGGTGGTGGAGGACACCACAAAGGGGTGGTTGGGGTCACCCCTCCCCCATTAAGAGGGGTGTATCGCGGTGTGTTGGGGTGCAGGATTTCGATTTGATCGTGGAATTGGCGGCTTGTTTGAATCTGTTTCCGAAATGTACGATTTTAGTTGAAAATGAGTTGTGGCCATAGTTTTAGATCATCGTCATGCATGCGGCGATAGCCTAGCATCGGCTACTTTCTAAACCAGCTACCTCAGTTCACAACCAAACTCCTTCGATTCCTTAAGAATTCCTCTAAAAGTCATCTAATATTAAAGCAATTATATCCAACCATATCTAGCAGAATACCCAGCAAAAGTTAGATCTTTCTCTGTGTTTTAGCTAAAATTATATCTTTCTCTGGTACTTTAACAAAAGGTTCCAAAAGCCACCACAGAAGGCTGTATATGAAGAGGTTTATTCAATTCAAATAAGGTTTTTCGACGATCCTATGCAAATTTAGCAATAAAAATATGATTTTTTCTGTGGCAATCGATAAAAAATGTTTCTTGCCAAACAGTAATAAAGAACACATTTTGGCGTGTTTATATTAATTAAAAACTCTTTATGATACATGCAGTTCTTTTTAGTAACGTAACTTTCAGAGCATAAAAACACCAAATCAAGAATTATAGTTGAAATCTTTTCGAAAAGAAGTCAGCTGTTGGCGACACTCTAGTACGCGTGTCACATTTTCCAGTTACACATAGAAAGTACGCTATACCAGATGCTTTGATATTCGATATACTTTCGGTTCGTTTCAGCCCCGTTTTACAAAAAGGAATCTGAAAGGCCCTTGGCGAAGAATATTTCACTTTTATTGGCATTGTTAACTTCTCCAGAGAAGTGTGATTGGGTCTATACGTTGCATCTGGCGGTCCAATGGCTATTTCGGTATAAATAGTATGCGTTCACTTGAGTTTGCATAACAATGAAAAATGCTGTACCAGTAGAAGGGTGACCTTTAAATTGTCCCAATAAATATGTGTAAAGTCGTCTAAATATAAAGTACATAGTACAAAAAAGTTCGGCACATGTTATAGTTACATTTAACATCCCAGTGTTGAAATATTTGCTTTATAGCGAAGTGATGCTTTCTTGATGTACCGAGTCACATAAACAACTAACTTATTCCAGTTAAACAGATAAGATGGTTGCATAAAATCACTGCCAGTGAAGCACACGTTTTTGCAGGTTACCAAACACTAACTTTTACATCATATGTAAATTCACAGCACAAGGTGGCCACAAAGTTTACCATCACCACTGTGATGGTAAATTAGCGAGGCTTTTTTTTTCAGTGTACACTCCTCTTTGTTATCGTATAAGTATCCTTAATTTTTTTTAAAAAAAATATTACTAAATGAAACACATCGCTCTCCGTTCTATCGCGAAATCAGATAAGTATCAAAGCTTACATAATGGCTCCCTATTTTTTTATTCAGCATTTTACTTTCTCACAAATCAGTTATCAAACGATATAGTTTTATAATCCGTAAAACGGACAAATTTCCTTTTATTTCAAATGAAAATTTCAAATATGTATAGTTCTGGTGAATAGTCTTCTAAACTTTAAAACTGGATTTGGATGAGTTCGAAACATTAAAAAGATATGAGGTGGAGAGATACTAGTGAAACTTATACGTTTAATTTTAAAGTAAATATTCTAATAGAAATATACTGATTTTTTTTTATGAAAATGGGGAAGCAATCACAAGAAACTTTGGCTAATTAATTTTTTTTGTAAACAATACTTAATATCAATCTTTAACAATACTTAGACAACCTCTAGAAAAAACCGCCAAAGTATAGTTACACAAAATTATTTATGTATAATTTTAAAGGGATCCAGATGATAAGGACTTTTAATGAAATTGGTTAAATAGTTAGGCATAATAAACTGGTTTCTTAAAAAAAAACACCTATATACTGGGCATACTCTTTTAAGATATTTTAGTTTACGATAAATCAGCGTAAAATTTAAAAAAAAAAATGTTCTTCATATGCTTTTAAAAAATGTTTTTCAAATGTGATAAATCTTTTTTAAAAATAGTTGGAGAGTTGGCCCCATCACTTGTTGGCAGTCTGAGAAAATTTACCCCGCATACGGGGCACATTTTCGGGCTCAACATGTTGGCATTTAACTACTTGCTTACAAAAAGTATATAAACTTTTTGGAAAAGTAGTGATGGTAATTTGTAGATAAGCATGTGAGGAAGACAATGACGTCTTGTTTACTTCAAAATAAATAAAAGTAAAATAAAATCTACAATCAAACAGAAGAAAACGTAGAAAACTAGCCCCTACAAAATATTTCATAACAGCACAATATTTTGATCAGCCTTATAACAAGTCGATCCATCAATATAATGTGACATGTCAAATTTAAATGTTGAATGGTTAATCAAAAATGATTATGAAAATGCAATTTTAACTAATTGGGCCTTAAAGGCATTGTGTACTGTGTTCAAAAAATTAATCTTTAATCTATATTCAAGAAAACAAAAAAAACTTTGTCTCATGCTATTCAAATCGTTTACTATAGATAACGAGTTAAATCGAGTAACTTATATATTTTATTTCTTTCGGAGACAACCGTTTTACAGATAATGTGTTGTAATTACTTTTCGACAACTTTATAGGAACGCTTAAAAAATGCCATTACTTGAATTATTAATGCATTTACGTGTCTGAGTAGTTCCAATACTATTTTAATTTTATTTCAGAATTTACGAAAATGTACTTCGTTTGCGATATTTTTGACTTTGTATAATTCTTCTTTTAATATCTAAGTATTTTGCTAAAAAATGTAGTTTCAAATTAAGTACTTTTGTTTTATGTTGTATCCTTATCCAACATTATAATGTTTGGTGTGCATTTTATAATTTAAAATAGTAGTTGCAGATATTAACAGCCAAAAGCCAGATCATTACTTTTATTCGATGCAATTACTGGAGATCTTGAAATGTATAGCAGAGTCGCGACTGAATCATGCTTCAATTTGCATGAAGGACTTATTAAACAATTGTTTACATTTTCAATGAACAAAAACTCTTTACACTCATTGCCAACCTACAGGGTGTTCCAAAATTGACCGGAATTGTATAGGACGCAATTCCTAAATATTTACCCGGCCCCCGCCAATGAAAAACGGCTAACTAATTGGCCGCCCTTTCGGTCGTCCATGAAATCTTGCACTTGTGCTACACAAGAATGTAGAACTTTTAGTTTGGTTTGGTTGAATTTACATCTGATAAAAATTACAGGTTCAACTAGCTTGAAAAAAAAACATTTTTTAGAGGCTGTACATTTTGATAGGTTGTTGCATTATTGTTAAAAAACTTGATGTTGACCATCAATCTATACATAACAATTATTGTATTTTGCTTATTTATGCTGGGTAGGTATGCACATATACAGGGTGGTTATAAAATAACGCTCGCTATTCGGGGTGGTCTGTAGCTTTAATGAATAATCCAAATGCAGAAGACTTTGAGACACTTACTAATCAAGAAGAGGGGAAAGAATGGAATCATAAAAAACAAACTCGTCTCTTGACCAGGGTTCTAAATTACGAGGCGTAATTGGATGTGTTGGCCGTAATTAGTCATAATTGGCTACGCCGCGTAATTTAGTACCTAAAGTCAAGAGACGAGTTTCGTTTTATTATTCCATTCTTTATCGAAAAAAAGAAACTCGTCTCTTGACCAGGGTTCTAAATTACGAGGCGTAAATAGCTGTGTTGGCCGTAACTGACGACGCCTCGTAATTTAGAACCCTGGTCAAGAGATGAGTTTGTTTTTTGTGATTATTCTTTTTTATGATTATTTTTTAAGATTCTATCTTTTTTATGATTCCATTCTTTTCCTCCCCCTCCCTTCTTGATTAGTAAGTGTCTCAAATTTTGAAGCATTTGGACTATTCATTCAAGCTACAGACCACTCCGAATAGCGAGCGTTATTTTATAACCACCCTGTATATTCCGGTGTGTGTGCATAATCAGAGACCCGCTTATAAGATTTCGTCAAGTAAGACAGCCACAGCAGGATTTTTTACTGACAGAGAAGGGAAGTACACCCAGGGCAAAGGCGGGAATTGAACCCGCACCCGTTACAGCGCGTGGACTGCTAGCTTTATGGCCTGCGATCCAAACCACTCGGCCATCGATCCCCACATGACACCCTAAATTGTCGCCGTGTTGGTAGATGGTGCGGTTGGTAGGTTCAGTCTCTACCCTACTATAGAACTATTTGGTCCCAACACATGCACATTTCGACAAACTGTGCACTTCTATCGCAAAACGTTTAGCTCCTTCCAATTTTCAAACATCCAGCTCCAATTTGAAACACACCAAATTATTTAAATCTAAATCCAAACACAAAAATTCCATTTTCGTAGTTACTAATCATTTTTAGTAGTTTTAGGAACTGTGATGTAACAGAATCTGCAAATTGTAAAATTACTAGGCAATATGTCGATTCAACCAAACCGAACTCAAAACAAATGCATCCCTTCGTCAACACATACTCGTGCTGCCCTAGTTCAAGTATGCAACCACGACCAACGCGTGATCAATTGGCTTTTTACTATTTTTCGGAGGGGCCGGCTCAATATTTCGGAATTGCATCAATTCCTATTCCGGTCAATTTTGAAACACCCTGTAAGTTGGGTTAATAGAAATATGCTATGGAAAAGATCCTTCCACGCATGTAAAGAGTTCCATAAATTATTTGTGAATTTATCCAGAAAACATGTTTGAAACATTAATTTCGTTTAAGGTCTAACAGATTTCAATATTATTTGAGAAAATTTTGGCAGATTTATCAGAATGAAAATTGTATTTTGGTTAAATTGTATTCAGATAATTTTGTATGTAAATATTACCTTACAAGAGTTTCCAACTAACGGACCAATCGCGTTTTTCCCTCTGCCTTTTTTCTCTTTGTTTTTAACCAAGTTAGACTGGCACGGAGTGTAATTAAATCTTTGTTTATTATTTTCGTACATGCAATACGGCCATACTATACCCCATTTTCCAACATAGCCCCACACTCTTAAAACGAACGAGCGATTTTAACTCAGTCTGAGTTAATTTTCACTCCTCCAGTCTTGAAAATGCACTTCTCCTAGAGGAGTGGATCCTTTGTGTGTTAAACCTCCGACAGGATCACTCCAAACGAGTGATTTTAACTCAGTCTGAGTTGATTAAATTAACTTATGACCAGTGTCGAATATGCACTTCTCCTACAGGAGTGGATTTCAATCATTTGTTTGAAGAGTGGTATATTAGACAAATCTTCCATCAGCTGCCCTACTAAAAATGGTCAGTAGAGATCAATAGAAAATTTTTATGTGGAAATGGCCTACTGGTACCAATAGCAATCTCTATTGATATCTATACAAATCTCTACTGATCTCTATAGATATCAGTGCAGACCTATTGATGTCATTTGAGATCAGTATCTTACTGATATTTTCTTTACTGGTGTCGTTAGAGCTCTATTGATATCAATACGAAATATTATCAGTAGGTTACTGATATCAATAGCTTCTACTGATAACAATAGAGACATAATTAGAAGTAAGTACACATCAATAAAGCTGTACTTATACTTATGTCAATAGATTTTTGTATTGATCTCTATGGATCATTTTTAGTAGGGCAAAGAAGAAAAAAATCGGTCTTCACAACCAAGGTACTTCTCTCCTTCTAGAAATACGGAGTGTGGAGGGGGAGGGTGCAGCTTAAATCACTTTTCTGCCCAACAATGTGTCTTTAAAAAAAAAAAAACAGTCCACCTGTCTGCAGTCGAATCGAATAGCCACCACTGCCGAACGGAAGCAGATGCCATTGTGGTGAAACCCTGGCTCGATTACTGTAATCAACTCAGCGGACGCCCTATATTTTTAACTTCTCCCATTTCTCTGAGTTGACTTTTTTTTGCTTCATATTAAGCACGTCCACCTTCTTCATATTGGTATCTGTTCGGAGGGGCTGCTACTTTTGGCGAAGGTTTGCTATTGCTAAGACTATTGTTAGCTATATATTGTCAGGAGGGGGAAAAAATTACTTGATTTTTCTCTCATTATTAAAAATATTTTTCGTTTCGACCAAAGGCGTTATATTTCCGTTATTTGTAAAATAATTGTTTGGTTTTAAAAGCGCATATGTGTATTTTTCTAAAATGAAAGTTGTGTCAATTCACGAAAACATATTTCTGATGTAGAAAAGTTTCACGTAAAATTTCCGTTAATTAGCGGGAAAATTCTCCCATTAATTGCAGGAAGAAATTTTAAAAGTGTTTAGAATAAGAGTTTGCTTCGGTCGAATATATTTTGTTGACTTTTTTTATGTTGTTTCATATGTATGTCATTTATATGTCTTCCAATATTCATAGTTAAAACTACAGGTACACCTTCACGGTAAAATTAACAATTATAGCTAAAAATAAAACTGCTGCAAAAATGCAAGTCATACTTGTCTATTAAATTAAAATATTAATTATTGACACCAAGTAATCATGACCTTATTTTTAAGGATACTCCCATACCGTGTTGCCGTATTAGTATATATGAAATGAAAAAATTTGGCGGTATTTCGCCTGGAATTTTTTTACAGTAAACCTGACAATAGCTTTGGAGTATGATGGGTGTCGGAATATGGCGCCCTATAATTTCAGACCAACTTATGAGGTCCTACTACCTTAATTTCAATAAATAGCCTTGGGTTGGGAGACAGAATTGTTTTTTAATGCCTTTATTTGATTTTCGTATTATTCGTATATAGCAAGTTAAGGGGAGAGAAAAAAAAATGCTTTATTGATATAATCTCCTCTTTATAATCAAATTAGAATAAATATATATTATAGGTATAATGCATAGTTATTATATTACAAGTTGATAAATTTCTAGTTAAAGAGATACGAAATGCGTTGTTGATCTTCTTTTAAAAGTGGAACAAATACATAGTAATTAATTTAAAGGATTTTTAAGTTAAAGGAATAGTGTAAGAATTTGCATGCATAGAAATGTATGTTACACTCTTAAAACGAACGAGCGATTTTAACTTAGTCTGATTAATTTTCACTCCTCCAGTCTGGAAAATGCACTTCTCCTTTTGGAGTGGATCCTTTGTGTGTTAAACCTCCGACAGGATCACTCCAAACGAGTGATTTTAACTTAGTCTGAGTTAATATTTATTACTTTCCAGTGTCGAAAATGCACTTTTCTAACTGGAGCGGATTTCACTCTTTTGTTTTAAGAGTGTAAGTTGCAAGAATTTAGTATTAAGAAACTATTATTTTTGCCTCTTCTATAAGTAAACTTTTACTTATAGAAGTAATGCGATTAGTGCAAATTGTATAAATATAAATTTAAAGCTACGATTGGGTTTACTTATTTGAAAAATCTATAAAAGAGTAATTAGTGAGTAAATTTCAATCAAAATCAGTTTTTTACCTACTATTTTTTGAACAGTTTGATACACGTAACTCCTACAGGCGCATTTCACAAAAACAATCTATACCTTAATTCTCAAACTCATTTAGGACCCAAACAATAAAAAACTAATTTTTTTTTTCAGACGAAGCATGTGCAACTAATGATTTCACTCCTTCTTTCTTTAAAGAAGTTCCTTACACACAAAAAAAGTATAATCAAAAGAAAGTACCAAGCTTCTTTCGCCCATCAGTTCAGGCCTTGCGTACGTGTGATAGATTAAAAGACCGACACCCAATTAAGGTCTTTAATTAGAGACTACGCCTCGTGGATACGCGGAAAGAACGAAAAAAAAAGGGTTCTGCGGCCACCTTTGTACCCCAATCAAGAAGACGCGTCGGTGGCCATGAAGCCAACGTCCTCCAATTTCACACAGGTAGGAAATTCTTTCTTTGAGTTACTCAGTTTACGATTTTAGCTTCAATATTTTGTAAGAAGAAGCCAGGTACACTGTAAAAAAAACCCTGTTGGTTTAACAGTTAAACCAACAGGGTTTTTTTACTGTTAAATTAACAGTTTTTCCCTGCTAAATCAACAGTTTCTTCCTGTTAAAATTACAGTTTTAAAGAGCAAAAAAATTACAGTTTTTAAGAGTAAAAAAATTACAGTTTTAAAGAGTAAAAAAATTACAGTTTTAAACTGTAAAAAATTACAGTTTTAAACTGTAAAATAAACAGTTATATTAACTGGCGTCAAAGTTGACAGTTTTTAACTGTAAATACAACAGTTTTTTTAAACAGTGTAGCTCTAAGTGTCGTGAGAAATAGAGTCACAAAAAGCTGAGGCCTGGGTAGCTCTATACCTTTCGTAGAAAGTGGTACCCAAGAAATTTTTATTTACATAAAAATGGAAGCCATAAAAAATGAAAGGAAGTTCTATAGTAAAAAAAAAATCAAAAAACGTTTTAAAAAACATTTTGTTTTTTTCTTTTCTTTTAACATCCCAAGCTAAGTTTATGATACAACTAAAGTGTGATTGAATATTAAAAATATACATTTTGTAAACAAATTATTCTGTTGAGCCAGGTAGCCTCTAAGTATAGTAGGGAAAGATTTTTATTTTTTTTAACATCCAAAACTATTATAATACAGATAAGTGTGATTGAGTGTTAAAAATGTATTATTTATGAAAGCATAGGATTCCTTTTAAAATTAAGTCCAAAATTAGGAAGGAAAACATAACAAATAATCGAATATTTCAAATTATTAAAATATTATTAATAAAGCAATTTGCATTTTATTCAAAGAAACTTTATTTGGGAATTTGAATTTCTCAAATAATATTTATAGTAAATATAAATACTGCTTTATGTTAAGAAATATTTTTCATGTAAATAAAGATACATTAAACCACTAATCATAACAAGTCATAAGTCATAAGTCTAGATATTGCACTCTTAAAACAAAAGAGTGAAATCCATTCCAGTAGGAGAAGTGCATTTTCGACACTGGAAAAGAGTGAATATTTTCTCAGACTGAGTTAAAATCACTCGTTTGGAGTGATCCTGTAGGAGGTTTAACACACAAAGGATCCACTCCAAAAGGAGAAGTGCATTTTCCAGGCTGGAGGAGTGAAAATCAACCAGACTGAGTTAAAATCACTCGTTCGTTTTAAGAGTGTGCAGTTTATCTGCCCACGGCAGAAATATCCTTTTTGTGTTCAGCGTGTAGGACAATTCATTAAACTAAACTGAACCTAACATTATTTCGGCAAACTTTTTCAAAATAAATTATCACAAATCAAGTATTATTAACGATTTTTAGCCTACTTTTCTTTTTTTTTTTAATTCGAAGAATTAAAAAAAATAAAAAAGTAGGTATTGACATGCGGTCGATGTCCGTCCGTCCGTCCGTCTGTCTGTCCGTCTGTCCGTCTGTCCGTACCCCCCTTCCAAAATCGGTTCTATCCATCCGATCTTAAAAATTCTTTTTTTGTTAGAAAGCTATGACCTCAGAGACCCAACTTTCATACTTTTTGTCCGTCAGTCTGTACGATAGGACGGACATAAATCTACTATTTGTCGATGAATTTCCCATTGAATTAGCATTGAAATTCAATTTCGAGTCATTTAAATCGCTGAATTTAACTACAAATGTTACGGAGAAGTGATATACGTCAAAAAATTCAGCGTATCCAAATGAGAATACATTGAAAATTTCAGAAAAGAATTCGAATTCTAAGTACTTCAATTATTTAAAAAACTTCAAAATTTAATGCTCATTTAAAAAGCATAGGAAGCCATTTTAATTAGAATTAAATCACCATTGCCATCGCAACAATTGCTCTAGAAACTTTCATTCTTTTAGACAATAAATAAAATTAATCAATTATCAATTTAAAATGACGTCAAAAATATTTCTCTAGATTCTTTTTATGTTGAAATAAATGTTTTCATTCTATTTAAAAGCGTGGAATATTACATATTTATTCTTTGAAATATAATTTTTTGCAAACGATTTAAGTATTAATTATTTAATTTACGAAATAAAAGAAATGAAACTAGCCGAATTTAACGGGTAAATGTTTGAATTAATGCTGTGTTTGGCGCCTGTTTACCTGTTAAACACAACTGTGGTGTGGAAGCGGGTTAAGTGACAGATTCTGTTACAAACTAACTTGTTAATTTACATTTCCTATTTTAAGTGTATTTTGGAGTAGTTTTATGGTTTTTGCTCAAATAATAATTAAATATTTATTTATAACTGCAATTAAATCATGCAGACGATAAGTAAAGTTTATTTCATTTGCGATAGAAAATTAATGAAAATAATTGTCTTTACGAAAATGAAATTATAGCTGGATGCTGTGTTTAGTGAAATTTATTCTAATGTATATAAATTTAACGTAGAAACGGTTGTTGATGTCACTTACTGTAATGGACCTAGTTTTTTCAAGATAAGAATTTCAGTAAGTATTTAAGTAACAGGAAAGTAGGCTATTTTAGTTCTTTTAGAACTTCTTGTTTGATTTGTTAAAGACCTTTTATAAACAAAATACGAATTTCGTAAACACCTTTCATACATCCCCTCCCCCAAGCAATACAGAAACATCCCTTCAGCTCTCACAGAATTTTTTTCATAAAAAAAAATCACCAACCTGAACATTTTACCTTCCTTTATCCAACAACCACCTGAAATAAACAGGCCCTTTGTTGAAGTCAGACATTGACAGCTAAACTGTCCTCCACAGGTCCTTTCAGAAGACAGCCATACCTGACTCCATGCCTCCAGGGGAGATTAGGCAATACTATTTGCCCAGTCAGTCGGCTGATGGGTCAATATTCTGTGTGAAAACCCGAATTGATTTCACTCGAAAAAAATATTTTTTCGTTTCGCTGTTGCTAGCAAGTGAATAAAGCGTTTCCGTTATTGTTGTGGGATGGGGGTGGTTTTTTGGCCTGTTTCTTGGGGCTAATCTATCGTCAAACATTGTTTGAAAAGCTATTTAAATATTATCGTGAACTATAGAAATTATTAACGCCTCTCGCTTTGAGACAGTTTAAATTCCGTATTTCCGGTTGTAAAAGTTCAAGAAAACTTTTTCTAAAGTGTATAAATTATAATAATAATTATAATTGCATGGCAATAATTATTGCATATGCACATGTGGCCTAATTATTGCATATGCACATGTGGCCCAAGTATTGCATACGTACATATTTTTTATCTATGCATCTATAGCAATAATTATTGCATATGCATAGGTGAAAATCTTGGTTGGATAAATGGCCAATTTGTTTAATTAGTTAGAGTGTTTGACTCCTAGGCATATACGGTTTGCATATGAGTCGGGTAGCTGGTCGTAAGCCAATTCAGCCTATCATCCTTCTGGAGTCGATAATTGAATATCAGGATTGCTTGGGACTTTACTGTTAGCTAGGGGTCTCCATCGAATGGTCATCAGCGGTCTATCTTCGGAATGGACAATCACTGGTAATTGGCCATTCAGTACAAGGCTGGTACTGAGGCTGAAGTTTTCACAATAGACAAGGCTGATAGGCCAAAGTATAACGGGAACATAGGGTTCACTGGTACAGTGATTGGCACCCTCACGGTGATTGCCCCCCTCATTCATTATTGAAAGTAATAAGACGATAAAGCAAAAAATAGGTGTGACAAAGGTTTTTAAAATTCCTGCTATTAACGTTTGTCATGTTGGCAACACTGTAACCAACAATCGGAAAAGCAATATGGCCGTTAAAGAAATATGTCTCCATGTCAACGGGGGTCCAATCACTGTCTTATGAGGGCCAATAACTGTACTTTTACCCTAAGTTTATTTTTTAATCAGTTTTCACATTATTTCAGCAAAGCAACTTCATTTAATTTGTCTCATTAACAACTCCAAATAATTTATCTTATTATTATGTACTGCTTTGCTCTGATATCAAAATATGCAAAGGTATTCTCCTTATGGCATGACGCTTTGCTGCACTTTCTAGTTTAGCTACAACGATTTAATACGATTTACTTTCATATCGAAATGCGTGATCGGAAAAAAATCCTAACTTTCATTTCCTTCTATTCTTCTTGCGCTTCCGTTACTTTTATTCTTACACTTTCTTAAATTGCTCTCTTCCCTAATGCAGAGAATTTTTTCAGTGGGGAAGAAAGTTTATTTTTCAGAAAAAAATACTGACTATTATTCTTAAGGTATACTATATTATGGAATCGTGCATTAACCTCAGGAAAAGAAGCCGGATTAGTCGGAAGAAGTCGGAAGATTTGCCGACTTTGAAACAAAGAAAGGAAGAGTTTTTAGTATTTAAAAAAATCCTGTTTTGAAAGAAAAATTTGATCAAACTATTCCGTTTCCTGCTTAGCAATATACAATAAGGAAATCGGCTACTATTAATATTGTAGTTTTCTAAGCAGTTAACTGTTATTGGTAGGGGCCAACTGTTCGAAAAGCCAAGGTGGTAAGCGGTGGCCTCCAGACCTAAAAATCCTCGAAGGCTTTTGACTACGGTTTTCCGTACTGTAACGGACAAAAGGATTGTGTAGAAAGCACAAAATATTACCTTAGATATTAAGTATAGAGGAGTTGAAGATGAAACCAAATACTTTACAAAATGACAAGAAATGTATCAGTTCCACATTATCCAAAAGGTTATAACTTTTTTTTTAAGAGGACTCCCTTTGGAATTCCACACCTTGAACATCGTAATGTTGGGAAACATTCGAAAGTCAATTACCGCCACAAATTTATTAAAAGGTTACTAGTTTCTTGTATCATACATTATTGTAAAGAACGAACGGAACTAAAAGGATAAAACTAATTTGTTTTGTGAAAATCACATATTTAGTATTTTTAATAATTTTTTGAAGTTTGTAAAAAATGTAGTAAGCATTAAGTTCTAATTTAAAAAAATTATTAAAAATACTAAATATGTGATTTTCAAAAAACAAATTAGTTTTATCCTTTTAGTTCCTTTCGTTCTTTACAATGATACAAGAAACTAGTAACCTTTTGATAAATTTGTGGCGGTAATTGACTTGCGAATATTCTCCATAGGAATAACATTCCGATTTTCAAGATGTGAAATTCCCAAGGGAGTCCTCTTAATTCTTCTGGTAGAATTAAAATTTGTATTTGGCCAAACATGTATATTTCCCAAAAGTCAACATTAGAAATTTGCAGGCTAATTTAACTATCAGAAATGAAAGAAACATAAACATTGGGTCATTGGGACATCAGCTGATGTAAAGTTAGTAGGAAGAAAGCTCCTGTTAGAAGTCTCCTAGTAGATGTGTATGACATTCTGGCTCTCATCTATCACTTTTAACTTATTAATAATTATAAAGCTCTCCAGACTGAAGTTCACATCTTTCACATACACCCTGGGGGAGTTTCATTTCAATATTGCATCTATCGTTTTCTCCAATGATCTCTTTAAAAAGGTAATGAACAAAAGTATACCCAAGGGGATGGGCGGAAACTCAACAACAACACCTTGCGCAAAACCACATAAGAGACTTGTGATTGTGGTATTAGGTGGCAGACAATCGCGGTTTGCAATTTATTTTTGTGCATTTCTCATATTCATTACGAGTTCTTAAACGGTTTTTTCAGTAATAGAGGGGCGTGTGGTTTGGAGTGTGGAACCGTATCTGTTTTTGACACCCTGAGGTTTATTTGCTTTATTTACATTGTTTCCATGACACGATTGGCTTAGATAAGAATTCCATTAAACACTTTCATCGATAATTGTTAGGATTTCTTTTAGAAAGTACATATAGGGAGATTGCAGAGTTATAGATCAGAGCCATAAGAAAAAAGTTAGTAATTTTTACTCCCGCTTAAATAGATATCTTTTAAGAAATTAAATTGTCATAAAAGGCCCTCACCAGATAAGACGGTGAAAAATGGCCCCATTCCAATCGGGCTAATTTTTTTTTCTGAAAATACCTCATAGTATGGACAACTTCTCAGCCAAGTTTCAGCTCAAAAATATGACGCATTTTTGAGTAAAAAATTAAAGTTTTTTTCTTTTTAAATTGATTGTTCTCTGAATATATTTGATAAATCCAAAAAACTACTCATGAGTTTTTAGATATAATTGAGTAGTATTTTCAGAAAAATCCGCTCATAAATCTGATGATGTTAAAAATGCAATTTTATTTAAAAAAAAAAAAAAAAAAAAAAAAATTCATGCCAAAATCGTTTGGTACAACTAAGGATTTTGTCTCTACATATTCCTGTTTTTTCAATCTATAATATATATTTTTTTCAGATTTTTAAAATTATTGGACGATAGTTTTAAAAAAATAAAATATTCTTAAAACCTACTTTTCGCACTACTTACTCGGCAGATGGCACTCCTAACAGAGGCGGGGAAATTCAATCTGGGAGAATTTCTTTCCGACTAAAGGATTTTAGCATAGATTTAGAAAGTAGCAGATCTGCCTCTAGGGGGAAAGGTGAAGCAATTTGTTAACCAGTATCCCGTAATTCAGTTCGCGAACTCTACAACATAGCATGCCATACGCCACCAGATGGCACCATGAGATAATTCGACTAATAAAAAATATATATTCAATATTAACTAATTAAAACTTTTTACAAGTTTCGCTAGCATATTTTTATAGCTGCATGCGTATTGATAATTTCTGTAAGGCATAAGGTATATATTCATAAAATAAGCAAGTTAAAAATGCAGTTTTTATTGTATGTAACTCTTCGGAAAAACCATTTTTGTGAACCAGTATCCTGTGATGCATTGCGAAAACGACGAAATGTGGATTCATCACACATCATTGCGTTGTACGGGATTGCGCAATCGATGGGCATGCTATTTCTAAATCTATGGATTTTAGAGCAAAAAATCAGGCTTTAAGAATTATTTTTTTTTAGCTATCATCCAATATTTTAAAAAGTCTGAAGAAAAATGTACATTATAGATTGATAATAGAGGAACACGTAAAGACAAAAACCTAAGTTGTACCAAGCGATTTTTGCATGAATTTTTTTTTTTTTTGAAAAATAAAATCGCATTTTTACTAATGATCGCTCGATTAGATTTAGGAGCGGATTTTTCTGAAAATACTACTCAATGATATCTAAAAACTCATGCGCAGTTGTTTGGATTTATCAAATATATTCAGGAAATAATTAATTTAAAAAGAAAAAAAAACTTTAATTTTTTACTCAAAAATGCGTCATATTTTTGAGCTGAAACTTGGCTGAGAAGTTGTTCATACTATGAGGTATTTTCAGAAAAAAAATTAGCCCGATTGGAATGGGGGCATTTTTAACCGTCTTATCTGGCGAGGGCCTTTATTAATCATTAAATTAAACGATCATTATTATTTCTTAACTGGATTTTTGGTGATACAGGGGCGTGTGATTTGGATTGTGGAACAATATCTGTTTTTGACACCCTGAGGTTTATTTACTTTATTTACATCATTTTCGTGACAGGATTGGCTTAGATATGAAACTAAATTAACCATTTTAATCGGTAATTGTTAAGATTTTTTTAGAAAGTATAGGGAAATAATTAAGGAGAATAATAGATCAGTGCAATAAGGAAATGTAAAAGCATTTTTATCTTCCGCTTGGATGTAGATCGTTTTAAAAATTAAATTATTCATTAAATCCTAATTATTATAACATTATGGAATTGTGGTATTTGGTAATATACAATGATATTTGCTTTTCTGTAAATTATAATTATCATATTCAGTCTCGGCTCTTTCATTTTTTAAAAAATAAATTTAGTAAAAGAGGGGAGTGTGATTTTTGCTGTGTGTGACAGTTTATGACAACCTCATATTTGTATTTACTTTATTTGAAAGCCACGATTGGCTTAGATAAGAAATTCCACTTACTATTTAAATCGATAATGGTTAAGATTTTTTTTGAAGAAAATATTGGACAGAGAACAGTTAGGAGAATGAAAGATTAATCAAATAAGGAAAAGTAAAAGTATTTTTAACTTTCACTTAGATATATATATTTTTCCAAAAATTATTTATTCATTAAATCCTGGGTGGTAGTCTGGGCTGTATGCATAGATTTCCGACAACCTGATGGTTAGCTTATTTTATTTGAACGTCACTTCCGTAATAAACTCCACTAACCATTTTGGCCAATAATAGTTAAGATTATTTTAGAAAGTATTGGAATATTGCAATTATGTAGAATTATGGATCGGTCATCTAACGAAAAGTAAAATACTTTTTTCTTTCTACAATACACCTGGAAAGACAAATTCATTTTATATTTCTAAATATGAATTATGAATGAAATAACCTTTTCGCCTACAAAGTAGAAATAAACAAAAACATCAGAAAACTTAACTCACAAATTTGACTCGACCAAAATATTATGTTTATCAACTCCAAAATATTTCCAATTCAACAACATCGCTCTTTAATAATAAACAGCACCACATTCCAAGACACATTTATAACCAAAAATACGGTTGATTCACTAAACACACGCCTCTAACAATAGAAACATCCTGGCATTTTATAGACGCCTCACGCATAGGCATTTCATCTAGGCAAAACTTGAAACCTTTTAGGCAAAAATGACGCTTTTAACGTCTTCAAGTTTTGAGACAGCTCTCAACCGGGATGTATTATTTCAAGCATTGTGCGTGTCTTGACTTAGCGACATTCTTTTTCGTAAGTCAGAAGGTCAACATGGTGGTGGTTGAATGTGGTTTTTGGTAAAGAAAGGAAAGAAATAACAGTTGATTCGATTTGAACTGTTCGATATGCCTACCAATAATATGCAATTGTCAGTTGTTGAATTAGTAGAAGTTTTTAGTGAATTGATTATACATTGGAGAAAAACTCACTTTCTAATTTTTTTAAAGCTTGAAAGTAACAAATACAGTGATATTAGTTAAGGTAGATAATATTACAATGTCATATAGTAAGTAAATTGTAGTTAATAAATGAAAATTTCTTTCAATAATATTTTTGTTATAACTTAATTTTTATTTTATTTTAGTAGAGCAATTTGTTATGCGAACACTATTAGTTCTTTTATTAACTAATAAAAAATAAACTTCATGTGACAGATTATATAGTTTGAAATTGAATTAAAAGATTGTTTTAAATATAATTTAAAAAAGAATTGTTCCTGGAATATATTAATTTTTCAACGTTTTTTCCCCTTCACTTTATTCCTGTTTTCTCACACAAAGACCCTAACCTACATTATAAAATTATATCCAATCTTTTATAAGCTACTATGGTTCAAAATTTTTGCATAATGCTGCCTTTAATCACTCCGTCTTATTGATAAGCTCTTTAAACCCTGAGAGACACAACTGTTCCCTGAAAATATTTAAGAACATTTCCATCCCTGCCTTTCTATGTGCAATGTAGGGCGAAAACAGGGAACCTAGCAGAGGGTGGTCAGTCCACTGCACCAACAGATCCTTATCTGGACCGAAAAAATATTTGCACAAGTTCAAATAATGGGGGGTGAATGGATTGACTTGCATTTTTACTCCCTGCCCCGATGTTTTTGAGGGACTTCCAAAAGTGATGTTTACTGTTGGAAGTTAAAGTGACAGATCAATTTGTGAAACTGGAACTGTATTTTTTTTGTTTGGTATAAAATCTCAATTTTTGTGGAAAATATCTTTCGAATTGATAAATGCGTAAGAGTGTTAAGTGACAAATTAATTTGAGGGACTATTCATTGAAAAGTTTTCCCTTTTTTTCCCTGTTTGTTATATAATTTTTATGCTAAAATTAGGTTGTTAATAAAAAGTGTTTTTGTGTACTTTTTAATTAAACGATGATGATTAAACGTATCAGATATTTATTGCACAACAATAAATTAATATTTTTTTTAATTAAATGATTTTCTAAAAAAAATCTTTATATTTTGTTTCATTTGATCCATTAATGGCCCATTTGCCCCACATTATTTTAAACGATGTAAGAAACCTAAAATTTTAATTACAAACTTAATTTTACATTCAAAACATAAAGCAGTTTTTCAACAAAAAAAACCACTAATTTATTTCTCAGGTTGTTGAAAAAAGAAAACGTTGTGGGTGCGAAATCCTTTTAGGTATAGTGGCTTATATTTGAAGACCCTTGCAAACCTTAAAAACCTACTTCCGCTACTCCTTTTTCAGCGAAGGTGGTCGCTAATAATGCGCCCCTATTTCTAAATTTCCAAACATGCGACACAAAAGACTTGAGTTCTATCAAAGAAACTGGATTTTTTTTCACTAAGAAATGTCATAACCTCAAGAAGCTTTGCAATTGTGAACCATTTCCGGTACTTGGTTCTATTTTTAAGGTGCTTGCACCTTTATTCATATTTGGGTGTAAAAAAGTTTGATCTTTATATGTTGGAAATGGTATATAAATATCTTTAATGCTTTATATAGTATTCGTTTCCTACTATTTATAGGAATTTGTTTTCAGTTTTCTATTTAAGATAAGTAAATTGAGAAAATATTTCTGGGAAGTATGTATGGTCACCTTTTGTATGATTTCTGACATAAAAAAAGAACCATGAACAAGATTTTTATCTTTGGTTTTTCTTTATATCGTAGCAGTCAACGATACATTTTGGGGTTGGCACGGGTCCATTCTAACCAACCCTCAAAAACCTCCTCTAGCCCTCGACTCAAATTGACCGGGACCCTCATATTCCTGACATTTCATAAATAGAGGGGAGGGCTTCAACCACCACCAGCCCTCGCACGACAACAACAACGACGCCCTATTCTTCCTCCAGTTTAACGGTCTAAAGTGAAAGTGGCGAAATATCTGACCACCTTTGCCTGGAATATGAAAAAAAAGGGGTCGTAACACAGCACCTGCGACCTCGTAAGTGCCCAGCTGGAAATGGGGGAAGCAAATAGTGACTGGACACCCATCTTATTTCATATCTCTTTTAGAGGAACCCGCATCTGCAACCCCTCCCCCCCTTGTATAGGGTTATCAGAGGTTGCGTACCGCTATTCTTCGCCAATGTGTATTTTGGGTTGGATCATCGGTGGCAAGTTTACGTTTGTGATTATACTAAATGTAAATTTACGTAAAGCCATGGGTCCGAGCCTGAGCCCTTTGATCCAAATAGTACAAAAAATCAATATAGTTCTGAAGGTATTTTATGCAAACTATGACAAATAATAAGCCACAACATTAAAAAAATATTAAAAAATAAAGAGGTTTAGTTTGTCATAAGGTGATTGGTTGTTTAAAAGTTTGGGGATTTTCCTTTGATTTTGTATTTTCGAAGTGTTTTACCACGTAAGCGAAATAGTGAAGCAACAGGTGCTGTATTTTCCCTCAGTGAGTCACTTCAGAAAATCAATAAGTTTTTCAAACGTATGGGGCTGAATTATCTTTAGCTTTGAAGGATTTGAATTTTGAACTTATGCTAAGTTTATTACTTAATGGAACTTCAATAATGTTATTTCAATGGAAATGTTTTTGCCCATATTAGTAACTCTAGGAAGAAACTAGAGTAATTCAGAAAAATCCAACACGTTAAACAAACTAGAAGAGAACTCCCCAGGAAGGGCAATAAACGTTGCCAAACTGCATCTCCAAATTAAAAAAAAAAAAATTCCACGAGGGATCAAACAGAGGGGGTGCACCAGCGACAAGCCTCAACAATAGGTAAACGCCATCATGCAAGGGGGATCGAGAGATGCTGCCAGAAGAACTACACAAGAACTGTTGGTGATAAAGTTGTCAGATGGGACTGACAAGCCACAAAGCCAGAAGAGCTAAAGCTTGGGTTTGGATTTATACATCTTTGGGGTGGCGTGGGGCCCTGGGGAGCCACCTTCTTGGGACACCAGGGGATGGGGCTGGCATTCCTCCGCGGGACAAAGGGAGAGGATCTGGTGGGGGAAGATCTGCTTTTGTTTGATGGTTTTGTTGGAGGAATCTAGTCGGATTGGTATTCTGTCGGTGAATAATTTAGGTTGAAATATCGATAAGTATCGATCACAAAAGTTAATAATTTCTGAGTTAAATTGAATATGTGGTATGCTGTTATTTCATTTGGTTGTAGGATAGTTATTTAATAAGCCAGAGTTTGTCATTTTTTTATTTGTGGACTCAAGCATTTACGTGGGTGTAATGGGGTTGAGGAGAGCTTTTCCAATAATTTAGAAAATAAAACTTAAAAAATAAATAAATGAAGTATTGAATGTATGTGAGGCCATTGAGCATTTTAAACTTATCGTATATCTTAAAAGTACTTTAAACATACTTTTTGAAATTAAGGGAACCCATTACTGGAATTCTATTGACATTTGAGAGTGAAACAAATTCAAACAGGTTGAATTATAAATACTATATAGTAAACTCTTTGTTCTTCGTCCTTGCTATGTATGTGCAGTTCAGTTACACAACTAAACTCTTCTTTATCTATCCTATCTTTAAACTTATTTACTTTTTTTGATATTTTGCGTAACGTTGCATAACATTACTCAGCAAAATCGAAGGAAGTTTTTCTTGTCAGCTTTGCACCGTTATTTATGGAGTAATTTTCCACCAAAGTTTTACTATGCAGGCAATTAAGTGCATAATACTACTACTAATAGCCCTATATATACATCTATGCCCGATCCAGAAATTGATAAAAAGGTGTCATCCGCCATTTTTCTCGAATATATAATACCTAATTTTTGTAGTTTTGCTGCATTTAATGACTCACCGGGAATCTAATTTAATTCTGCCATTATAAAAACAATTAAAAAAAAACAAAGTAAGTTTTCGGGGTCCCGTTAATTTGTTAAGGTAAGGTCCTGGCTTCACAGGCTTTTTACACAGTCTGAGTCTGGACACAGTTTCTGGACTGAGTTTTAGACAGTCTGAGTCTGTATATGTCTTGCCTTTAAAAAAAATGACAAAAGAACTTTCAAAAAACACTGAAGTGCCGTTTTTCAAGATCATCAGGATTTCAAGATGGGGGCCAGTGGGGGCAGTTTTTATGCGAAAAGAATTGTTCTCCATCTACATGCCCTCACCTGGGCATATCTGGAGGCGTCGTACTCAAAGGTGCCGGCCATGTCGCGTTTTGAATCAGATTAAGTTTTTTTTTCCAGAAAATAATAATAAAAAAACCACTCAGCACTTAGATGTGGTACAGCCGAGAATTTGAACAAAAGGCGCTTGTCACTATTTAGAGGATTATTTGTGCGTCTGTAAAAAAAGAAAATACTTTGCGTCTCCCTGTCTTTTGAGTTGGGTGAGGAATCGGAAGATTACAGCAATAGATAAAAGTAAAAATTCCTCAGAGGTGCGTAGTGGCGTCAGGTATTTTAACCTCTTTTTATGGAGGGGGTGAAGATGAAATAGGAATTTAAGCATATGATGTAGAAAGTGCATAGATACATACTATGAAGTATAATTTATTTAAATTAATAATTGCTAATTTATGGAATGAATACCTTATTTTGAACATGAATGTTTGAATACAATGTGATGACTTAATTTGTTTCTTATAAAATGTTCTGTACATTGTATAACTGTTCATTTGTCTCACATTATATTTATTTAGAAAATTAACACAGGAAGCTAGTCTTTCTTATTGAAAGAAAACTCACATAACAATACCTTTAATGTGTTAAGCTCACTTTAAGGAAGAAGTGTGCTTCTTTAACGCCTTCAGGCTCAAATTTTCGAGCAACTAGTTTCATGTAACAATTCGACTACAATGGGACAAAGATAGGCCAAAGGCTTACAGGTGACAAAAAACAATAAACGCACAATGCCGTAAGTATTGGACCTGAAAAATTACGATATTCATATTGGTATATAAACTTTTAAGTGTAGCTTACTGATACTTCTTTTTTTTTTAAATAAAAACATGTAGTCGGGGTTTTACTGTAACACATACCCTTAGGCTGTGTATTTAGAAGAAGACAGCTGGGCTCGGAGGAAACCCATAACATTTAATAACCATTTTTGATTTTAGAAGATAACATGGGGACACCGTTTATCCCCACAATTCTGCCATATCTTTTAGCTTGTCTACAGATAAGACCTTTGCCGTTAGTCAGGACGGAAAGTGATGTCTGTCGGCAGAATTTTAATCTTGAAGACAAACTCGGCAGATCCCTATACCACAGAGGATTTTTTTTATGGGTGTCGAGAAAACACTCGTAAAAACGGAGCTTCTGTAGCGGGAGCTGTTGTTGGACTGTTCCAGGAATTCTGATAGTCATGGTCAACAAGGTTGTTGTGACTTTTGTGTTTTGAATCCAAATTTATGGGCAATTTTACTGTTATGGAAATACATTGAAAACTGCGTTTGGAAACATTGTAGGGAGACCTAGGAAAGATACTGCTGTTTACCGTTCTGAAGAACATTATAAACCTTTCGAACAGCAGGTACGACGCCATTATAGATATTAAAAATTAAATTGTTGCCTACAAGTTATAGAAATAAACACTGTAAGCTTCGAACATGCAATTATTTCAGAATTCGCAGGACATAATTTACTATCTTATACATAGTTATCCTTATAACTAATTTATCCTTATAACACAAAAATTCTACAGCACATAAGCGTCTTTGAGAATTCATAATAAAAATACACTAATAAATATGAATATGAGTATAAACGTTACTAAGAGTTTATTAATTTTAAAATATCAGCTACGTGGCTTGTCGAACGTAAAGGTGCCCAGAATAAAAAGTTATAAAACATTTAACATACTATAACAAGAGGTGCGCCCTACAAGGGAAGCGTGTAGGCTATGTAAGCCCGTTAATATTAAAATGTTTACTTGAAACATTAAAGATTTTCCAAAAGATACTTGTCAAAAAAAGGACGCCGTAAACACAAAGAGGTTGGCAACCTATGTACTAATAACACAGTTCGACAAAAAAAAATGCAAGTGTTTGTCCCGAAGCTACTTTGGCGATTTTTTGCTTCTTTGGTGGTCCAATAATAGAGAAATAACATTTTTAGCTCAAGTTTAATAGGGAGATTCATCAGAGATCAAAAAACTGATTTTTTAACGTTTTTTCATAAAAAACGCCTTTTTTGACGTTTTTTCGGCTACAAACAACCTGCAACTGGTTCTTACCTCTATATGGGTGTTAAGTGAGTACCGATAGGCCATTTTGGAACTCTAACACCGCTCCCAATCTGTCCAAATTAGCGATTTCTGGCCCAAAACGCCATTTTTTAAGGTTATTTCATGTTTTCTCGCGTGGCTACTTATTGGCTACAAACAACCTGTAAACCTTCCTGCAACTGGTTCAATTACCTCTATGGGTGCTAAGTGAGTACCGATTGGCCATTTTGGAACTCAAACACCGCTCCAAAACTGTCTAAATTAGCGATTTCTGGCCCAAAACGCCCTTTTTTTTTATGTTATTTCATGTTTTTTCGCGTATGGAGCCATAATTACGTATCTGGATCTGCTTTCGAGATAAATAAAATTAAATTATGAACAAAAAATAAAATGAAAACATTTATACGCTACATAAGAACCCGAGCATTGTCAGAAGAGGCAATTTACTTGGCCAAAAGTTCTATTTTTCGCTAGTATTTCACGTTTTATCGCTTATATTTGGCTTCGCACTTAATGAAAATATACCGATGTCTGTCTGTAGCTACTTAGTGAACACCGACTGACTTTTCTGACGCTTCTGCAATACATAAACATCGCACATTTGGTTAAAATAAGCGATTTTCTAGCCAAAATTTGCATGTTTTGTTTTAGCCGACAGTCATTGCGCGGGCAAAAAGAGTTGCGGGTGTGCGCACTTTGGTCACTGACTGTATGTATCTAACACCAGGAAATCTGGTCCGTGTTATTGAGAGAAAGAAATTAGTGTTTGGGGTGATTTTTATTTTATTCTTATTTTATTGTGGAGTATCTACATTTATACCCACAACCAGCTAAGAGTTCACTTTAAGTCGAAATGTTGGCTTAAGTCGAAATGTCGTAAAACTGAAAAGATTAAGAGTTTTCTGCTTTTGCTGTGAGGCAAAATGCAGGTTGGTTGTGCTGGATGTGGGTATAAATGTACATATTCCGCAATAAAATAAGAATGAAATAAAAGTCACCCCTAAACAGTAATTTCTTTCTCGCAATAGCATGGACCAGATTTCCTGGTGTTAGATATATACAGTCGATGACAAACGTGCGCACACTTGTAACTCTTTTTGCTCGCACAATGGCTGTCGGCTAAAACAAAACTTGCAACTTTTGGATAGAAAATCGCCTATTTTAACCAAATGTGTAGGTTTGCGTATCGTAAACGTGTCAGAAAAGTCAGTCGGTGCTCACTGAGTAGCTATAGACAGACATCGGTACATTTCCATTAAGTGTAAAGCCAAATGTACGCAATAACACCTGAAATACTAGCGAAAAATGGCACTTTTGGCCAAGTAAATTGCCTATTCTGACAATGTTCGGGTACTTATATAGCGTATAAATGTTATAATTTTATTCGGTGTTCATAATTTACTTTTATTTATCTCGAAAGCAGATCCAGATACGTAATTATAGCTCCATACGCGAAAAAACATGAAAGAACATCAAAAAGGGCGTTTTGGGCCAGAAATCGCTAATTTAGACAGTTTTGGAGCGGTGTTTGAGTTCCAAAATGACTCATCGGTACTCACTTAACACCCATAGAGGTAATTGAACCAGTTGCAGGAAGGTTTGCAGGTTGTTTGTAGCCAATAAGTAGCCACTCGAAAAAACATGAAATAACCTTAAAAAATGGCGTTTTGGGCCAGAAATCGCTAATTTGGACAGTTTTGGAGCGGTGTTAGAGTTCCAAAATGGCCTATCGGTACTCACTTAACACCCATATAGAGGTAAGAACCAGTTGCAGGTTGTTTGTAGTAAAAAAAAACGTCAAAAAAGGCGTTTTTTATGAAAAAACGTTAAAAAATCAGTTTTTTGATCTCTGATGAATCCCCCTATTAAACTTGGGCTAAAAATGTTATTTCTCTATTATTGGACTACCAAAGAAGCAAAAAATCGCCAAAGTAGCTTCGGGACAAACACTTGCATTTTTTTTGTCGAACTGTGTAATATAATCCCTTGTAAAAAGCCCGTCTCCCCTAAGCCATCCTCAAAGCCCGTTCTTCGAACTAAACTCCTTTTATCAGCCATAAAGCAATAAAAAAGCGGCACGCGACACCCTTCTTAGAATCGTTTTTAGGCACCAATTTTGTCCACCAAAAAGAGCCGACATCCCCCCAAAGACAGTAAAACAGACACCCCGTTTTATTTTCATTGTTTCCTTGATTTTCCCGAGGGATAAACCCCCTAAAAACCGTCGCCAATGTCCCTAAGTGCAGTCTATAGCGCGGCATTTAATTCGAATATTCGAATGGACAGACCTTTTTGAAGAAGGCCGACTGTGGACCTATGGATAACGGCCTTTAGGCCTATTTTGGGTGTGATTGCATCTCGAGCTAAGATATGTTGCCAAACAATAAAATCGAAATGTAGTTGCTGGGGCAATAAGTGAAAGTGGTGACGCCCTTTAATGAGATATAAGAGGACATGGAGATTTCGAAATTGTAAATATGAATATTTTAAGTGATACGATAATATCTGAGATATAAGCTCTTTCGCTAAATTGAATAGGGTATTAATTTATTACGGAAGTTGTTTGGTTAACAAACAAGTTAGAGAACATATAGCAAACGAGAGTAATTATTGGCACTCGTTGAGATTTATGTGGCTCATTTCAAGTATTTTTTTTATGAAAAGTCTTTACTGGAATTAGACACAATTTTGTTCTATTTAGTCTCTATTTTTAAGGTGACCAGACGTACTGCTTTTCACAGTACTGTTTAGCTTGTTATTAAACTATGTAACTATACAAATTTTGCAAATAGTCATATTTTGTATAGTTATTATAAAAACACAACGTAAATAAAAAATACATGGAAATGTAACGATTATTTCACAGTCGAAAAGTTAATCCCTGAAACAAATTTCGCCAAGCCATCCATTTCAAAGCCAAACCACTACAACCACTTACAGCATTACCAAACCCCCAACCCCCACATTACCAAGAACAGGCACTTCACGCAGAACCGCGCTCGGTGGCCCGACAATTAGCCGTCGCCTTGGTTGTCACCAAAAGGCGATATAAAAAAGATCTGGGTGGTCCTCACAGTCTGATGGCACCTCGGCATCTTTTTTTACAATGAAAAGAAACCACCTTCGGCAGCGGCTTCCAGAAAAAAAGAGCAGTAGCCCATTTCGGACCCTTTTGAAGCTGACCGGCCCGTGGGTCATTAAGGCGCCGCCCCATGGTTCATTAGTGGGCCCATTTCTCGGAGGGTGGGTCGGCTCGTTGTGATTGTTTCATTGTGGCGTGGCGGGCTACCAGCCCTCGAGGTGGGTAATGAAGATGGCAGGTAGGAGGAGGTTGCTGGAATTTGGCGAGGGTTTTTTGGTGAGAGAGTTGTAGTTAGGCATAATGTTTACATAATAATGTAGTTGGGCATGTGTTTTACATAAAGGTGGTATGCATGAAATTGCATCAGAATCTGTTGACAGAAATTCGTTTAACCCTCTAATGCGTGAATATTTTTTCATCCCGAAAAAATATATAGGTATCTGTAATACTCATACATTATGAGAAAAATACTGAAAAATGTTTAACGGCATTATAATTTAAATAATTTAAATTTAAAAATATTTTTCCATATGACAAAAAAGAACTATAAAATTCCAATTTTGATAATAATGACTAGAAAACTACTTAATATATTTCAAAATAACCCTCCTAAACTATAATTAATTTTTCAAAACAATTTATTTGTATTTAGTACTAATACTTTTATTACTATGAATTATTATTACTTTGAATACTGCCAAAAACGTTATTTCACAACAGTTAATAACCCCACACTTTAATTTTGAATACACTTTTACTACTGTCATCTTTGAGGATTATTAGTAACTAAAACTTCAAACTGGAATATAATAGACGAAAAACGCACACAAATTTGTCGAGAGGGAGCTCTACTTTAATAGAATAAAGTGGACTATGTTACTTGCTGCCAAACGCCAACAGCATGCATTAGAGGACTAAAAAGCTAATTTTACTAAGTGATGTTGTTTAAGAGATCCGTAGTATGAAAAGTATGTAATATGATTTCAAAATCGAAGAGCAAATTTAATGCATTTCTCATCACAAAAATATGGAAGCTGTCAGGCAAGTGTATTCTTATAAATTTAACATAATTGTTTTTCAATGTTTTTTGGAAAAACCATTAATTGATTATCTAAGATTTAATCATGTATTTTTTTGAATCACTTACTTGTAATTTTAGCAACAACTACATGAAATAATTGTTTTAATAAATGCAATGAGATGTTAACATAATTTTTTTTTGTATATACAGATGACAATGTACAACTGTGCATGATTACTGCTAATCTGCAAGTAGCCATATGTTTTTATTATATGCGTTGAACATCAAATACATTTTATCAATTTTTCCTCTTTAAAACTACGACTTTTAAACCCCACTTCTGCTCTCTCCCGCCAAAATTGGCAACCCCAACTCCTGATTACCTGTTGAGGAGTGCTCTTCAGCGACCAACGCTACCGAAACCATATCCAAGACCCACCTAATTAAAAACAGAACAAAAAGAAGGAAAAAAAACGTCAGTGGCCTCTACTCTCTTTACCAAACCCTCAAAAACCACCTGCGAGGCTCTATGACAGATCTCTTCTTCCTTAAAAAAATAATAAAAAAAAATAAAAACTCGGTTAGGTTCCGCGCGATTGCACCCCTTGGGCTAGGAGTGTCCGAGGTTTTTTTTTAAAAAAAAATCGTTTGGTAGGTGACCTCCGGGGGTGGTACTGTGAGTGGGTGGTGGCCAGGTGTGGAGAAGGGAGGGGGGGGGGGGGTCATTACTTTGGTGGGGGTGGGAGGAATGTTTGTGAGGTGTTCTATTTTGGATGTTGTCTGGGTCTTTGTACGCGTTTGTAATAAATAATCAGAGCGTTTTGATTGAAAAGTGCGTTGTAGTATGGGGAGTTGGTTAGGATATTTGGTATTAATTGGGATATTGTTATTAGGTATTTTGGTTTTATTTGGATAATGTCCCTATTAACGGTGTTATTCATAAGCCCTTCCCTTACACTCTTAAAACAAACGAGTGAATTCCACTCCAGTAGGAGAAGTGCATTTTCGACACTGGAAATTAGTGAATATGAAATCCGAATGAGTTAAAATCACTCGTTTGGAGTGATCCTGTCGGAGGTTTAACACACAAAGGATCCACTCCAAGAGGAGAAGTGCATTTTCCAGACTGGAGGAGTGAAAATTACTCAGACTGAGTTAAAATCGCTCGTTCGTTTTAAGAGTGTAGAATAGACCCTTAAACATTTCTAATAAATAGCACATTTCGGAGCTGTTTTAGTTCTTTTAGGATATTTAGTATTCTAAAGAAGAAAACATATAAAGCTTTTTCTTGTTTTACTTGGTTTAACTCGTGCTTAATTAATTAGAAACTTAACTTGAACCACTACAATTTCGTTAACTAACAAAGAGAAATTAAAAGTTATGCCAATGTATAGGTCATTTGTTTGCAACAAGTTCTTAACTTAAAAATGTTGTATTAATTTTTGGAATTTGAAAACTCTATTTTTAAGGAGTTTAAAAAACTCAAAAATAACGAGATACCGTACTTGAGATAATCTAATACTTGAAAATTCACCTAATTTTATTTACATTCATTCTATTCACCACCAATCACCTGGCGATGGCGTTGCAGTGAATAAGCGACTAACGAGTATTTAAACCTTTCAGTCCCGTAATACCATTTGGCATCATCATGTTTCTGATCATAATTAAAAAATAATAATAATAGGGCTGATATCTATTGGGATTAATAAAAAATATTTTCGAATCGAAAAAACCTAGATACAAGTTTTTACACTGCATATTTTGCATTTATAATTTGTAATACATACATTAGAAATGACACCAGAACCTATCATATTTTCATATCATGTCATGCCATATCATATTTTAAATACATGCATAATTTTTGTTCACATAACCAGCACCAAAATTTATAAAAATAAAAAAAGGATACTTTAGTTTTTGTGGCTCTCTTTTGAAAAATTAATAACATTGGATACAATGATATTATTTGTATTAATATAAACCAATTTTGGCAAAATTTTTCCTCGATATAATTTTTTAAAACAAGTTTTGCGGCCAATTTAAAATGTGGGCCCAGGGCACGTGCTCTGTTTGCTCTGCCGGAAATCAGGCTCTGATTATAACCCAACAAGTCCCCGCGTTGGCATTTAATATAGATCTTCAGACCACCCTCAGACTGAGGAAGGATGGACCCCAGACTACGTCTGCCATCAAGCACACGTGTGATTATACTACACTACTGATGCATTTCTTGGTGTGGGGTGGCACTCTCATCAAGCGATGTAACCGCTCAAGAGATAGCATTAGCTGTCTTCGTACCAGGAGAAGATGATAGCTCCGCGTGTGAGCATTCACGAAAAAAAAAATGCTTAAAGAAGATCTAAATAAAGTCATTAAGTCGTTTTTTTTGTTGGGTGGCTAAAGAAAGCATTCTTCGTATAATATTATAGTATGGACGGAAATAATTTTGGTGGAGATGAATGATTGCTTGCGTGAGCTGAGCTGCCTAATAAATTGGAAGGTGAAATGCGATGGTAATTGGATAAAAAATATTGAATGAACTTGAAGATTAAGATTCTCACAAACAATTAAAATACATTTGATAAAATTACTTCATGAAAAGTAGCAGCTTGGGTTGGTGCTTGTACTTCTATGGAAACTTAGTGTAAATAAACTAGTGTCTTAAACTAAGATAGTGTGCAAACAGTTATAATAAAGCAAGTTTTGTAAAAACTGCATGTCTGTTAATGATCTTACAAAATATTAATTAAAAATCCACCCTAAATTTTGAATTTATCAAATGAATTTATACCCTTCAGCAACTGAGAACTTCTGAACTTCTTTGTGAGTAAATATACACTCTTAAAACAAAAGAGTGAAATCCACTCCAATTGGAGAAGTGCATTTTCGACACCCTAAAGGCATGCATATTTTCTCAGACTGAGTTAAAATCACTCGTTTGGAGTGATCCTGTCGGAGGTTTAACACACAAAGGATCCACTCCAAAAGGAGAAGTGCATTTTCCAGTCTGGAGGAGTGAAATCCACTCAGACTGAGGTAAATTGGGAGTGTTTGTTTTAAGAGTGTATAGACATATATCTGTATTGCATATAACTTTGTAACTCGATACAGTTTTTCATAGTTTATATTAAAAAATGTTTATGTATAATTAATTTGTAAAATAGTTATGTGTTAAATGCAATCATATGTCGATGAATAAAAAGTAAAACTGGGATCATTAGGGAAATATTTTAAATTTATTAATTTATATTCAAAGAATTTGTGCAACAACTGAATTCAATTTTGCTAGAAATCGAAACCTTTCAGAACTTTTAAGAAGAAATATATAAGAGAAAGCAATTAAATGCCTTCCCGGGTTCCTTTGAAATAAAAAGTACGAGTATATATAAAAAAGTAGAATGAAAAACAAATGACACCCTTTAAATTATAGAGGCAGTGGAAGATCTGCCCTTGGGTGCTCAACCTCACTTTCAGAAGTGTGTGAAATTAGAGGTTTCCTCTAGAAAAAACGTCCATCCATTCAAAGTTTTTTTTTCATTGCTGCAGATCTCTGTATATTATTAGAAAAAACCGCCTGATGTCCAAGGTGTACCATAAAAGAATTGGCCCTTTTTCACCCTAAGATAAATACGGTTTAAATCCTGAAAAGGCTTGATGACCAGTTGGTGTCAAGACTTCTTTTGGTGTCAAGAAGGTGGAAAGGATCTTGTTTTTTTTATTCTTTATTTTGCGGAGTTTGGTTACGCTTGTTGTATAGCATAGTTTTTACTTGGAAAGTCGGAGAATAACTATTATTTTCTTGTTCTAAAGTAGCTTTGCTACTGCTATTTCTGTTGAATTTTTTTTCGTGTATGTATTTCACTAATACAAAAGGCATTAAAAAAGTATGGTCGACTTTAACCTGTTTATGAGTTTTATGCGAAATATATATGATGGTCATAACTTTAAATTAGTTTGTTATTTGTTCATTCTGGTAGTATGTTTATGGATAAAAATGTTCTAAGAAAATATAGGGGAAATAAATTTAGCTCTGTACTTTAAATGAAAACAGGGAAATAACTACCCAGCCCTAAAATAATATTTTTATTGTATTTATGAACCACTTGAAGATGATTCTTTTGAACTTACAAGGGAATGTGAATTTTTTTCAGCTATTGAACTCATTCGTTTTTACTTCGACTTGTTTTAGCATCCACACTGCTTTTATAATAAAGAAAATGGAAGCCTCAAAGAAATACACTAAAAATATAAAAAATTAAAAACGTCAATAAATTACCATAAATTCAGCCAAAAAAAAAATAAAAACACACTATTCGATTTTCTAAAGTATTCATAAGAGCTAACGCCGTCACTTGTTTTGACCTATTTTTGTTTTCCGGTATATTGAAACATTGAGTGGAAGCTGTTTTAAATAATAATGCTACCTACTTCTTTATTTATTAAAGATTTTCTAAAAATGTGCACATTCCATTCTTCATCTATGTGCGTGAGAGGGGACATTCAATCCACCCTCTTATCAACACAGCAGGGTATATGAAAAAACATCGCCAGGTATGGTCAAAAGGTCTCCAAGAAACGAAGCGTATCGGAAGCCCAGGAATATGCGGTGCTCCATCATTTTGCACGGCATGCGAAGAGCACGGGGTGATTCGCATTGCATTGCAGTTTTGGTTTGCCAAAGAGGCAAAAAATACTTTTCCGATTTGGAACGAAAACGGGATTGTAAATTTATTTATTTACAACTACCCATACAGAAAAAATCTCCGTTTACAGGTAGAGGACAAAAACAAGACAAATCACAAATAGAAAAACTAAGAGGTAACATAAAACAACAAGGAATAAAAATATTAAAATATTAAAGCCAGTAAAGGTCAAATATCAAATATGGACAGAACAGAGAAGCCAGCAAAAAGTGTACAACAAGAAATTAATTTATTAAATATGAGCTATGAGAGGGGGGGGGGGGGGAGGATTCTGTTATTGGAAAACGCAATGGGTCAGTTTCATTTTAATTTATTAAAAATTAAAAATGAAGAAAAAAATAATTCCAACAACTCCTTAAAGCCAAGGTTAAGGTCCCTCAAGTATATAAGGATAATATTATTACTCTCTATTCTGCGCACTCTTAGTTATCCGGATCCCCATATCTCTGACATTGGAGATGAACTACTTTGTTTGAAAAGGAACACTCTCTGAATCAGATTAAAAATTTTATAAATAAAAAGTTTTGACGAAAGCGTATCCAGTGAAACACTCGGCTTGTTAAGTTTAGAAAAATAGTCTTCAATATTGCCATTCTGTAATTGGAGTATGCAATACAACATTCTACTTAGAATACTCCATTTAGACCCTAAAGTATACTTTCAATCCTTCATAGACAAATTTTCTGAAAACGTGTAGAATGTCGTCTTTATACACTCTTCAAACAAAAGAGTGAAATCCACTCCAGTTGGAGAAGTGCATTTTCGACACTAAAAAGGCATGAATATTAACTCATTAAAATCACTCGTTTGGAGTGATCCTGTCGGATGTTCAACACACAAAGGATCCACCCACTCCAAAAGGAGAAGTGCATTTTCCAGACTGGAGGAGTGAAAATTAATCAGACTGAGTTAAAACTGCTCGTTGCCGCCCCGGTGGCACACTCGTTAGGATTCTAGCCTTTGGAGCTGCTGGGGTCGGGTTCGAATCCCGGTCAGGCATGGATATTTGTGACTGTCAATAAATGTTGTTAGTTGTCTATGTGTTTGTGTAGTCTCTTTCTCTGTGTGTCTCTTGTGCTTGTGTCATTTCTGGGGCTTAGTACAATAGACTTAAAAAAGTCGCAGTGCTTGGCGATCTTGCCCCCCACCAAGAAAGTCATAAGTCATAAAACTGCTCGTTCGTTTTAAGAGTGTATGGGTGTCCGAATATGATTAAGGTAACGTAGAGGTCTTCAACAAAAATGGCCCCTTACACCTTTGTCTATGCAACTGAGTGGCATGCTAGCCACCTGAGAACTTTCTTGAGGCCGATTCATCATCAAAATAAACAAGAGAGAAACAGAAACAATTGATGCCATAGGATGCGAGACAAAGATTGAAAAAAAAATGCATCTATAATGTCCACTAAATGGCAAATTCAAATAGGTCCACTCGGTCATGTTGAAACCGACTTTTGAAGGATCCAGAGGAAGGTTCTCGGCTGGAGGATGAAGTAGAAATATTACACTGTTGTCCCTGAACAGTTCCGTTGAATTGTAAATTGAATTTTGAATTTCATAAAATTGTCTTTAGTTTTAAAGCGATAGTTACCTAAAAAATGCATCAAGCGACAAATGTCTTCACAAACTATCCTAACTTCCACCAATACATTTTTACTTGTAAATGTTGAGGTTACTCTTAAACTTGCAATACAAGACAGTATTGCCACTTTTTGAAAGACAAGAGAATGAAACGCAAAAAAAAAAAAAAAATAGAACTTAATGGGTTCAATTGAGTAGAAGGTATTATTCAACAAAACTTGAATTCCCTTTTAGAGTTAAAATATATTGCTAAAGTTTGTGTTATCAAAAATCTTTGAAATTTGCTTACAATTCTATAATTTCGTTTTAAATATTTTAACTAAATATCCCAGATAACGCATATAAATTACATATATCGAGACTGGTGGAAGTATTGGGAAAACAATCAACGAATTTTCTCCCAGAAAAATCGCCATTATCCATCGATACATTTTATTTGGTGTCATATTTGTATATAAGAGAAAAGAAGAAGTAGGGTAAGAAGAAGGGTAGAAATAGGGTAGACTGACCAGTGAATGAACAGTTGGTAAATACATTTAAAAAATAAGGATTAAAAATAATTCCACTGGATGGATTGGCAACACTGACTTCCTCTCACCTAGTTGGAAGCTATCTGACATCTGATTGGTTGTCCTGGTCATTAATTAAAATCCAATCCAACATGTTTATTGACTGGACATTTTTGTGTTCATTCACTGGTAAAAGTACTGTTCATTCACTTGACTTTTGTACCACTTTTTATTTGGACCCTCAAAAGACCCAAAGCAATGCAATATAAAGTCTCCTCCTTTTTTTTGTAGAATTTATATATAATGACATATGTGTTCACATTGTCATAAACCCACAAGCTATATTTTCTTTATAAGTATGAATTTTCTTAAAACAAATTGTGCTTAAGCGTACATTCACTGGTTAGTCTACCCTACATTTTGCATTGTTACGGATTATCGTTTTAAGTTCAAATTTAAGTTGCAGAGAATAACCACTGAATCGTTTGAAATCTATAAAATAGAGAAATAACAAGAACTGTGAGAAACTATTTCCTAAAACCAGCACAAGCATATGCTCCAGTTGTTGGTGTCAAAGCTAACCACATAATTGATGAGCTTGAATAAAATCATCTCAGTTACGTTTGACCGAGACAATTACTTAAATTACAGTAAATTACGTTGTGGGAGAAACTTTTTTCAGTGCAAACTTTTGCACAGGAGTTTTTTTTAAAGCTCAAATTAGCTTGGAGAACTTGTTTATCGGTGTATTCTCCTATTACTGTTTGTAATCAGTTCAGCTTCTTAGGTTAACGATTGTGTATTGAAGTCAGATAACATTATACCTGCAGGAGACATTACCTATCTATCTTTAACGCCTATTTCACATTTAAATTAAAAGTATACTGCTTGTAAAAGTTTCAAGAAAGTTACAAATATTTCTCATTCTGAATGCGCAAATACCCCAAATAACCTTTCTTGCATACATATAAATATTTTATCTCATAAACATATAGTTCCCTATACCTTTTTCACATACACTTGCCCACGAAATGCAGCTACTTTTGCATTTTTTAAAAAAGAAAAATGTTTTTTAATGCTGTTTAATTTATAGTTACTTAATTACCACTTACACTCTTAAAACAAAAGAGTGAAATCCACTCCAGTTGGAGAAGTGCATTTTCGACACCGTAAAGGCATGCATATTTACTCAGACTGAGTTAAAATCACTCGTTTAGAGTGATCCTGTCGGAGGTTTAACACACAAAGGATGGTTCACTCCAAAAGGAGAAGTGCATTTTCCAGTCTGGAGGAGTGAAATCCACTCAGACTGAGTTAAATTAGGAGTGTTTGTTTTAAGAGTGTGAGGGCGCTCATCACCCCCATACCCCGTCCTCCTTCGATCGGGCTTGCTAATGGTAAGTCTATGGGGGGGGGGGGGAAATGGCTTTTGTTCCAAAAAAAAAAAAGCAATGAAATTATAGGAATATTTTGATGCGTTTTTTTTTTTAAATTCATAAGACTCCAGTAAAGTTGTGCTTATAGAGGTTATTTTTTGAAAAACGTTATTTACTTTTTTTAATCTAAATTTTTTTCTTTTAAAAAAAAGGTAAATAATGATTTTTAAAAAATAATCTCAAAAGCACAACTTTATTGGAGTTTTATGAATTTAAAAAAAAATGCATCAAAATATTCCTATAATTTCATTGCTTTTTTTTGGAACAAAAACCATTTTTTCCCCATAGACTTACCATTAGAGAGCCCGATCGAAGGAGGACGGGGTATGGGGGTGATGAGCAGCCTTAGTTACTTTGTTATAATAAAATTAGTTTTCATCTAATTTTTTCTGTTAAGTGTTGTTTTAGGTAATAGTAGGAGAGAGCGGGGCATATACCGTACACATAAGGGAAGATTCGTCGAAACATACCAAATTACAAAGTAAAGTTTATGTGAGCAAAATCAATATATAATTTGATTATTAGGCTACTGATCATACATAAACATTTTGGAACTGTTTCACTTTTTGCATAAAAAATTAGTGATTAAAAAAGTTACCTTTTACGAAACAGCCCCGGGGTTCGGGGCTATACCGTACAGTTTAAAAATCATCTGTTTAGTTAAGTAATGATTGTAATGTAAAAATGACTACTTGAAAAACTTTTTATTGCTTATAAAAGTCGTAACTAAGAAACTGTGTAGTACAATTCAAATATTTTAGAACAAATTACAATAAAAAATGAGGCATTGATACTCATGCGCATAGCAAACCGATATGTAGACTGTAAATTTGCGTGATCTCCCCCAAGAATATAGCACTTGGATCGTCTACCTCGAATCATAGGCAAAAACAAAATGGATGTACTGTTTAGCCTCGCTTTCCCCTATATTAAAAGTTTCCAAATACGTAATCCAATCAAAAGAAAATCGCGTCAGCAGGACATTTGATAAAACAGTTTATCAATTTTATAAATGATCTTCTTTGCAACTATAGCTTGTATGTTTGAAGCAAATAAACAAGAGCAATTTTGACTTCCTTATTAAATTCTTCAATTAATTTGTCAGCTTCTAACAACTTATCAAAGAAAAAAATAGCATTAGAGGCGTTTTCATTTCTCAAATCATAAGTCAACGAGAGTCCTGATGATATCATTTTTGAAACCAGATAGCAAAATTAATCTTATTAAATGTTGTATATAAGTTTTAGCTTATAGAAGCTCTTAGCTCTAGCTTTTAGAACCAGAGGACCAATTTAATTTGAAAAATGAACAACATGAAATTGAAAAAATATATTAAAAAATAAGAGAGGTTATTATTAATTAAATTGTTTTTGTATGGTTATTTAAAAAAATATAGTTAGTAGTGGAAATAAAAATTTTTCATAATAAGAATAAAATTAGGTATAATACTGTTTTAAAACTCACATTTCTCTTTCTTAGTTCATGATCGTAAAATAAAATACAAAATATGAATATTAGTGCGATCAATGATTACTTTAAAATATATAAAGTTTAAACATAAATAACTACAGTAAAAAAAACCAAAACGCCCTCACTTCCCCAAAATCCTGCTGAAAATAATGATATTCCGCACAAAAAATAATTTAATTAAGTTTTAGGGGATTCCCCTCAAATATTAAGTTAATTAATTCTCCGATTACTTACTGCTTTTTTTTTATTTCAAATATTGGGTTTCGATCACACGTATGAATTGGTATCAAAATAAAGTATTGAAAACCAGTATAATTAAAAAATTCTATCAAATGTATGAATTGGTGTCAGAATAAAGTATTAAAAACAAGTATAATTAAAAAATTCGACCACATGTATGAATTAGTGTCAGAATAAAGTATTGTGTGTGTGAAAACCGGTAAAATAAAAAAAATTCGGTAGAGAGAGAGAGAAATGCCAATTTGTTTTAAAAAAATCCTTACCTGATTCCGGACTGTTTTCGATGTCCAGATGACATGTGTTGGATGTTACCTCTACGGAGTTCTCAAAAAGTGGCGAGTCCAACGTTGAGTTGCTCTCTATTCCTACGGACAAACAGAAAACACTTATAAACTTATTGGACAAGAGTTCCGTGTAAGTCATGCATACTGAAAATATTAACTCTTATATACAATGTTTGCTAATTTTTAAGAGTTGACATTTGGTTAAAAAAGATTTTGATACTGCAGGGATTGAATTTTAAAAATAACTTATTAAAGAACAATTATTCATGGTAAAAAATAAATCTTCAAGAGTTTAAATATGAATATAGGAGTTTATTTGTATTAATGTGCATTCCATATAAGACACGAATACGTAAAACAAATCCTGTGACAAAGGTTTAGCATGACCTATTTTTAATAATTTTTTTAAAGTTTATATCCGATGAATGTATCAGCTATTTTTTTTTAAAAAATAAAATACTTTTTAACCTTGAATCATAAACATATATCCATGAAATATCTCATTTGTTTTAAACAACACGATAAAATGGGGGTGTTAAAATTTCGGTGGCAAGCAAAATGTTCAGAGATCAGAACGTGTACGAATATTCCAAGCGCATGGAATATATGTTTATTTTATTAAATTGAAAATATTATAACATACAAGTAACTCATTGTTATAAAAAAAGGAAAAAAAAACAAGTAAAAGCGGAATATCTCAAAAACTCACTCTCAAAAATGAATGCTCAAAAACGACGAAATTTTCCTTAATTTTGACGATTCCGTTAACTGGCAAATGCTCCGAGTTTTCATTTCCTCAAAGTGAGGAAATTTGAATCGTCACTTTTATGAGGATTTGAATGTCGTCGAATCTAAAGAAATATCTCGTCATTTTTGAGCATGTGAGAACAACAATGAGATTCAGTTTCCTCAAAATCAAGATACTGAATCGTCAAATCAAGATCCTAAAAGTGAGGATTCGCGTTTACTCAAAAGTCACGTGATAGTTCGACGAAACAATCCTCAAAATTAACGAAATGAGTCTTGAGGATTCATGAATCGTCGAATAAAAGAAAGTGTTATTTCTGAGAGTGGGGGTAGTTAGTATTTTCTTCTCTTGGCTACAGCGTTAAAAAAGAAACAAAATTAAAAAAAAATCTCTGCAAAAACAAATAGAAGAGGTTAGAAACACACAAAAGAAAGAAATTGCATTCAGCATGGGACGACCACATACAACCACTGTTTAGCCAACAATCGAATCATTAAATCCAAAAAAAGTCGTCCAGTTCACTGAAGGATTTCCGTACACACCATTTCTTTTACTAAACTGTTGAAGAGAAGAATGGTATTGGGAAGTTCACCAATGCACTTTGGCCCTTCTTAAATGTAGGGATTCAATTGGCTTCAGCAGTAGCATTAGTTCATTATTTCAAAGCTAAAGAGGTGGGAGTATTTGAACACACTGCCATGATCGAGGCTGTTGTAAGTGTTTGCGCTGCGATTCTCAAGACTCAAGATCAAGGTATTTGTAGAGAAGTAGCTTTGACATAGCTGCAAGCAGCATTTTAATATTTTTGAATCGAATGAGTTTAAACAATACAATCAGAATGAAAATAATACAGTTGAATACACAAAATTTTAGGGTCCCAAAATTTTTAGCTTTTTTTATGCTAAATGCTGTATATTGAGAAAACTTGCATTTTAAAACTTTCTGAGACTCCATTTTGTTTTTAATTGGACTTTGACTCAGGTATTTATCTAACGTGATTGGTTTAATCAGTGTTATAAGCAAGCCGATAAAATGATAGCAAAAAATATGATACATCGGCCATCTAGCACCATCATTATTGTAAATCATAAATAATTTTTTTTTATAAATGGTCCCCCAAAATTTATTGTACCTGTAGAATGAGTTTTCTAGTTTACAACCAAACAAACACTTTGATAAAATGAATTTAGTAGAGCTCATGGCGAAAATAAAATTCGTTTAAATTCTCAGGAAATTTGGTTCAATATTTCGAAAGAAATATTTTAAAAAATCGTTGCATTTAGTATCCATTTAAGCATTTTAAACTCAGACATAAATAAAGGCCCGCATTTAGAACTAAAAAACGAATACTAGAAGCTTGAACATTTGTAAGGTAAAATAAATAAATTTTAAAGATGAGTTTTCTAATTATCCTGTGATATTTACAATTTTATCACACCCAAAGTCTGTTACGGAAAAAAAATAAAATATGTATACTTATATTGTCAGTTCCACACACTTAAAAAAAAAGCATTACACAACTTTCTCTATGACAATATTGAAAGCTCCGTTAATCCAATTTGTGCTAGCGACATCTAGTGGGAGTAATTGAAACTTGAAAGGACCCCGTCAATATTTCTCCTCTAAAGTTTTGTAATGAAACAACAACAATACATTATCTAAATAAAATAATAGAAATGAATGGAGTTGAATGTAAAAATACTTTTAACAATAATAATTCTATAAATAGTACAAAATAAACAAAGTATCCAAAATTAATTAAAAAATTAGAAACTTATGAAATAACTTTGTAGCCGATTTGCGAATGAAAAATTAAGGTTTTAAGGGATGTTACCATTTTTTTTTCTGCAATAGAATTCTCAGACACGAAGAGTTTAAATAAAATAAAGGATAAAATTTAATTGCAAAGTGACAAGTAGCTTGTTATATTTATTATTCCGTTCAGTAATAATAAATTACGCTCAGTTTTACTCGTTTTATGCCTTTTAATATTTTTCGCAAATCATTTTAATGTTAATATAAAAACTTTTTCAAGTATAGGCAAAAGAAAACTAGAGACTTTTATATCTATAACTATATTTTTTAATGGACCACATGACAGAATTTTGACTGAATTTTTGATACAAATATCGTGAAATTCAAAATTGATGTGACCCTTGCACTGAATTTATTGTATTTATTTCTCTATTTTTAGCTAAAAGTGTTGATTGACTTTTTTAATAAGATAAATGTTTTTTTTTTAAAATTTTAATTTAAAAAAATGCAGCTAAACTGTAAAATAAGTTTTGATAAAAATTGTCAACATAACAAATTGAGGATTTGAGATTACAAAATTATCAAATTTGTTTATGAACAGTAGCGAAATCAATGAGCTTGTTTCAAAGACAAAAAATGATAGGCGAAAATATATCATTTCTCAAACTTTGATTTTTTAATCAATGTCACGGGGAATAGAGCACCAATTGGAGTACCGATCGAAATAAAACAGCTATTAAAGCAGGAAGGAATTACGTCAGCTGAAACAAGCCTACCAAAGCAGAGCCCCAGACCTACCTAAATCAATGCACCTCATTGTTTTTTTACATATATAAGACTAACTTTTTTTAAATCTCAAAAGTTTTTTAAAATTAGCAAACTTTTGATATTTACATAAAAAAAATTCTACCGTTTTGTCGTGAACAATCAATTTTAAGTTTTACATGTTAAAAAATGATTTACAGATAATTTTGAATATTTTTATCAAAGTACCACATTTGCACTATCATAATAATCTAATTATGTATTTTGTTATAATATTCTCCATTAAGGCAACGCAGAACGTAAGATGTTGAAGCATATTGATCACATGATTTATCGTTTAAAAAACTACAAGCGATCTAGCTGTGCCCAACAGTACTGCAATAAATAATCTGATGACAGATATTATTTTTTATTATTTCTTGCTAAGACAAATGGCTATCAATCTTCCTTTTCCTACTCTTCCTATATATTTCGGGCTATATTAAAGGCAGTATTTTTTCAGTTCTTGATAAACCACGTTTATGTTTTTGAAAAAAAAAAAGGAAAAATGCTTGCTAAATTTTTAAAAATAATTTTGATATGGATATATTTCGAGAAAAATTGTTATAAAACTCAATAGTTAAATTGAATTGTATAATTTTACCAGAATAGAAAATTGACTTAAAAATGCAAAATCAGTATTCCTAAATTTTAAGCACATTTATAACGCTCCACCATTCAGATTAATAATGCAAGCAATAACTGAAAATTAATTTACAAACTTTTAATTAGTCCAATCAAGCAGAACCTAAATATGGTCTTAAATGAAGAAATTTCCTCGTGATTGAATAATATCAATCAAAATAGCATTTTTTGGACTACGCTCATAATCCTAATTAAAAATACGTTTGAAGGAAATATCCTCATGGTCGGGTATTTTGGGATTTTTTTCAGCTTACGATACCTTTGAGTAAAAAAGAACTGACGCTATCGTAATATTCGCAAGGCATTTGTCGAACAATGTATATATGCAGTAATGATTGATAGCCAAAGAACTTTACTTTATCACCAAATCATAAAAATGCGTAGTGGAACTGTCACGGGCCTGTTACATTTACGGCTTTGGTCGGACCTTTTATGCAGTAATTAACGGCCGTGGTATCGAGTTGTATTCGGAGCAGACATGGCACACAAATTGTTTTTTCTTGTCAAAGTAAAAGTTTTTTTTATTCCTTCAGTACATTCTTAAAACAAACGAGCGATTTTAACTCAGTCTGAGTTAATTTTCACTCATTCCAGTGTCGAAAATGCACTTCCATTATAGGAGTGGAATTCACTCCTTTGTTTAGTTGAACCGACGACGGGATCACTCCAAACGAGTAATTTTAACTCCGTCTGAGTTAATTTTAACTCCGTCTGAGTTAATTTTAACTCCGTCTGAGTTAATTTTAACTCCGTCTGAGTTAATTCTAACTCCGTCTGAGTTAATTCTAACTCAGTTTGAGTTAATTGTAACTCCTTTCCTGTGTCGAAAATGCACTTCTCCTATAGGAGTGGATTTCACTCTTTCGTTTTAAGAGTGTACATATCTTCTCTTGTAGAGTTGGAAGAATTTATTTATACAGCCGAGACTTCCAAGTTCAGACACAACCGAAACTTCACCACCTCATTAAAATGCAAATCACATAAATACTGAACCACAAACAGTTCCCTGTTTTGACACACTGCGCAATCCCTAGCTGCTGACAGATTACAGGTTTCTGTAGATCCTTCATACTTAAAACCTAAGCCACCCGGTCACATGTTTGCAAGCTAGCTGACCCTTTCCCTTCAAAGTCACACATTGCTCCAGAGACCTTGATGCCAGAATATATTTTTTCTCTCTAAGTCCTCTAAATACCACCGAAACAGCTAAGTCCAAATTCGACTAAGCCCACTTCTATACTAAAGTTCAACCAAAATGCATATATTTCTGCGACTAAGGGTTTGCAGAGCGGCAGTGGTTCAATCCAGTTGTGGACTTCAACACGTTGCACCCTAATATCGACGACATTGAGTGAGTTCAGACCGACACAGACCCAATCCCACTTCCGACTTGGGTCATTTCTGCCCCAATACGATCCACCACGAAAACAGATATCAAGTTGTCCGAAACAAAGCTCCTTCTACACCAAGTTGGGCCATAACGCGGGATGTCTATGGGAGAGAGTGGCTCAACTGGTTCGATGCATTTTCGGCCTTCAGCGTATCGCAGCGCCTCTAGCGGGAAAAAGTCAGTGAGCATTAAAAACTGTCCCATAGACTTAACAAGGGAAGAGAGGTGTTTGACTTCCCCTTAAAAAAAATCACCATTTCGGTACTTTTCAGCAGACGATCCTTCCTAGGGATATTCTTTTGCCGCAATTTAAGATCCTCTTCATTATTAGGTGCTTTAAACAAGGAAAATCGACAGTTAATTTAAGTTTTATATCCAAATTTGCAGCCCGGAACATTACGCTTTTTCGTCATTTTCGGCCTTCAGCGTATCGCAGCGCCTCTAGTGGGAAAAACCTTGGCTCCGATCGAATGTATGGTGTGTCCTAACTTGGTGTAGAAGGAGCTTTGTCCGAAATAAATAAAAGTTTCAGAGCAGTAATGGTCCGAGATCCGTCCCGACTGTCTCCAGGTGTTCTCTCCAAAACATACACCCTGCACCTCAAAAATTTAAATATTCTCTACAACGGGTTATTACCCTGGCAACTGCTCTTCTTTTCTTTCTCCCTTGGCGGTGACGGTAATCCTTTTCTTTGGCTCTCCCACGTCATTTGCATGCCTGGTTGCCATGGCGACGGGATTCCCAGAAGCATCACCCATCTATTTCCTCCAGATATATATTTAATAGATAAATTCCCCCTGGAGAGAGGTCTAGCTCTCTCTCTCTAGGAGAGAGAGGAGATAGTATAATTTTGCTCGGTTTTTTTTTGCTCTCTCCCTTTATTATTATTATTTTTCTTTCCCCGCCTTTTAAGTCCCTCGTGTGCCCATCTTCCTTCATTACGCGACACGCAGTTGGCGGATGTGCCGACCCTAGTCGAGAATTCCACCGACACAGATGAAGACCAATGATATTGGGGTTTTATTTTTAATTTGGCACGTTTCGGCATTTTCTCATTGTTATTGTTTTTGCTTCTATTTTCTTTTCCAAATTTTTGCTTTATTAGGTGAAGGTTGCTTTAAAATGTATAGATATTATAGTAATTTGTATTTTTATATTTGCGTTGCTGTCGAATTTTAACAGAAATATTCTAATAAATTAACACATCACCATACCGGAAACTAAGAAGTAGTGTAAACTACACTCTTAAAACAAAAGAGTGAAATCCACTCCAGTTGGAGAAGTGCATTTTCGACACCCTAAAGGCATGCATATTTTCTCAGACTGAGTTAAAATCACTCGTTTGGAGTGATCCTGTCGGAGGTTTATCACACAAAGGATCCACTCCAAAAGTAGAAGTGCATTTTCCAGTCTGGAGGAGTGAAATCTACTCAGACTGAGTTAAATTAGGATTGTTGGTTTTAAGAGTGTAGACAGCAAGAATTTAGTACATATTTTAAACCCCGTTTTAAACACAAATTGCTAAGAATTTTTTTCACTTTTAATTGCAATTCTTTCTCATACGAACGGCTAAAAAATTAAATGCAATATACTTTTTAAATAAAACAATTTTGCATAAAGAAAAATGAAGAAAAGAGAAATAGCAAAAGTTCTGACGAACAGATATCACAATAACTAAATATGGAGAAAAAAAATAGATTCTAAAATGCAATTTGAAGTTTTACATAAAGCAAGAAAAGTGATTAATAATAAAACAATATTTGTCACTTAAATAGATTCCAAAATGCAGCTAGTTTTGATGATATTGTTTTTGTAATTTTAAAATTAAATGGTATTTTTTCGATGACGCCGTAGTATTTTTCCTCCTTAAAGTGGTGACCACAACAATGAATTGGACAATTTTTGCTCTGTACTAATCAGTCTTTCAGTATATGGCAACACTGACATTTTTGCCCTTAAATTTTGCTCGCCATGCGCGTTCCGTCGTTACCATTGGAGGTCACGTGATCCGCCGATCTAATACTTTTACTATGATATTTATGATTGATTCTTTTTACCAAAATAATTTTAAGTACCATGGCAAATTTCTCATTGTAACATGCATTTTCCCCATACAAGCATTTGAAAAAGATATCTACATTCACCATATTACTAATAATATTACCATAATTAGCGAACCAAACCTTTAACCTCCCGAGAGTTAGACCTGGCTTTTTCCTCATTTTGCGCATCTGTCTTTCTTACAATGACCCTAAGTTTTAAAATTTTGTAGATAATAAATTTTTATTCATTAAGTACTTAAAAAATTTAAGACATGATTTTACGATCATATCTTCAAAAATAAAACACAATTTGGTTCGTTAAGAAATTTATTATAATTTTTTTGTTGTTGAAAACTTAGGCAGTGAAAACAATCATTTATTTCTGCCCATGCCTGGACCGTTCCGAAGGTTAAACTAAACAAATCGTCAAAAAGTTAGTATGTTTTTGTGTCACTTACTAACCAGGAACCTCGGTTAGTAACGGCAAATTCCCCTTCACTCGGAGGATGGAGAGGGAAAGGATGGAAGAGGAGAGAGAGAGAGAGAATCCGTCCTCCCGGGACCCCCCCTCCCCTCCCCCGCCCATTAAAACGTCGAGGTCCATAAAACTAATGAAAAGACAAATTCTTAATGACAGTGAGAATACCTCCAAATGGATGACTGCCGAATAAGCCGTTAAAAAGGAAGGTAAAAAGGGAGTAAGAGAGAGAGGTAGAAATATTAATAATAACAGAGAAAAAATCGCAAGGAAAGGGATGGATGGGGAATTGGTTTGATAGAAATGCTACTGTAGATTTGATGATTTTTGAGAGAAATTGGGTAAAAATTACGACCCATAATACAGAAATATATTTGCATAGATAGGTCAGATATTAGGTTTTTTATGGAACTGTTTAACATTAGACTCGTCTTAGAAGTTTGGTAACGTAAAAATAAATGTTTACTCAATGGAGAAAATTTTAATGTCCCGCATTAATATATATTTTTTAAACTAACTCATAAACATATTTTTAAAAAATGAAATTCCATTAATTGGACAACTTTGCACTCACAGAGTAAAATATCATATTTCTAACTTTCTACTTTTCGGGTAAAGGTTTTTTTTTTAAAGTCAGATAATGGTCTCAGTTAATTTTTTTTTAAATTAGCGTCTTCATCTATGTTTTTTGGTATGGGTTCATGTTTGAATAGTAGAGGAAAAAAAAACATTCTATCTAAACCAATAAAATTTCATAATGTTTATATTTATTACAGGTGATTTGTAGTATAAGTGTGATAAAATAACCTATGTATATTATCTTGTCTATATCTACATCAATTTTTTTAATTCTAACTTAAATTTGCTTTATCCCTAGAAATAATTAATAATTTTCTTATTTTTTTTGTGCATTTAAATTTTTTGACATTATCAATTTGAAATTCTTCTAGACAAAAAAGTCAGTTACAACTTCCTTAAACCACGAGATACGAAGAGCTAAAAAAAAAGTCAGCGGCACTTTTATGAAAGCTGCCTCCTCCCCCCAAGAGACCAACCCTGAATATTTCAAAGACTTTCAACATGGCCCTCTCAAGGGGGTCGGTACACTTCCATCCCAGGGCGGTACACGTACTTATACATGCAACGCATACTTGTAATTCCACCGCACTGTTTCCATGGCAACACATTTCACCTGTTGGCCCAGAAGACGGAGATCTCACGTGGCCTATAAAGAGGCAAAGGACACAGTCGAAATGTGGGCGATTTCAGTACTTTACAGATGATTCCACCAAGGCTATGATTCCACTCTACAGAATTATAGAGTGGTCTCTACGGTTCTTTGTAAAGGGATATTGCTCCGTAAACAACGTGCTGATAGGCTGCTGATGTATCAATTTGGGATGAATGCCTGGCTAATAGGTCAATGGTTTGTCCGTGGGGAGCACTGAGATGGGTTTTTAGACCTGGTTCAAAGACTTTACTGGGTTTTAGGTAAGCTAGAATAAATTTATATGTCTAATATGCTGGGCCAAGATGAATTTTAATTCGATAAGGAATTTTGGAATAACAGGTGAATATTGCAGTAGGTTAAAGCATTTGGAAAGTGAGCAAGAATTTTGATTGTCATACCGCACTGTAGACGATAAAATTACTTTGCTATCCGATACGAGTTTTCGGGAATATTTTAGAAAAATATTCAAAATTTTAAGAATTTCGAAAAGTATCTCCTAAATGTTTTGTGATTGAGATGCTTCTTGGTTTATATAAGAATTCTTACAGCTAAATAGAGAAGCGAATTTCACAGTCGAAATGTGGGCGATTTCGGTACTTTACAGATGATTCCACCAAGGCTATGATTCCACTCTACAGAATTATAGAGTGGTCTCTACGGTTCTTTGTAAAGGGATATTGCTCCGTAAACAACGTGCTGATGTATCAATTTGGGATGAATGTCTGGCTAATAAGTCAATGGTTGGTCCGTGAGGAACATGGAGATGGGTTTTTAGACCCGGTTTAAAGAAAGGTAAGCTGCACCAGGTTTAAAGTAAAGTCTACCATTAAGACGTTTTAAAGGAATACATTTATAAGACTAAGATGCTAGGGTTTGATGAATCATATAATTTATTTTGGAAATTTTGGATAGTGAATAAATAATGCAGTAGGTTAAACCCTTGATCTGAAAAAGAATTTTGATGAAACTATTGCAATGCATCAAAATAATTACTTTGTTATCCAATACGAGTTTTATTATGTAAAATCTTCAAAATTTTAAGATCATTTAAAGACAATTGAAGTATATTTTAAATGTTCTGTGCCTGAGACGCGTCTTTGCTTTATATAAGTTTTCGTATGGATAAATAAAGAGGTAAAGGACACAGTCGAAATGTGGGCGATTGCGGTACTTTACAGATGATTCCACCAAGGCTATGAATCCACTCTACAGAATTATAGAGTGGTCTCTACGGTGCGGAGTGGGTTCCTTGTAAAGGGATATTGCTCCGTAAACAACGTGCTGATAGGCTGCTGATGTATCAATTTGGGATGAATGCCTGGCTAATAGGTCAATGGTTTGTCCGTGGGGAGCGCTGAGATGAATTTTTAGACCTTGTTCAAAGAGTTTACTGGGTTTAAGGTAAGCAAGAATAAATTTATAGGTCTAATATGCTGGGCCAAGATGAATTTTAATTCGATAAGGAATTTTGGAATAACAGGTGAATATTGCAGTAGGTTAAAACCTTTGGAAAGCGAGCAAGAATTTTGAATTGTCATACCGCACTGTAGACGATAAAAATTACTTTGCTATCCGATACGAGTTTTCGGGAATATTTTAGAAAAATATACAAAATTTTAAGAATTTCGAAAAGTATCCCCTAACTGTTTTGTGGTTGAGATGCTTCTTGGTTTCTATAAGAATTATTACAGCTAAATAGAGAAGCAAATTACACAGTCGAAATGTGGGCGATTTCGGTACTTTACAGATGATTCCACCAAGGCTATGATTCCACTCTACAGAATAATAGAGTGGTCTCTATGGTTCGTTGTAAAGGGATATTGCTCCGTAAACAACGTGCTGATCTATCAATTTGGGATGAATGTCTGGCTAATAGGTCAATGGTTGGTCCGCAGGGAGCATGAGGATGGGTTTATAGACCCGGTTTAAAGAAAGGTAAGCTGCACCAGGGTCAAAGTAAAGCCTACCTTTAAGACTTTTTAAGGAATAAATTTATAAGACTAAGATGTTAGGGTTTGATGAATCATAATTTATTTAGGAAATTTTGGATAGTGAATAAATAATGCAGTAGGTTAAACCCTTTAGAGATCAGAAAAAGAATTTTGATGAACCTATCGCAATGCATCAAAATTATTACTTTGCTGTCAATACGAGTTTTTTTTGTAACATCAACAAAATTTTAATATTTTTTTAAGACAATTGTAGTTTCTTTTAAATGTTCTGTGCCTGAGACGCTACTTTGTTTTATATAAGTTTTCGTATGGATAAATAAAGAGGAAAAAGACGCAGTCGAAATGTGGGAGATTTCGGTACTTTACAGATGATTCCACCAAGGCTATGATTCCACTCTACAGAATTATAGAGTGGTCTCTACGGTGCGGACTGGGTTCCTTGTTTGGTTTGGTTTGAATTATCGTCGCACTGGAGCTACACGAGGGCTATTGGCGACGGGCGTCGTATTTTAGAACCACAGTCAGGTGACGAGCCACACCTGAATAGGCACCCAACGCAACCGTTAAGGGCGACATCGTACGCAGCGTTAGGACTTTGAAGGATATTTAACGTGTACTCCCTTACACGGGGTATTATTCGTCGGACATTTTTGGCTGCACGGGCCGTTTATAGGGGCTGGGGTTCGAACCCTGGGTTCCTTGTAAAGGGATATTGCTCCGTAAACAACGTGCTGATGTATCAATTTGGGATGAATGTCTGGCTAATAGGTCAATGGTTGGTTCGCAGGGAACATGGTTATGGGTTTTTAGACCAGGTTTAAAGAAAGGTAAGATGCACCAGGGTTAAAGTAAGGCCTACCTTTAAGACTTTTTAAGGAATAAATTTATAAGAGTAAGATGCTAGGGTGTGATGAATCATAATTTATTTTGGATAGTGAATAAATATTGCAGTAGGTTAAACCCTTGATCTGAAAAATAATTTTGATGAAACATTGCAATGCATCAAAAAAATTACTTTGTTATCCAATACGAGTTTTTTTTGTAAAATCTTTAAAATTTTAAGATTTTTTAAAGACAATTGAAATATATTTTAAATGTTTTGTGCCTGAGACGCTTCTTTGTTTTATATAAGTTTCATATGGATAAATAAAGAGGCAAAGGACACAGTCGAAATGTGGGCGATTTCGGTACTTTACAGATGATTCCACCAAGGCTATGATTCCACTCTACAGAATTATAGAGTGGTCTCTACGGTTCTTTGTAAAGGGATATTGCTCCGTAAACAACGTGCTGATGTATCAATTTGGGATGAATGCCTGGCTAATAGGTCAATGGTTGGTCCTCAGGGAACATAGAGATGGGTTTTTAGACCAGGTTTAAAGAAAGGTATTCTGCACCAGGGTTAAAGTAAAGCCTACCTTTAAGACGTTTTAAAGGGATACATTTATAAGACTAAGATGCCAGGGTTTGATGAATCATAATTTATTTTGGAAATTTTGGATAGTGAATAAATAATGCAGTAGGTTAAGCCCTTTAGAGATCAGAAAAAGAATTTTGATGAACCTATCGCAATGCATCAAAATAATTATTTTGCTATCCAATACGAGTTTTTTGTTTGTAAAATCTTCAAAATTTTAAGATTTTTTAAGACAATTGAAGTATCTTTTAAATGTTCTGTACCTGATGAGACGCTACTTTGTTTTAGATAAGTTTTCGTATGGATAAATAAAGACACAGTCGACATAAAGACATGTGGGAGATTTCGGTACTTTACAGATGATTCCAACAAAGCTATGATTCAACTCTACAGAAGTTGTGTAGTTTTTGCTTTTATTTTTAATTCTATGTTATATCAATGTCCTTGATTACGAACCTGAAATTTCTCACTGCCCATTTTTAGCCTACTTTTCTTTTTTTTTTAATTTAAAGAATTAAAAAAAAATGTAAAAGTAGGTAGTGACATGCTGTCGATGTCCGTCTGTCTGTCTCTCCGTACCCTCCTTCCAAAATCAGTTCTATCAATCCGATCTTAAAAATTCTTTTTTTATTAGAAAGGTATAACCTCATCAGACACCCAACTTTCATACTTTTTGTCCGTCTGTCTGTACGATCGGACGGACATAAATCTACTATTTGTCGACGAATTTCCCATTGAATTAGCATTTAAATTCAATTTCGAGTCATTTAAATCTCTGAATTTAACTATAAATTCTAGGGACAAGTGATATACGTCAAAAAATTCAGCGTATCCAAACGAGAATACATTGAAAACTTTAGAAAAGAATTCGAATTCTAAGTACTTTAATTATTTAAAAAACTTTAATGCTCATTTAAAAAGCATATAAAGCCATTTTTATTAGAATTAAATCACCATTGCCATCGCAACAATTGCTCGAGACACTTTAATTCTTTTAGACAATAAATTAAAATAAATTTATTTCAGAGACATCGATCAATTTAAAATGACGTCAAATATATTTCACTGGATTCTTTTTATGTTAAAATAAAATGTTTTAATTCTATTTAAAAGCGAGGAATATTACATATTTATTCTTTGAAATATAAATTTTTGCAAACGATTTAAGTATTAATTATTTAATTTTCGAAATAAAATAAATGAAACTAGCCGAATTTAGCGGATATTTGTTTGAATTAATGCTGTGTTTGGCGCCTTTTTACCTGTTAAACACAACTGTTGTGTGGAAGCGGGTTAAGTGACAGATTCTGTTACAAACCTACTTGTTAATTTTCTACTTGTTAATTCCTATTTTAAGTGTATTTTGAAGTAGTTTTATGGTTTTTGTTCAACGAATAATTAAATATGTATTTATAACTGCAATAAAATCGTGCAGAAGATAAGTAAAGTTTATTTCATTTGCGATGGAAAATTAATGAAAATAATTGGCTTTAAGAAAATGAAATTATAGCTGGATGCTGTGTTTAGTGAAATTTATTCTATGTATATAAATTTAATGTAGAAACGGTTGTTGATGTCACTTACTGTAACGAACCTAGTTTTTTCAAGATAAGAATTTTAGTAAGTATTTAAGTAACAGGAAAGTAGGCTATTTTAGTTCTTTTAGAATTTCTTGTTTTCTGTAAAATTGGTTATAAGTTCAAAACAAGAAATATTTCTAGCTATTTTAAGGTAGCTATTTTAGGGTTTTCAAAATAAGGAGAAAACTTAATCAATTTTCACAAAAAAAAATATCAATTGTAAAGTAACGAAAACAGCATTTCCTATAACTTCTGCACTTTCAACATTTCTGTAAGAGGAACTTAGCATTCACCGAAAACAGGAGAAAATGATGCTTTCAAAGCTCTATTTATAGATAATTTTAATCTGGAATTGATAAAAACAAAATATAAACTTATTTTACAAAATTATAAATATAAGGTAGAAGAGCTATCTCATTACAAATATTATTTTTTTCTTTTCAAAGCAATATTAATGAAATAGTATTTTGGAATCAAAATACAATATACAATTATCTCACGGCATCAACCTTAAAATACGTATAACACACAATCATCTTCACTCAATCAACATTCAACTTTACACAACCAACTTCAACTGCATTTCTATACTAGCAGTTGTTTATTGTATCGAACTTTGCTATAATATCATCTCAACCTTACATAGATGTTAAAGCCTTCGTTAAAACAATTCTATGTTTCTAAATAATAATAATAATAATAAGGAAAAACTCTAATTTGCAGCATTCAAAAACAATAAATAAAATAAAATTATATTGTTTTATGTGGAAATGAATATTGTTATTGCGACAATTTTATAAGGAATTTTGAATTACAAATTGCATTGTAAAACCAGTGTTTAAGGGGTCATAGGAGTCTTAAAAATGTGCAAAGAAGGTACTACAAAGCATAGTTTGATCTTTCATGTAATTTTTTTAACTACTCAATATATAAGTATAATTTTTTTATATGTAATTCTACAAGATTTATTTATTATAAAACAAATTTTAAAATTTATGAAACTTTAGCCAAAACTAAAATAAATGATATTAAACATAAAGCTATTTGAACACATTGGGATTAGGCTTGCGCGGCAAATTTTGAGGTCAAAATTGAAAAAAATGACCAAGAAAATGACTTTATATTGTACAAATATGTACAAACAAAGACTTATACCTAAATTCTCAGCTCAATTTTTATTAGAAATTATTTTAAGAACTTTTTTCTAAAAAAAAATAATAAATTTTTTAAAATTTTGACTTAAATTTTTTTAAAAATAATTTCTAATTAAAATTGAGCTGAGAATTTAGGTATAAGTCTTTGTTTGTACATATTTGAACAATATAAAGTCATTTTCTTAGTCATTTTTTTTCAATTTTGACCTTAAAATTTGCCCCGCAAGCCTCATCCCAATGTGTTCAAATAGCTTTATGTTTAATATCATTTATTTTAGTTTTGGCTAAATTTTCATAAATTTTAAAAATTGTTTTATAATAAATAAATCTTGTAGAATTACATATAAAAAAATTATACTACATATTGAGTAGTTAAAAAATTACATGACAGATCAAAGTATGCTTTGTAGTACCATCTTTGCACATTTTTAAGACTCCTATGACCCCTTAAAAGTATTCCAAATAAATTTTTCTAAGAAATTCATTAGTATTGTTTTTATATTATGTTTATTATGAAATACCCCAGAGAAAATGATTGTTTAAAGAATAAATGATTGTTTTATTTTGTAATGTCTCTGTTTAATAAAAAGAAATAAAATGCGTATAAACGTAATTTTTCTGACTGAATTTTGTTGACATGTATGGAGTTCATTAATGTTTGGTATGTATTTTATAAAAAGATGGCAAAAACACTTGTCATTTATGCAAATGGGTTTATTATTATTATAGTAATTTCTTTAATTTTGTATATTGTGTGTAATATTATGATTTTCTAAAGATCTTTGTTTAAAATAAAAAAAAATTTCTACTATTTTTGACACTGAATTGTCATTAATTGATTATTGCTGTAATCACTCAAATGTCATGTAGATTAAGGGAATTTGCGAAATAGACATAGAAATCACATTTTGGGTGTAAAATTTTGTTAAAACTAATATTTAATGTATAAAAAACACAAACAAATAGAAATATTTAAATATTCATTTAACTTAACAGTTTTTTCGACAATAATTTGTCAACACTATTGATTTTATATTTATCAATATTTTCTAAAATTTCAATTAAGGACTCGTTTAATTTTTTTAAAATTTTCAACTTCGTTCGTATTCTACATTAGTTGTTTACGAAATTCTATGCTCGTATAGGCTCAAAAATGCGGCTGTCTGTAACGAACCTTTTTTTATCGCTTTCGTTTTGTTACACAGATTATAATTACACAGTTAAAATTGAGCATTTAATTTTAACTCTTTTAGTCCCCAAAGACAATTTGGTATCATCATTGTAGAAAAAAACTTCTGATTGTCTATAGCCATTTATGATTTCAAAAAGCACATCATTCGATTCTTCAAACTTTTTCCTATTAGAAAATATTTTTTATTAACCCCAATGGATGTCAGCCCTATTATTTTTTAAATTATGATCAGAAACATGATGATGCCAAATGGCATCACTGGGACTGAAAGAGTTAAACTATTATATCAGACAGATTTAAAAAGAAACATGACCGAACTCACATTAAAACATTAAAAAAAACTATTTAAAAATATTTTGAAAAACAAAACACTGCAACAAAAAACTCAATATATATCGACAGAAAATAAGATATTGATTGCGGCCATTAATAAACCGTCAGAGAGCAACAAACTTAATTAAAATCGATCACAAAATAAGCCACAAACTTTTTTTTTCTCCGTCTTCTTTCAAATTACGCCTCACAACTAATGAAACTTAAACGGCCCAAGTGACGATCTGGGTTTCAGGTTTCACCGAGTAGGTGCGGCAATTAATTATAAATTAATATCGGAGCGATCTGATCGCCGCCGCGGGGCTAAAAATAAGTGGAGGGAAAAAATTATTGATGACGTGATTCGGGTGACAATTCAGAGCTTCGGTTTGATAAAGGTGCAATTGTTTTTGGGGGGTTGGGGGAGCCCAGTTGATTAGGCATTCGCCTAGCGTGCGGAAGTTCCCTGGTTCGGGTACGAGCATCTCCAAAATAACTGCTGACCTATAAACGGCATGTGAAGCCAAACATGTCCGACGAATAATACCCCGTGTTAGGAAGTGCACATTAAATATCCTTCAAAGTCCTAACGCTGCGTACAATGCCGCCCTCAACGGTTGCGTTGGGTGCCTATTTAGGTGCCGGCTCGTCACTTGACTGTGGTTCTAAAATACGACGCCTGTCGCCAATAGCCCTCGTGTAGCTCTAGTGCGACGATAATTCAAACCTAACCTAACCGAAACCTGTTTTTCCAGTAAACTTCGAAAATAATCTCTTTTAAAATATTTATTTTATTCGAATAGTATTAATGCAAAGATAGAACCCAATTAATTTTTTTTAAAAAAAGTCATTTACATCTCTGTCAAGATAACTTGGCAAAATGTCATTTTTTATGCCTCAAAATTGAAAATCTTTTTGGTTGATATTTCCTCCCCTCCTTTTCTCTTATTAATTAACGATCCTTTTAGGTGAGGAATGTTAATTGAAACGTCCCTCGTGACACGGAAATTGGCACCAGTTCATTTTACGAAATGGTGTGTTGATAGAGATGTTGAGATTGGATAAATGATATTGATGACTGGAGCTGTAATAGTCTCCTGATATTGAAGCCCAGATACACAGATAAAAAAAAATTTAGGAAAATTAACAAATAAAATAAGAATTAAAATATTTAAAGAATTGTTTAACCACACAAATACACTTTTTCTAATGGACGGGGAGATGATTTGTGTTATAAATAACTAGGTATTGAGTGACTGTTGCGAAAATTTGTTTTTAGGTAAAACAGAATTAACTCTTAACTAAAAGACTGTATAGTTTAACATAGACTAAAAGAATGACATAGACTAAAAGAATGTATTAGTTTAACATTTGTTATGGATGCAAGTGATATATTTTAGATAGTTTTGAACTATATATCTAAATATACCGGAAATTTCACTTGCCTTGAATAGTTGAGTCTATGGAACTCAAAGCCTTTAATAGGTAGTACCAATATACTTTCTGTAGTCAAGTTGGAAAAATGCAGATATTTTAGGAAATAACAGGGCATACACAACATGTATTTTTGTTCTTGCTTAATACATTGGACACTTAAAAAAGTCAATATTAGAAGAAATTGTACTTTGTATTAAAATGCTTTTTATTTATCTTTTTAATTCCTGAGTACTGCAGCTGATGTAGAATAAAATTACTTGTGTTTAAAGAACCTCTTATTCCTTGGTGTCTTTCACTACACTCTAAAAAAAAATCTGTAAGGTTACTAAGAATTCTCTAGGAAACTCAGCTTCCATAAGTTTTTTTAGTAATGTTACATAAGAAATATGTGTATATATTACTAATTAAAGCTTAGTATCCAATACAATCATTTAAATTGCAAGCATACTATAAAAACTTCAGTAAACGTTACAAGATATATTCTAGTAATCAATACATCCACTTATGTAGTATCTTTACTAGGAAAAAGTTAGTAACTAGCAGTTTCAAAAATGTTAAACAAGAGGGCGCCACTAATTTTCTTTTAGTCAAGAATTATTTCGACTTTTCCGGAGCAGGTCGCAGGATTCGAACTCACAACCTCAAGATTAGCTCGTCTTTCAACGACAAGTAGCGCGCTTGTCCACGCGGTCATCGGGACATGCAGATCCTTTGCGTGTAAATAATGAGGTTAAAATCTTGATCGATATAAAGCTTTCGGATATGAAGTTTTAGAAATAATTTAACGCAATTTTTATGTATGTACTAAAATAAAAAAAACACGTTTTTCGGTTTCTCATCGTTGCGATATTGATTCGTTATAATTTTTCGATGAAAAACACATTGATTGAATTTTCACCTTTGACCGATATCGAATCAGACTTTTATCTCTTAGTCTCGTACACTTTCAATTTACGGACGCGATCACCGGTTAGTTTTTGCTAAATCAGATTGCCGATCGAACAAATTTCGAGAAACAAAACTATGCAATAAGGGAAACTACACATCTCTCAAAAGATAGCCAGGTGGCGCTGTAAGCGTTACAACAATTTACTTAGTATTGCTTAGTATTTCTACAGTAGTTTCTTTAGGTTACAGATGATTTTCTAGTAAATGGTGAAAACCTGTTAAGTTACTAAGTAATCGTTAGTAAATTCAAGCCAAATTTTTTACAGTGTAGTTCGAATTTCGCTACATAAATGTACCCAAATCGTATGCGAAAAAAGTACTCTATGGAATTAAAACAAAAGTTAGATTCCAAACAAACCCGAACATACTCTTCAACAAGGCAATCTCAAAAATGCGTGCAGTTGGTTTGTAAAATATGTAACTAACATGCATATGAAAATTGACTTTTATATTATTTGTATATACTATATATAAAGAGTCTAGTTTCTAAACTCACATGCTTCAAAGTATAACTAAGATGTAGAGCTTGGTCCTTTTAACAGTATAAAATGCAATCGGACAAATTGTCAATAAACGGACTGGACCTTTATCTTTGTTATATTATTGAGAATTTGAGTTTTGAAACTAACCCATTCAACCATTTCATGTGAAAGATCCCAAAAAAACTTTTTAAAACTCCAAATTACAATGGTGAAATAGTATCAATTTAACATTCATCTGTTGTGGTCTCATACTAAAAAAAATTAAAACAAAATATGTAATATGAATCTAAGTTGCATTAAATAAAAAATAGTTTGACAAGACGACATTTTGGGTACCCTTTGAAAATTTCAAAGGTAATCCCGGGCTTCTCATACCTATCTGATAGGTAGGCCCTTGGCCTAGGCGAATTAAAAAAAAAATACAAACATAGACCAGGAGAGTTAGAACTGTAACCAACTTCCTCAGCCACTTTTAAGAATTCCTCTCGCACAAAAGAAACGCTACAAAAGCCCGGTAATTCCCTCCCTTGTTATCTGCGGCTTTGCTCCTCCAGAAACTAATGTAACGAAGCGACCAAGACCAATATTCAAATGAGGCCCTGAGTCTGAGTCTGGGGCCTCCAGGGACAAAGAGTCCTAACCGATCGGAAACCCTTCCTCAAAAGAAAACGAGTGGGATGGATATCATTCGATTAGTTGCTGCTGCTCCTGGCTCCTGACAAAAATCGGAAAATGTAATCAAGAAACGGATGTACCTGGGGGTTTCGAGTTGAAATGGGATGAAGCCTTTAGGAAATAGCATTCGAGGTTTTAGGGGGTAGGCACAGGGACGTCACAAAATTGCAAATATTTTTTTTAAAAAATGCCAGATCAATTAATTATGAGGAATTTTTCCAACCAATCTAATTTTTTAAAAAAATTAATTAGAAAAAAAAATACTTCAGCGCATCACTGCCATATAGGCAGGTAAATTGCAGTAGCCGCTACAATGAATAGGACAGTTTTTGCTCTGAAATAGCCAGTCTTTCGGAAAACTTTCTTGTAGGTAAAGTTATTGAGGGCTTACAACAATGACCCAAGTTATTTGTCCAGATACTGCTGTTTATACGTGCCCATGGCGGAAGAGCCAGAGTGAGGTCAGAACCTGTGGTGGCTATTTCTGTTACCAATGCTGTGGTACGCATGTGACCCGGTTAAGTGGTCTATCTCACAAGGAACTCCTATAAAGTTAATTTCCCAAATATGCTTGATCCTCATTTTATATAACTCGTAAATTTCAAAAAAGATGTTTTTTTAAAATTTGTTTATTGAAACTTGTAATAATTAGTGGGATATCATTTACAAATGTTAAGTGCCTGAGCCTACCCTAAATGTAAGGAAATGAATGAAAAAACTCCGACATTTATTTTGTTACAATTTCCGTAAAATTCGAACATTATGTATAAACAAAACAAAAAAACTCAATTTAATACACTTAATGTCTAAGAACCAGAAAAAATTTGTCTAATTTTCAATTAATTAAATTTGTTAACATTCAACCACATTTACAATGGTTCTGTTACAACTTCTACGACATCCGAAAATTAAAAAACCCCACCCCGTTTACGCACACCACTTCGCCTTTGATATCCCTGATGACTGCAAGGAACTAATAAAACGTCGGACGATCTTTTCTGTAGTTGGGGGGTCGGGAACGGGATCTTATCGTCTGAACACAGGGCGTCCCCCAGGGAAATAATTTCGAACCGGGGTCGTTACCGTGCGCCCTTATGTATATGCACCTCCTGGTTTTTCCAGCCCTCCTGACAGAACGGAAGAATTTTTAAAAGGTATTGAAATCTTCGTTCCATCCTATCTCATTTCAATGTATAATAACTGCGGGTCGAGGGCAAAGAGGTGCAAGTTCGATGTCGCGAGTTTACAGGAGAGCAAGAAAACTGTGGTGATATTCTTGTTTTACGTTACTTGTATTCTTCTTTTACGATGGGTTTAATTTTTACAGGAGATCATAAAGGCTGGTGGTGATCTTGTTAATTCTGCCCAATGATATCATAAAATCTAGATGAAATTTTTTAAATGACATTTTACGATATGCTGCATTAAGGCAGATCATGAAGAGTACGTGCGATATTGTTGATTTTAATTGTCGACTTTTAGTCTTTTTTCACTTTGACATTTACAGGGTGGTTAAAATTAATGTTGCTATTTAAATTTAAATGATAAATAAAAAGTCATTTATAATGAGAACTGCTAGTTAGACTGAAATAAAATGTGTCCCTGTCCACAATGCTTCTATGAACCACATATTGAGGCAAATGTAATGGTTCTCTCTCATTTGACTGGAATTTTTTGTATGAACTTGTTGAGGTCAGTCAACCCCTTACACCCTGTGGATACATCACTCCATTTTCTGCTTTATTAAATCTCATTACACAAGTGTTCCCGTCCAACTCTACATCCTTCTGCACAGTAGTTGTAGCATTTACAACCATCTTAAAAAATGCACCTTTAATAATTATATCCACTTCTATGATATTCATCTTTAATTTGAGAGGTAGATGGTGAAGTGTCATTCGGTATAAGAATAACCTTGACAAAATTTGAATCGTTCTTTTTGAGAATTATACCCCTCTCGCCCTCAGCAGCAGACGACACTTCAAACCCCCATCCTCCTTCTATCTCACTCGTTCCATTGTTTCTAGTGGCATGCTGATTAGCAGAAAGGTTGCCGATGGGACCTCTCGTTGAATTGCTAAAGAAGGAAAGATTTTGGAAAGAGTAGCTTTGGGTTATCGTCGACGCGTACGTGAAAAAATTACCTCCACGGGCACTGATTGAATTGGAAAGTAGCAGAGAGCTTGCTTGGGAATGGGCTGGCTCGTCTCTAGTTCATTTGGGGGAGAGGATGGAAGACTAAAAACTAGGAATTATAATGGAACGAATGGAGGAGGATGAGAAAGATGAATGTCTTTATACTTTGTGGACAAGCAGATTTTATCGTTTTATTGGAGGTTACCAGGGTTGAGTGTCGAATTCCGGAAGAATAATAACGTTTGGTTTGCTTGGAATATGCTAGTTTATTCATCCCTTGTCAAAAAAAAAAAAAGCGGGATGATAATTGTTGGACAGGGATATATATCATTACATGCTATTTTTTAAATTCTAAACAAGTTATAACTCTCCGCATAATTAAAATTAAAAGTTTTCTATCGCACTATTGGTGGAACGAATATAGCTTTGGGTTATCGTCGACGCGTACGTGAAAAAATTACCTCCACGGGCACTGATTGAATTGGAAAGTAGCAGAGAGCTTGCTCAGGAATGAGCTGGCTCGTCTCTAGTTCATTTGGGGGAAAGGATGGAAGACTAAAAACTAGGAATTACAAAGGAACGAATGGAGGAGGATGGGAAAGATGAATGTCTTTATACTTTGTGGACAAGCAGATTTTATCGTTTTATTGGAGGTTCCTAGGGTTGAGTATCGAATTCCGGAAGAAGAATAACGGTTGGTTTGCTTGGAATATGCTAGTTTATTCATCCCTTGTCAACAAAGCGGGACGATAATTGTTGGACAAGGATATATATCATTATATGCCACTTGTTAAATTCAAAACAAGTTATAACTCTCCGCATAATTAAAAATTAAAAGTTTTCTATCGCACTATTGGTGGAACGAGTATAGCTTGGGTTATCGTCGCACAGAGGGGTATTTGCGCGATCTGAGCGGCCAAAATTATTTTTTCTTCTTATTCGATTCCAAAGGGGCCAATGAGACTATCCGTAGTATTTTAAGTGATAAAAAAATAGTTAGTGGTGAAAAAAAAAGCATTATTAAAAACAATGGAGTTTAAATGGACTAGCACGAAATCTAGCCTATGAGCCCGACACCAAGTGTCTCTGGATTAACTTCTTTCTTGATATTTAACTTGTTGAAGTCCTTTTAGGTGATACCCCAAATAAAGCATCTCATTTAGAAGTTGTGCTAGTAACAGCATTACAGACCTTTCCATCTACCATGGTGAGCAACATCTTGTGCTTTACTGCATAAGCATTGCCCGATATCGTCAATTTGGTTTATTGTAATTCATCTACGGTGTGTTTAACGTAACTTATTTCTTCGTTTATTATGCCCGTGGACTCATTAATAAATCTCATTATTATAGGGCGGCAATATCTAGAAGAAAAAGGTGTAGGATTCTGCAAATTTATCTTACTCTTCGTTGTACATGTAAGCTGTAAGGGAACAAAAGAACTCTGGAGTAAGCTGGCATCAGTATCAGAATTATTTTCCCATTTCTACTTATATTGGGATTGCTGCGCCCATCCCATTCCCATTTTGATATTAAATTTACTTCGGCAACTGATTAAGAAACATTACACGCCTATCGTTATCAGGGTAGCATTCCTGTTTAGCTTTTTGTAGTATGCTGTAGCATGGGTAGAATTTTTTTATTAGAACTCCTAATCACTTCATATTGTCTTCTTGAAAGTCCAGACTCAACAAAAATCGACACGGCCTGTCTTGAATTCAACTGAGCTGTCATAGTTGTATTTTTATTAGAAAGAGTTATGTTATATTTTGTAGCTCGCTTTGGTGAACTATTAATTCCTTTAAGCATTAAAGCAGTATCTCTCTTTTCAGTTTCTCTTAACTTTGGTTGTGTATCACCTACAAGTACTTGTAAATCAGTAGCTTTACATAGCTATTCAGTTTTCTTCTTTGGTTCTCTCACTTGACTCATCAAACGACTTTGTTGGTCGTCCTGGTCTGTTATTTACCTTTGAAATACTAAATATTCCTTCAAGCAATTCTTTATTTGTACTCAAAATCGCAATTTCTTTTCTATATGATTCATTAAATTTTAGTTTCATTTCGAATTTTAAACGAGAAAATTTATTCTATATTTCCTTTTCTTTGATCATCAGAAAGATCTTCTAATTGCAGCAAATAGTTTTCCAGAAAATATAATTTTTTGATAATATCAGATAATTTTTGATGTTGCATAAAGGTAAACAATTGTTTTCTAGTCATAGCTATAACATTTGATGATCCTAAAATAAAAAAAAAACCCAGTTTTTAACAAAAATTAACATTCATTAATTTTATGTTGTTTTATCTCCATTTATTTACATTTCCCTTTTTGTTGAAAAACGCAGATAATCGCACTAAAATTATACATGTTTTAGAAAGAAAACAATTTGAGAATTATTGGAAATCTAATTTAAGTGCCGGGTAACATCCGGAAATATAACTAATAGTCGAACATTTGAGAAAAATCACGGATAAAATTTATAAAAAATACACTCATTCTAAACAGAATTTAACTAAGCTATAATTCCATCAATTGCAGCAAAATGATTTCAAAAGAATGCATACGTAACTGGTGTATCACAATCCATGTCTAGCAATAATATTGTATTTATCTGAAGAACAATAATCACTCTTACAAGTAAGACTATGTTCAAAATGGCAAGGAGCAAAACTTGCTATTCACATGAAGACCAAGTTGAGACTGAAAGTAAAAGCAAAAAGGGTTCGCGTAGGGCTTTAAAAATTGTTAAATCACATGCGTGGAACATTTATCTTCATTTAGCTACCTGTATTTTATTTCTGGGTTAAAATTTTTAAAATCGACTTTTGGCCGCGTAGATCGTTCAAATACCCCTCTGTGCGTCGACGCGTACGTGAAAAAATTACCTCCACGGGCACTGATTGAATTGGAAAGTAGTAGAGAGCTTGCTTAGGAATGGGCTGGGTCGGCTCTTAGTTTATTTTGGAAGAGGATGGAAGGCTAAAAACTAGGAATTATGAAGGAACGAATGGAGGAGGATGAGAAAGATGAATGTCTTTATACTTTGTGGACAAGCGGATTTTATCGTTTTATTGGAGGTTCCTAGGGTTGAGTATCGAATTCCGGAAGAAGAATAACGGTTGGTTTGCTTGGAATATGCTAGTTTATTCATCCCTTGTCAACAAAGCGGGACGATAATTGTTGTACAACGATATATATCATTATATGCCATGTGTTAAACTCAAAAAAAGTTATAACTCTCCGCATAATTAAACATTAAAAGTTTTCTATCGCACTATTTGTGAAACGAGTATAGCACGGGTTATCGTCGACGCGTACTTGAAAAAATTACCTCCACGAGCACTGATTGAATTGGAAAGTAGCAGAGAGCTTGCTTGGGAAATGAGCTGGCTCGTCTCTAGTTCATTTGGGGAGAGGATGGAAGACTAAAAACTAGGAATTATAAAGGAGCGAATGGAGGAGGATTGGAAAGATGAATGTCTATTTACACCTTGTAGACAAGCAGATTTTATCGTTTTATTGGAGGTTCCTAGGGTTACGTATTATATTTCACAGACATGACTAAGTTGTTTAATAGCTCGTGGCATGAGATTCTATAAAAATAATTGCTAATATTAGATCTAGAAACCATTCCGGAAGAAGGTTTTCTAAAAAGTACGTTTGGTTTGCTCGAAACAGACATTTACTCGTCTCTTGTCAACAAAGGGGGGTGATAATTGTTGGACATGAATATCTAGCATTAAGTGCCATTCGTTAAATTCGTAAATTGCTGCCTACGTGAAAAATTATCTTCACGGGCATTGATTGAATTGGAAAGTAGCAGAGAGTTTGCTTAGGAATTTGCTGGGTTGGCTCTAGATTATATGGGAAGTGAAGGAATAATAAAGGTTCAGCTGGATAAGGACGCAAAAGATGAGCGTTTTTATACTTTGCGCACTTGAAGTTTTTATTGTTTAATTGCAGGTTCCCAGGGTTTTGTATAAGATTTCCCAGAAAAAACTAAGATTCCTCCCTATTGCGACATTAATAATATTAAAATAATGACTTCTTATTCAATTTCGAAGCAAGTGGCATGATATTGAAAAAGAATGTCTAAAATGGAAAATATTAGCCAGATATATAAGAAACAATTCCGGAAGAAAAAGCAGAAACGTTTATTTTTCTTGGAACCGACAAGTTTTCTCGCCCTTTGTCAACAAATAAAAGTTACAAGCAGGATGATTATCGTTGGACATGGATGTCCATCATTATGTGTCATTTGTTAAATTAAAAATAAAAAAAGACAGCAATAAAGTCATGGACATAGACCAGCGTTGTACGCATATTTTAAAGCCAATAAAACACATTGTTTTATTCAGCACCGAATGCGTCATATAAACGAGCATTGTTTACTCTGCAAAAACTACTTTTCAAGTATCAGTTCCGATCGATTTATCGTACCGAAATCAATAACTACTTGCCACAGACACCCCTGTTGAGACTCAACAAAAGACCCTATCCCTACCAGCCTCTAATACACTACTCCCCAATTATTTCTCGACTTTACAACAAACATATCCGAGGAAGGAAAGGAAAAAATACGCAATAAATAACAAAACCAACAATGGCCCCGAGATTAACGACCAGCTTGGTATGAGCGTCAACATGGGTTCTCCTGCTGTAGAAAGGATCGACGGGGGGTACTGGCAGTCGATAAATCTAGGGTCCCTTTCTTGTCTCCCATCCCTTGGACGGCACAGCGTGCACCGCAAAATGAAGTCCTCAGCCCCGGGGCACCCCTAGGTCGCGTCATGGGGCGTCCGAATGCGTCGCGGCACCATGGGGAGCGACGAGGAACGCTCGCAATGGGGGCTTTTTTGTCCGTGGAGTGCAGAAGAAGATGGCGATGCTTTTGGCGAGAAAACAAGTGAAGACGGAAGAAAGTTGCCAAGCAACCCTAGTAGGCTCAAAGAAATTACCTACCCAATGTTTTTAGTGTAGTGTAATCGTTTCCGGCTGCCTATTTCTAGCCTCCATTAGGAGCTTTAACACAGCCAATAAAGCCTCGCAATTTAGAATCCTGGTCAAGTGACGAGGTCGACACCTGAGCGAACACTCAACGGAGCTTCGTGCGACATTGTACGCTGACGCCGTCGGGACTTTGGACTCCACAGATTTAACGAGCGCGTTTGACCCAGTGTACTCGGGCCCATCCCGTCGCGAGTTGGATTTTCTACTCTCTCCCAGTACAGATATCCGATTTATAGGATGACTGGCAGTAGGTACTCAATGTTAGTTTCCATGCTGAAACGCATCCTTTTATTTCTTAACTATTGTGACTTTTATTTCTTAACTTATTGCGTCGCGACGGTTGGGGAAAAAAAATTCAAGCAAAAACGAACGTTCTGCTTAAGTTTATTTAACTAAACAAAATATTAGACAACTGAAGGCAATAGTCCTGTCCATTTTATCTAAGGCAAATTAAGTGAAACGAAAAACGAATTAAAAAAAAATCAAATCTTACGTTTCTATTCGGAAAATGAGGTGTTATTTTTGTACACAAAATCGTCGTTAAGGGGTTAAAAATCCAAAAAATGACTGTTTGTGCAGTTGTAGGATGTATTAGGAGATCTGAATTAATACAAGTTTGCATAATTTCTTTCACAGGTAAATAGAAAGGCATTGCAATATAGTTTATATAAGAGAGTCAGAAACCGGTTAGTCGCTGTAGTAAGCCCCACAAACTCCACTGTAAAGTAGCGCAAAATACTCTGCCAAATGCGTTTCTTTGGGCTTACTACAAAGAGATCGATGACTTCACAAGGCAAGCAGGTTTTTGTAGTAGTTTTTGCCCGGCAGCATCTAAATCTTCTTCTCAACTTCTTTTTTCGTGCCTTTCTCCTTTATTTAGACTTCATTGGGATATCAGGGTTAGGATACCTTTTGAGGATTGGTTGTTATCCGGTATCGATATGTTTGTTATCCGGTATCGATATGTTTGTTATCCGGTATCGATACATTTGTTATCCGGTATCGATATGTTTGTTATGCGATATCGATATGTTTGTTATCCGGTATCGTCATGTTTGTTATCCGGTATCGATATGTTTGTTATCCGGTATCGATATGTTTGTCATCATGTATCGATATGCTTGTTATCCGGTATCGATACGTTTGGATAGTTTTTTTTAAAGTATTTGATTCTACAGTGACGCAGCCAAGAGGTCACGAACCCATGTTATACGGTAATTGTCCTCACGGACATAGACAGCTTATTTGCAATTGATTGGTTTGTGGATCAAAATACCAAATAAACCAATCTGAACCTAAAATGCTGTCAGTTTAAGCGCCGACCCGGAAACTAGGAACAGAATACTTATCTACCCATTTTATTGCACATTCACATTCATTCCTCTGGTTATTAAATTAGTTGATGAATGAAGTCTTTTAGCATTTATTTAAAACTAAATAATAAATAAAGTGCCGAAAACAGTACATCATAAGTCTCTGATTATGAACATCAGAACAAAATTGCTGTTTAAAAAAAACTGATGAATTAATACAAATTGAAGAAAATGCTTAAATTTTCAAGGCAAATCTTGACTGAAAACACCTATTGACGCATATCCCCCCCCCCCCCCCCCCCCCCACACACACACTTTCGTACAGATTACAAACGATTTTCTTTCTGATTTTGAACATCGCAACAAATTTTGGGTTTAATAAACTTTGAATTAACATAAATCGAAGAAAAGTCATAAATATGTACTATAAATTTTGGCTGAAAACACCTGTAGTAACGTATAGAATCTTCCTCCCAGCGTAATTTCGTATTTTTTGTCTGATTTTTTTTGCGGTTTTTTATGCAGACTTTTTCAAGGTTGAAAACCATCACAGCTGAACTCTAAAAGGGAGATTCATGTCGTACCAGCAGCCAGTAGTCAATCACAAAAGATTTTAGAGCATTCTGAGGGTTCACACTTTAAAGACGAAATATATATTTTATACTTAGATTCGAAAAAATGCTGCAGCATATAAGTTTTCCATTGTGCTAAATAGCAATAAAAAATACTGAACAACCCCATTATAATTATAAAATTTAATTAATAATTACGATTTTACTGAATCATTTAATAATTAAATTTAGATAATTGTTTACTACCTTCGTACATTAATCCTTATTATCCTGTAACAGCTAAATAAATTCCCCCCCCCCCTAGATCGTCAATATTAGATCTCCATTTGCCTTATCCGCTCCTGCCATGGTTTGCCAATGATATTTAGTTTCATCTTTAAAATATAATAACTCCTTGTAAATTAGTATTATTATTAGCAGTGTTTACTAACTTCTATAAGTAACACTTTATACAAACAGACACTCATTAAAACATTACAAAGACTTATTGAAAAATCGACTTCAAACATTCCCAAAATTTGATTTAAGAAACAGGTGTCAGTAAAGGAAATACTTTTAACAATCCCCCCACTTCATAAACTCAATAACAACCTAGTATTTTTCTAATTAAGAACAGAACAGAAAAACGATTAGTTCTTGTCTTGTAGATAACATCGTTGATGAAGAAAAGAATAGAATGTCTTGCAGAGCCTTTCTGTGGCGAAATACAGTTTTATGAAGATGTCACTTTCTTTGAGTCGCCATAAATATATATACTTTTTAAGTGACAGGAAGGTTGCGAGGAAGTTATAATGTATACAGTGTGGACTGGCACTAGCGAATATATTTATATGTCAGTAATGTTAAACAAACGGCGGTATTAAGTAAATTTATTACTCGACATAAGAAAAGGGATACTGTAAAAATGGAATTATTTTTTGACTTATTTAGTTGATTGAAATTTAGTTTGATTAATCAGTTTGATTGAAATTTAGTTTGATTAATCAGTTTGATTGAAATTTAGTTTGATTATCAGTTTGATTGAAATTTAGTTTGATTAATCAGTTTGATTGAAATTTAGTTTGATTAATCAGTTTGATTGAAATTTAGTTTGATTAATCCGTTTCATTGAAATTTTGTTGATTGGCACTGGTTTATTATGAAGTTATAGGATATAAGTATTTGTTGGCGTAATCACAATCTTATTATGTTTCTTCAGACAATTGAATGAACAGCGTATTGGAATTGAAATAAAGAATTTCGATGTCTGTATCATTAACTCAGTTATGCCCAGTAGCTTAAATATGAGACTCTTGTATTTTTTAAAATTTAGGTTGTCTCAACAAATCTTATAAAAGACCTAAATGTTTATAAATAAAGGTAATTAGATCTGCAATGGGTTAAAACAAACTTGCAGTTAAACTTTACAGGTACTAGTATACAGGCACTAGTGTATTACAATATATTATTTATACTAGTATATTTCAAATAAACAATTTTTTGGCCAAGCCATACTCAAGCATGTAAAAAAAGATAACTTCCTAACAATTGTATTAATTAAAAAAAAATCTAACATTTTACTTCCGCATTATTACCTAACTCGAAAAAAAAAAACAATTACAATAACAATAATACAATTAAACAATTAACTATAATCGTTTGAGTTCTAAGGAACCTAATCGAAATATAACAAAACCAGTATAAGATAGAGGCTAGAATAAGAGAGAAATGCTTGGCGTGAAAAAAAATGAAGCCAACAGCAAGTTGCCAAAATGCACCCAAATAAATAACAATGCATACTTTCAAAAAAATTTCTTGACTAACTGTCTCATTTTATTTTTTAAGAATCAGTAATTAAAATAAAAAAAAAACAAAATTTATCCAGTTGTAGATGGTAGTACAGGATCTGGATAACAAGGGGTCTAATAAAAACTCCATTTATCTGAATCAATTGGGACAAGGCCCTGTTTGAAAAATAAATATTCGGAAAATCGGATTCGTTTCAAAAACAAGGGTTATGTAGTTCAACTAATTACTGCATTTATGTTGGAAATGAGAGGAAAAATATTTTAGGAGGAAAATAATTTTTTATTCATGAAATGACAACACTTTTCCACGTTAAGCTTATGAATTTGTGGCACAGGATGATGTCTTAAAGATTGGATAATTAGAGTTCACGGTATTTCTTTTCACAAAAATGATTAAAATCATTTCTTTCAATTTCGTTGTTTGCAACAGCGACAAATAATTAGCCAAGCGTTCGTTTAGGCGTATTACGGAAACAATTACCAACTTCACTTGTCGAAATATGTTTACTTACGTTTTTGACCAAGCAGCATCTAAATTTTATTATAACCATATTATAATCAGCACCAAATATTCCATCTTCGTATACAATCCCAATCTTTTGCATTGTTACACAAAAATTACAAAAAAATGATATAACAAAGACAATGCCTAAAACAACTTAAACTACAACACTACAATCGAATCGTAAGTAATCCTCATTTTAATTGTTTTTCATTCGACCCTTTTTTCCACTCTCACGTACAACAGGTCATAAGTTAGAACACATTAGCTGGTAATTACAATCGCGGAGTTAAACGCTGCTTGATTGTTCATCAATTAATAATGTGACCGCCTTTCAATTACGCCACTTCTAGGTGGAAACATTCATTTGAGTTACTCGTTAATGAGAATGTTTTTTAAATACATAGCAGGTGAGAATGTTGTAATGTCATTGACTTATTGTACACCTTACAGGGTTAAGTGTATTGACTTACTGTAGATTGGGTATCAATGAGGTAGTTATAACTTACCTTACATGATAATTTATAAAATTAAATAGCTCATTAAAATTTAATAATTCTTAAAACAACGATATATTTATAGCTAATTTTGAAGTATTAACGAACGAATCATACACTTTAATAAATCGTTTTAACTTCTTACTATAGACGACACTTTTAAATTGACATTTCGAAAGATGGCTGGCTAAACTTTAACGGACAGAAGTAAAGACGGACAGAAGAAATAAGTTTAACGGACAGACTAATAAAAACGGACAGAACGTCATAACAAAAACGGTTTATTGATTTATTATGAAAAGCAAGAATTAGGGATTTTTTTTTTCTCTCAATTATGTATAGTTTTTGTTTGCTTACTTTAAAAAGCTTTATTTTGTTGCAAAAATGACATTTTCAAACTAAACTTATGGTCAGAATATTAATGTAGTTTAATTCCACAAAATATTGAAATTTATCAATTTATAATTAAAATTTTTTAGCTTTATGTTGTAGCGCTGAATAATTAATTGCGATTGAAGTATTTAATTTCGTTATAATCCTATGTATATATACTGTGTCGGTATTCATTTGTGAAAATGGTAGAGCGGTTAATTAAGGCGCCTGTTATCCAATCAAATTTATTTACTAATAAAATTTATAAAGCAAGGTCAAAAAATATTTATTTGAAAGAAACTAAGATATATTAAAAGAAAGTTTGAAAAAGTAATATCTAAATAAAAATTTACATGACTAATGTCCTTCGAAGACATAGTGTAGACGTGTTTTTTTCTTTTTCGAAATGGCAGTTCATTTAATCACCATTCATTCACCATTTATTTATTCGCAAACCATAATTTATCGTCCCCTATACTATCAATCTGAAAATATTTTCATTTGCAGTAACCCCTCGCTATATCGCGCATTTGGATGTATCGCGCCTTGAATCCCGTCCCCCAATTTTTCCCTCGATTTTTGGTAAATAACGAGGGGTTGCTGTATACACTCTTAAAACAAACACTCCCAATTTAACTCAGTCTGAGTGGATTTCACTCCTCCAGACTGGAAAATGCACTTCTCCTTTTGGAGTGGATCCTTTGTGTGTTAAACCTCCGACAGGATCACTCCAAACGAGTGATTTTAACTCAGTCTGAGTAAATATGCATGCCTTTAGGGTGTCGAAAATGCACTTCTCCAACTGGAGTGGATTTCACTCTTTTGTTTTAAGAGTGTAAGCAACTTGAATTTAAGTTTAGTTTCAACAATAAAAAATATCTGTAATTTAATTGCAAAAAAAAAAAAAATAAATAAACATAAACGCTCGATGTAATAACACGCGGAAACCAAAGAGTTCAAAGACGACTTCTGCGAAATGATGTTCAGCAGAATCCGTGGCTAATCGTTAACATGTGATGGGAATTAACAAATGGCATTTCATCTCAGAGACTTCCAAACATTTCTCCGTAATTTCCAAGAAGTTTAATGAGATAGAAAGAAAAATGACATTTATGAAATATGAAATGTTTATGTAGGCTCACGATTTATTTCGAATGAATGTTTTATGCAAATTATTGCTTCTGGTATTGCTGCTAGAAAAAAAAAGGTTTTTTTCAAATGAAAAGTTACTGAAACTGTTTTTCGTTGTCATTTCAATGTTTTTAGGTGATTAATGGTATATGCATGCTAATAAGTATCGTAAGAGTACATCATGGGCTTATTGATTAACCCAACTTTTTTAAAAACATATACAGTTGACAATTTTTTTGATCAAAATATTTCATTCACCTTTGCTGTTGTAATTAGTATATTTTTTAAAAAGGCATAGTTAGTTGTTATTGATCGTTTCAATACTAAGCCCAAACAAACGCTTGGTTAATTAGTTACCGGCAACTACGCAATGGTTTGAGAAGCTAGTTGAAATGAAATATAAACAAGGTTTGTAGAGCTGATTAAAGAAAAGTTCCCACTAGTGATTATTTCGGTCATTATTTATCCTAGAGAATCGGACGTTTTTGTTTTTGTTTACAAAACATTCTAAATTAATTTCAAGACATACAATTTTCATTATTGGACGTCTTTATACAATTCAAACTAAGATCTGAACTCAACACTAGTCTATGAGTAGCTCTAATGTAAAGCTAATCCTATCCAACCAATGCAAAAACATGTTTTTTAGCGGCTTCAAGAGTTTTTCTAGCCAAGCATTTCGAGGGCTATTGGGGACGGGCGTCGTATTTTAGAACCACAGACAGGTGACGAGCCATTACCTGAATAGGCACCCAACGCAACTGTTAAGGGCGAGATCGTAAGCAGCGTGTATTCCTATTTCTAGAAAGGGGCCGCTTTTATTTGCACCACTCAGTACAAACGTTTATCTAATAGCAATAAACTAAAACAAGTTCTCTGCTCACCACAGACAAGGGCGTTAGTACTTTAACCATCATGTTACACAATGCTATTCATATGGCATAAAAAAAAGTGAACATTTCGATGAAAGAAAAGTTTCCTTCAAAGTAATATTTATTTAAACTTTAAATACTTGTTATCTGATAATAAAAATCCACTGCCGAGAATTACCGAATGAAAATTCCCCATCAACCTCTAGATCGCTTAAAACAAATGTGATAATAAAAAAAAAACCTTGTAGTAAGGCTGTGCCAAGGATTGAATCTCGATGTGCCTTGGTTTTGAGGTTATCAACAATAAGTTACTCGGTCAGTTAACCCTATCAGTCCCAAAAATTTACTACTCTACAGAAACATCTGATATTCACAAAATAAGCTTATTTTAGGTCAAAAATAAGAGTTCCATAAGAAAAAAAAATTCATTTAAATTTTTTATATGGTTTTTGAAATAATGCCAAAAAAATTTTTAACTGTGGAAAACAACAAAATAAAAATATATGTATTACACAAAAACACTTCGAGTTATATATTTTAACGTATCTGACCATATTATTAAAAAAAATTAGTAATTATTTTAACCAAAATAGTTTATAGTGTTTTAAATATGTGGTACTGAAGTGAACTTTTCAAAAATCAGGTGAAACGCTTGTTAGCTATTTTCTAAATAAAAAAAATAGTAGTTCTGGCTTCTATTGAGATTAATGTAAAATATTGTCTAATAGAAAAAAGTGTGAAGAATCGAATGATGTTTGGATGTCATAACGGGACATAAACATTTAAAAAAAAATATTGAAAGTGATGATGAGAAATGGCATCGCTGGGACTGAAAGAGTTAAGAGTTAAATAATAATGGTCCTTACCCGCTGCAGAAATAATATCGTTTTCCTTAGGACTGCTCCCTAACACTCCACATAATTCTTCGGTGCTCTCATCAGGAAGTGGATCTACATCTTCTCCTGCAAGTAAAAACAACGTCAATATAAGCGAGCCATCGGAATCCATGGAATCTTCATGAGTCGTCGAATCCCTGGAATGAAGAGCAAACTCCGCAATTTTTCCCACTTGGGGATTTTCGAATAGGCAGAACCGGAATTGCAAGGTTCATTGGGGGAGTTTTCGCAAACCCTCCAATGAAGGAGGGTTTGACGTTTCATTCCATGGATTCGGCCACAGACTATCGGTTTGAAATCCTGAAAATAGTTAAAAAAAATTAACTAAAAATACTCATTTTCTAATTTTAACAGGTTGGTGACTTCCAGCTTCAACGGATCGCAAGCAATGCGAGGCCACATTTGTAGGGGAGAGTGTTGTACCTTGGGACGCTTGTACCTTGGGACACTGACAATTTCTAAGAATCTATTGGCAATATTCATACATTGTTTATTTCTAATAGTAGCCTTAACCAACAGACATCATCAAAATAAAATTTGACACTAGCATCATAGAATTGATGAATTGGTGACAAAAAATAATATTTCATTACCCCAAAGTAAATATTTTTCTCATTCTAATATAATTTTTTACCTTTGTACTTATACAAAAAGTAAACTGCATTTTATTTTCTTCTTAAAAGAGAAGATTTTAAAATATTTTGGTTATGAGAAAATAATGATAATGCATTTAGAATGGCCACTATCTTGCTTTTATTGAAACCATGTAGTGTGTTGTACCTTGCAACAGTAAAGCATACTGTATCATCATATAATGTTAAATAATTTGAACTTGCAATTTTGCTGTATAACTTAAATTATTCTTGAATTATGAAGTTTTATTTGTGTATTTCCTTGAAAAAACAATGAAGTTTGTTTCCTGACACAAATTAGTTCAAGTGCATGACTATTGACTGAATTATAAAGTATGTCCTCTCTACTTTAAATAAGTGGCAATTTTTTAATTTCAAGCTGCCTGAATTCAAAAAAATATATCATAGAGGAATATATTGGTGTGTTGAAATGTTGCTTTGAAATTTTTATTTTGACTATAATTATCGAAGAAAAAAATTAAAATGTAAAAATTGTCCCAAGGTACAACACTCTCCCCTATATGCTATATAAGAGTTTCCATCTGTTGTCTGCCTTTTTAAGTTCATTCCACACATAACTCTAACAACATTGTTTTATGATTATTAATACAAAATGAAGTGAAATAAAGCTTCAATAATATAAAAAATATAATTTAAGGATATTAATTTTTGAAATTTAAAAAAAAAACACTGCCCGCCATTAAACCTAATCTAAACCAGACTTTCTACAGATCATTACATTGAATTTAAAAGCAGTCCAAGCGTAAAATTAAACCGGTATTCAAAACAATTTTTTGTACGAAGAGCTTGATATCAATCTTCTGTTGTTCATTTATTTATATTACAAGTAGGATTTAGCAATAAGAAATTCTCCAAACGGAAAAGTAATAGCAGTATAGAGTCGATCAGTCTATGAAAAATTCAATAATTGACAATTTCACTTGTCAAACAAAATTGATGAATGCGTTTAATCAAAGTTAAAGTTTTTTTCAGGGGAAAATCTGTACCTTAGTAAGAAAGGTACCAATTAAATCAAGCGGTTAGGTTTCGGTTGAAATAACGTCACACTTCAGTTACATTCGGGTTATCGGCAAAATAGCTAGAAAATTTTAACCGAGGTCAAGTGACGAGGTCGGCACCAGCAGTGAAAGCAACCTAATCGCAACATTTAAAAGCATGCAATCAGGACATTGGGTCCCGACGAACTTAACGTGCACCAGTCGATTCTATAGGAAGTATTATTGTTGATTTTGGTACTGCTTTTATAGATTAACAATGTAGACCACATTCAATCTCGTATCCTTAGATCATGGTCTGAAGGCTAGATCCTATCTTTTTATGCCACTCTTTTTGTTTTTACTAAGTTAACTACATAGCAAGTTCAGGCAGTTGGTAGCCTAGTGGGCTGCTTCTCGGTATCGGAAGGTCCCGCGATCGAGTCCCGAAACCACCAAAGACCCACCGAATATGTACGGAGCTCGTTAAATATGTGGGTCCGAAAGTCCTGTGGGTGGTCATGGCTCAGTTTCAAACGGGCACAGGTATCTGGAGACTATTATTTCTATCCCCTTCAGGGACATTTCTAAATTGCAGAGGTGGCGATAGATGGCAGCATCTGTCACTTATGTGTGTGTTGTGTCTGTCATACTTCACGAAGGTTTATAAGCGAGTCTCTGACCAAGCACACAAAACCTGAAAAGATATGTCTACCAACCAACCAACTTATCGAGTTTCTATGAAATAACAGCTTTATCGTAAGTCAGTTAGAAAAGTCAAATGGTTGACCCGAAACAGCTGTGTAGGAGCCAATTGTTTTAGATGCGGTTACACGGTCTTTCGTTTAATTTTAGCAATAATAATTCTTATCTTCCAAAATTTTTATGTTTAAAACCCAGGGTTTGCAGAATACAAAAAACATAGATGAAGGTTTATTATTAATAAATTAAAATTTTAATATCATTTAAGTATTTGGAAAAATATGTGTTACACATTAACTTCCATAAAATTACAGGGGAAAATATCGAAGCTGTCTAAACCCTAGTTGCATTTAAAACTTCAAAATATTTGCTATTTCTTAAAAATTTCAAATTCTAATGAAAAAACAACAACACTTTTTCAAAAAAAAGTGGAACATAATCAAATAGCTATTGCACTGCTATTAGATGGCAATGAGTATATGATTTCTGTGCTAATTAACAAAAAGAAAAGCTATCAAGTCTCTCTCTCTCTCCCACCCTCCCTTTAAACTTCATAACAATTTGAATTCAGTTTTAAAAATATGAAATATCATGTACGAATGGATTTATTACATTTTAATATTTCAACAAAAAACTTCTTAAAATAAAATTGTTTATTGAGATAGTTATGAAATATTCATTGTCAATAGCACTCTCAAAAAGGAATTTTGAATAAAAAAAAAGAAAAGAAAAAATAGAAAAAAAATTGAACATTGAATTTTCCGTTATTCTTCTTCCGCACAAGATTTATACACTTTGGGAAAGAATCGCCACACACAGCATTTAGTTGTTTTCACATTTTTAAAAGCCAAAATTGGCTATTTTAATTAATTTTCATTCGCAAATTAAAATAATGTTTTTTTGTCGTTTGATAAATTAATTTTCAGTTTGAATACTTATGTAAAATTGCTTGGATCGAATCCTAGTATCCATTCCCGTGACATTTACAAATGGCGGGAACATCTTATTCATAAGTAAGTATCAACGTAAAAAAAAAGTTTTCGAAATATTTTGTAATAACAAAACATTAAAAACTCTGTATTAATAAACAAATAAATAAATCTAAATTAATTCTAACCAGCTTTTTTTACAAAAAAAAAAAAAGGAATTTCTTGCCGCCTTATTGGTAAATAAATAATGAATAATTAATCACATAATGCTTCATCTAACGTCATCCTAAACTGATTTATGACAAATTTAATTTTTTTCTCAAATATTAAGTTAACATAAATAAAGTTACTCATGCTATTGTTGATGTGGCAAAAGCGATTTAGATTACTAAATATTAAATTTCAATGCTAATTAAATTGGTAGTCCGCCGACTGACATACAGTTCGTCCGGACGTTCAGACAGACTGACAAAAGCATAAAGTATATGCATCTGATTTTATATCGTTCTTTTACAAAGAAAAATCATTTACTTTTATTTAAAAAAGTTCAATGGGATTTTCGCTGAGAATATTTACTTAATTGTCGGAGGTTTAAAAAACTTCATGTGATTTATCACAATGTATTCTATATCCTTGCTTACCTTCTCACTTTGACATGCTTTTTTCCTCATTACGCGAGGTTAACAAATTATTAACTATAATAAATAGTTGTAATTTTTTATTAGTGTTATATTTATCTCATCCACAAAATTCAATAAAATACATGATAGAAATTAAAGCACCATTTTTTATAATAAAAAAATTCCATGTCAAGAAAGTACACTACGTGATATTTCCTTGTCAAAGGGTAAAATTCGACGATAAAATATATTAAAAACATTTTAAGCAAACACATTTTTTACAATTAAAAAAATCCATGCGGAAAGTACACTACGTGATATTTCCTTGTCAAAGGGTTAAATTCGACGATAAAATAAAAATAAAACATTTTTTAAGCAAAACATTTTATAAAACTCACTTTTAAAAGCGCGCGGTTTCGCCTGCTTCCTCCGAGACATAATCGTCTGCCGACACGAACAAAATCTGGCAACAGTCGTGACAAGCCGTGTGATCGACTGTCCAGTGGCCGCGAGAGATTGCTGTCAACCCCAAGAAATCGTTTGCATCCGCCTGTCTCTCTCTCCTCTCTCTGTCTCTTTTTGTGTTTCGAACACGAAACGAGCAGACGATATCTTGTCAGGCGCGTTCGATTCTTGCGCACCTTACCCCCCTCAACCCCCACCGCGCACGTGCAATACAACCCTTTTCGAATACCGCATTTTTTAAAAAGTGGAATATTGTCTTTTTTTATGTTCGTATTAACTTGAAAAGTGAGCGTTATTTTGGGAGAACAGGAAATGGTGATTATGATTTTTTTAAAAAGTTGTTTGGTTGGTTGAATTTACGTCCCACAAGAGCTATGTTGATGACAGGCCTCGAATTCGGGAGCCACGATCACGTGACGAGATTGATATCTGAGTGGCATCTAATGTAAACTTATGGCGACATTGGTATTAGAACTTATCCATTACATCAGCTCCATAGCCACGATTTTATTTATTTGGTGGGATCTTTTTTAATACTGCATGACCCGCTTATAGGATGGCTAGGGAAATAAAAATTTTAATAAAGACGTTGACTTTACAAAAATTTCATTCAAATAATGGTTCAAGACCGTTCATTGCTTATCGTATCTGGTTAAAGAAAGTGTAATAATAATGATATATAACGATAGCTTTAAATTTTAAATAAAATTAATTTTTCGGCAATTCAAAATTGTGTATTTCTGAAAAAAAAAAAGGTACAAAGTCTGCAATATATATGATGCGCAATTAAATGAAATATTAGGTGCTAAATGAAAATAAAACTTTTGTTTAATCTTGCTTTATGAAAAGTTCATAGTTAGCTCAATTAGAGTTTTAATGATGATAAAAAATTGATATTACGTCGCTTTTATCACAATAGCATTACGCAATATATTTTTATAATCTCTTTAATCAGTTTACTAGAATGAAAAATAATAAAAAATTACAAATATAGCTATTCATAATGATTGCTTGTTTATATTTGTAATTAGAGACCTTCAACTTACCATTTAATGACTCATTTCATTTCATTAAAAAAGTGCTGAATAACCCTATTGTGGTAAAATAAATGACACATTTGGAGATAAACCGGATTAGATATTGTGTTACAATTTGATCCCTTAACTACAAAACGTCGTAGATGTTTACCTAAGGTTAACTTTTGAAATATTGTTCTAAACTGGTTATTGGCATTATCAACTAACTATTCAAAGCAATTTTTCTCAAAGTAGATTTTATTTAAATTGAATTTGATTTTTTTGGATTAGGATATGCTGGAATGCTCGTTGGCAAAATGAAATTAGAAATACCAAATTAAAAGGCCTTGATGATGTATTAATATTTACTGTCATTTTGAGATCGTTTCTACTCGTTTGGTTCATTACCTACATGTTCGTGGAAGTTACTTTAAGAAGAAAAAAAAAGACGGCTTTATCTGGTTATACAAATGACGTCTGAAAAACGACATTGTTTTTAGGCGTATTAAGGCTTCGCTTGGGGTTTAAGACCTCAACCATATTCTAACCTTTACAGTCAATGTATGATAATCTCTCTCATTGGGAAACCCTCCAAGCAGCACCTTTTATGAAATAAATACAGATTTTAACCATCCATCAACAACATACAATAAAACACAGCTATACATGACTAATAATAGCATATTAAATTCTAAATAATCTTATATACGATAGAGATACCGGCATTTAGGCCTAATGGCGGCAAATTATAAGTCGATTTTCCATTTCAATGGAAGGCAAAAAAAAAAAAAAATCTCATCGATTCGACATAATTCGACAACATGATGAGAACAAGATTAATGGCGGGAAATCGGACTCGTTAAGGGTGCTCACAATTATTCGTGGACTAGCAATTATCCCACAAACTTATTGTGTTCCTGGAAGAAAAATCGATAATCGCAATCAGAACAGCATATTAAAGACGAAATGAAGGGGTGAGATTGATTTAGTCTTAGTTTTTTGTTCTGTAAGTGGTGCAGCTTGAAAGAATAAAAAGTACATTAATATAGATATAAAAAAAAGCCAGAACTAATGCGTTGATATTCCTTTGAAAGTCATATAAAAATGAAATAAAATGGAATTAAAAAAATCAAAATAGTTGTAAGTGGTTTAAAAATAAATATTTAAGTCGAGTGGGCTTTGACCTTTTCATGACAATGATGTTTGTCTGAGTAAATTAACGATTTTTTAAAATGACAAAAAAATGCAGTATACACTGAAAAAAAAATTCGCCCCAGTCATCTAGAAAATAGTCAGTGGATCTAGAAAATATCGCCATATATGCTCCCTAGAAATTCTAGATCCCAGAAGGAGAGAGTTCTAGTTAAGTATCTGACTGAGGCGCCCAAAATTTTCTGGTTCCCTGAATTAGAAGAATAGGGACGTGGATTATAATTTCTTGCTCCCAAAAAGAATTATAAGTTCAAAAATCAGAAGTTATAGTTCCCAGCTACCGAAAGACTAGATCCCGATACTAGAATTTCTAGTTGATTCAACTAGAATACTTGTCTTCTTTAACCAGAATAGAATGAGTTGCAACTCATCATTTCTGGGTATCTCTCACGACATTTTTGGTTCCGTGAACTAGAATTTCCAGTTCTTTGCCATTGAAACACAGATCTTGGAAGTACAATTAACAGATACCTTGAGTAGAATATTTAGTCTCCTAAAACAGAACAGAATGAGTTGCTACTCATACTTTCTAGGTAACTCTCTCAACATTTCCAGTTCTCTGACAATGAAAGACAGATCTCGGAACTACAATTTGCAGATTACCTGAAATTTATGATTGATAACTTTTTGATAGATCTTCAAAGTTTCTACACTGGAAGTTTAATAAAAATTCCTCCTAAGAAAACATATACCAATTTCTGTCCGAAAAGCAGGTTTTTTAAGAAAATAAATTCAGGTAGCTGAATCATGTTATATAAAAAAGGATTGAGGGCGACAATGCGTGCATAAGTATATGAAGATAACAAGTACAAAAAAAAATCAGTTTTATTTGCATGTATAGAAGCAACAAACACTTTCAAAAAAAATATTTTTCGCCAGGACCATGAATCAAATAAGTGTGTTTGTTATTGATATCGAATAATAAATGCAAACGCATTTTTCGATATTGTTCTAAAGAAAAAAATTTGAAAATGTTCGCCACTTCTAAATAAAACTCTTTATATGCTTGGGCTTGATATCTTCATTTAGCACATTGTACTTCAACATGATTCATGATACAAAATACGATAAAATGGTCTCAGCAGATCTGCAGTGATGTCTAGTTTGTGGTAGAATCTCCACAGGTTCAAGTCTCCCTCCTCACAGGTTTCTAAAACTTGAAAGACAACAAATTTGGGTTTGAGGGCATTAGTGCCTTCCAAATCTAAAGCTTTTAATATGACAGAAACCTGGTGGGAATGGGTTTTCAATGTTTGCTTATGATTAAAAATTACACATGGATGTTTTAGCTTCCAGATTCTTTCATAATTTTATATAAACGTATCCTTCTTATTAGCCTTTCTTCAATTATTATAGCTTGTCCTATATTTCTATTAAAAAGAACTGTAGTAGCTCACGATATCATATACCTCCAGCAACCTTGCATCTATTAAAATGAATGCTTTGTTTTACATTTCTTTTACTACACAATTTTTTTAGGAATTGAAAGAAACCTGGCAATAGCAAATAATAATTTAATGAAATAGCTATTGAAACAAGACCCAGTGTAAATGTTGCATGTGTTTGCCTATAAAATAATCTGGGAAAAGGTTACGAAGAGCGAGACATTTATCATATGAAAAAACGAGTAATTTGAATTGCAATTTTGTTTATCACCTTTGGAATAACGCAGAGCGAAATCAGAGATTATTGCCATTACCCTCAATACTTCATATCTTGGGGCAATGGGTAGTTTAGTGGTAAGTTGGGTGAATAGAAATCTGCTGTGGAGAAGATCCTTCCGCGCATGTAAAGAGTTCCATAAATTATTTGTGAATCCATCGAGAAAAAAAGTTTAGAACATTAATTTCGTTCAAGGTCTAACAGATTTGAATATTATTCGAGAAAACTTGGCAATTTTATCAGAATGAAAAGTGTATTTTGGCTAAATTGTATTCAGACATTTTGAAGGAAATATTACCTTACAAGAGTTTCCAACTAACGGACCAACCGCGCTTTTCCACCTGCCTTTTTACTCTTTGTTTTTACCTAAGTTAGGTTGGCACGGAGTGTATACACTTTATTTTCACGGTTCCATCCTGACAGCGTTCACTGCTCCTGACTCCAATTCCATAAAATTTATGTGCCCCTCAGTAAATATAAGAAGTTATTTTAAAAATATACTACTTGCAAACATTATTTTAAATATATTTTTGTTTAAAATAATAATAATAATAATAATAATAATAATAAAAATAATAAAAATAATAAAAATAATAAAAATAATAAAAATAATAAAAATAATAAAAATAATAACAATAACAATAACAATAACAATAACAATAACAGCAACAGCAACAACAACAACAACAACAACAACAATAACAATATTAATAATAATAATAATAATAATAATAATAATAATAATAATAATAATAATAATAATAATAATAATAATAATAATAATAATAAATAATAATAATCTTTATTATTACAAAACACAAAAATAACAAAAAATCAATAGACAATATAGTGCGCCCAGGAGGAAAATTTCCCGTACAGGCGAACAAAACATAAATAATAGTTAGAATTGAACACTAACAAAAACACAGAAACAAATAAGAATCAAACATAATATGATGTGGCAATCAGCTGGCATACAGATATAATTAAAATGCTTTAAATTAGAGTGAAAAATAAAGATACAAGTCGTCAATATTAATGAAAAACTCAAAAAGTTGTTTTTTGAAGTAATAATATTTATTTGTATTTGTTAAGTTAATAGGCAGTTTATTATACTATTTAGGGGCAAGATAGAAAAAATGTTTAGTAAATATAGTTTTGAAAATGTTGTTGGAATATGTTTTTATTAGGAAGATACATGATGGATTTTTCTGAAATATCAAGAGGATAATAACCTCGATATATCACAGAACCGGAAAGATGAGGAATATAAATATAGGAAGAATATCTATAATTGCTTCCAGAAAAAGTGTTTAACAAAAACCAGAGCAAAATAACCTACGATGTCATCGAACCAATGTAAAGTTTTGAATCCCGAGTTTTCAGTTAAACGTAGCCTCAAACAATAACATAGTTCACAGCAAGAAATCAATTATTTATAAATTAATTGAGCTATGCCTTGCTAAAATCCAATGCATATCCCTACACTCCGTGCCAACCATACTTGGGTGAAAACAAAGAGTAAAAAGCTCGGTTGGTCTGTTAGTTAGAAACTCTTCTAATGTAATATTTACATGCAAAATGATCGGAATACAATTCAACCAAAACGCACTTTTCATTCTGATAAAATTGCCAAATTTTCTCAAATAATATTAAACTATGTTACACCTTAAACGAAATTAATGTATTAAACATGTTTTCTGGATGGATTTGCAAATAATTTATGGAACTCTTTACATCGAGGAAGGACCTTCTCCATAGCATATTTCTATTTATCCAACTTAGGTTAGCAAGGAGTGTAAACAACTTATAATAAAACACATCGAAACAAATGCAGTCTTTCACCAAACCTTGCTTACCTTTCATGGAATAAAACGAATATCTGTATACAAAGACGAACATTAAACATTCGCAACAAAGGCAAAATATCACACAAAAAACAATAACTATTGCCAAAGTAAATGTAGAGTAAACATCGGCCTTCAGGGACATGTCTAAATTGCAGAGGTGGCGCGCGATAGGTGACAGCATATGCAACGTGTGTGTTGTGTCTATCTTACTTGACGAAGGTTTATAAGCGGGTCTCTTGAATGAATAATCCGAATGCAACAAACATCGATACACTTATTAATCAAGAAGGGAGGAAAGAATGTAATCATAAAAAACAAACTCGTCTCTTGGCCAGGGTTCTAAATTACAAGGCGCAATTGGCTGTGTTGGCCGTAATTTGCCATAATAAGCTACGCCTCGTAATTTAGAACCATGGTCAAGCGACGAGTTTGTTTTTATGATTATTCTTTTTTACGGTTATTTTTAATGATTCTATCTTTTTTTATAATTCCCTTCTTCTCCATTAGCAAGTGT